>CM035430.1:130796977-130959477 GCA_020310875.1 Ceratopteris richardii | reverse complement strand
CTAGCAGACTGAAGGCATACACTAATGGGGATCCAACTTTGGTGGTTGACTTATGTGACCTCGCTCTCTTTTTTTACTGCTTCCGTTTCTCCATTTCTCACACCATCACACATAGAGTCGCAAACCCATATACTCGCATCCACTTGCTCATACATATACCCACACACACATTCTCTTTTTCCCCTTCCCGCACATTCCCTATCACTCTCACACCTATAGGCTATGACATGCCGCACTTGCACACAAATTTGCTACCACTCCCACTTCTTTTTTTTTTTTTTTTCACCTGTACCGTTTCACTCACACACAACCTCTCTCTCTTCCTAAGTTTCTTTCTCACTCACTCTCGCATTCACACTTGCGCCCGCATGCACTTCAACCCACCTATCGACCCCCATGCACTCACATGCACACCCTAATCTTTGTCTCTCTTAGACACATATGTATTCTCTGCCAATTCCCTTCCTTATCGCTCTTTTCCACCTCACTTCCTCTTTCTTTCACCGTCCCCCTTATATGCACATACATGCACTCTCGCACATACTCTCAACACATCACTCAAATGCCCATACATATACTTCACCGCATTTCAATACTCTCCCTCTTCTCTTCCAACCTCTTGCACTTCCACGCATGCACACCCCTAATAGAGCAGAAGTGGATAGGATATTCATGAATGCTTAGGTACTGTGTTCTGCGAACGGAACCACTTCAACAGATCCGTGGACATTGTTTTCAACATAGATCAATTCCATTTTACACTCACACCCGTAATCATATGGGAATTGTAGAGGAAGAATGCCAGTTCACTTTAGACAGCCACACAAATGTAAGGGAGAAGGGAATGCAATATCAAAACATCCTTGAAGGGCATTATTAGCTGGGATACCTGAATGAAAATATAATACTTGCATCATATTGCATATGGACGTCCGCTGAACATCTTTGAAAATATCAATTGATTTGGGCCAATAGACATGAAGCCTTCTATCTCAGTGCCTCAATTCACATAGGTGCTTTGATTCAATATCTTCTCAAATGCCGAATGCACAAAGAACAAAAGCATATGGTTTCCTCCCTCGACCAAGATATGCACATAAAGCAACCCCTCTTCTCATCAACAATACAGAATCATCTAATGTATTATTTCCCCCCCTTTTTTCTCTCTTTCTCTTGCAGCTTTCCAGAGTCCCATACCATTCTGAACGAGATTAATATACCTTGCTTATAAATGTGTCATCAACATCACATTACTGGCGGACAAATGCAATAGGAACATGTCATGCTTGCATGAACGATAAGTAACAAATCCTATATGCATGCGGTTCATGTTAAACTCTTCGTCAGATATTTATTGGTTGATCCCCCCATATGCACGAATCAAAGTAGGCACGAGATTTCTCAGATTTTTGTACTGCAAATTAATCTTTATAATCACCACACTCCTTGTACTCATCAAGCGTTAATGAAGAAATGCAATGGCAGAATATGTAGCTTGTGCTGTCTCCTTTTTAAACAATATCAGTCTTTCATGGGACAAAAGCCTTCCTATTCCAGCACTTACCTATCTATTTTCCTGTGCGTAACATGCATAAGCACATGCAATACAACGGGACACAACAGACAATAGTGTTGTAGAGAGTAAAGTGACCTTCGCCTGTTGATTGACTTCCTATGCTTCCAAACGCCTTGTCCACCTCGGTGTCAGCACACAATCCGGTTGTATACATTGTATTGCAGATCGACTTATATGACCTCCTTCGATTTAACTCCGAATCTGGAACTGCATAGCAGCAGACGCCCTCAATGGAAGTTATATGGACCCTCTCATGGGTAGGCCTCTACAACGGGAAAGATCGATGGGGCCATGCGAACTTCTGTTAATCATTCTCTCCTCAGAAGGACGCACAACAGCAGACCAATTTTTTCTTCTGAGAAGGACCCCCAGCGAATGCCCTCACGTCTCCTCAACTGTTCTGCTGAGTACCTCCATTCCAATAACTTCCCGATGAGTCCCGTCCTCTTCCACCGAATGCTCTGTTCTTCTCCCTTGCCTCCTCGATGATATGGCTTTCCCCTTAGCAGATGTATATGGGTGTGTATCCAGCACGGAAGCCAAATAAGTTCGCCTTTCCCACACCTGCATAGACAAGCAAGATAGACAAGACCCCCCCTTTCAGAAGTCGGACCCCCCTCGATGGCAGCCACCCAGTCCTCCCCTCAGAGCATCCCCCTTATATGTTCCAGCCAAGCCAGTTCTTCCCCAAATAGCAATCCTTTTGCAAAACATCCGCCTTCGCCAAACGAGTCAGCCTCCCCCCTTTATCTTTTTCTCGACAGATAAAACAAAACAGTCGGAGATCAAAATCCGCCGTCCATGTCATGAACATAGAGCCACACAAAATTCTTCTCCCCTTTCTGCACAAAAACAGAAAGTGCCAGCCTGTGTTTCTCTGACATCTGAAACAGAAAGCAACTAAAGACTAGCATAGCTGTCCATTGTGAGGACAATAAATTCGCCACTGAGTAGCCAGATTGTAGGTAATGAGCAATAAGCCAAGAGAGGAGGTGATGCCCGTGGGTATACAATGGCGTTGATATAAGCCAATCATTCAAGCCTTTTGAGCCCACTTCCATAACCATATAAAGAGGGCAATGCCTGTTGAGAAAGATCTCAATAGATCCTAAAGCCCATCGTAGTACTTGATGTAAATGATTTGCCAGATTAATAGGTGTAGAACCCTGTAAATTTTTTTGAACTCTCGTAGACTCACATGAACGAACCTGAGGTGGACTATCTAAAACTAAAGAGGAACTTCGATCTCTACTGTAAGATTGACTTTGAAAATCCCTTGCACAAGTACTAGCTTTTGTATGCCTACCTTCAAATCAATCTGTTTGCTGATATCATCATTAAGTATATAATCCATAGCTCGCGGGTGCAATCGGAATGCAGAAACACCAACGAGAGTTGCACCAAACAAAGCAGCAACACTCCAAAAACCAATCCTTCTTTGTCTGTGTGATGATTTTAGATCACTTTGTACTTCCTCAAGTCTACGAGCTACATTCATTTGCTCTGCAAAAGCACTCATAATTCTTCCCTTGTAGTGCGATTAGATACTACTTCAAATTCCTCCTTCAAAATAGTCGCCCATTTGTAAGACTTGCTGATATGCTCCAACTTCACACCAGAAGAGACACTAGAGGCTCCACTGAAGCTCCTTTTCAATGGTCTTTCCTGGTTTAAACCTTCTCCATTCGACTGAATAACATCCACTTGACTTTCAACAGCAACAACACCAGTACGAATCCACCTATCGTTATGTTGCGATGAAAAAATAGGATCACCATCATTAAACGTGCAGGAAAAACTTATGTCATCCATCTTCCTCAGAATATCAACAGCAACTGGATCATGGGCTCGCTGGCTCTCCAGGAATACTATCTGATCTGATCATGTTATTGCAACTTTTTCCACTCCTCCTTTGGAAAGTTCTAATATTGCAGGTGCAGATAGCACAATTCTCACGAGACAGACATATTCTCCTGCCCAATAGAAACATTTAGTGCATAAAAACCAACCATTTCCTGAGCTAACATACTCCCCTCTTCTTATTTGCGAAGTCGTCCTCGACGAGCCACTCTTGCTGCAATACAATCCAAACAGCCATGAGAATGTCAATGTACAACTAGTTTGCATACCTTTCCATCGAGCCATTACTCCAACGGAACCTGCACTCATTGAAGCCATTAGTACTAAAAAATACTCATGAATACATACAACTTATTCATTTACAAAATGATCCAAGAACACGCACATATATGCAACTCCATTTCAACCATGCATCAATTTCCTCATGCATTCCATTATGAAAATAGTCTCAACCAAATTAACACATTCATACCTTTCCATGTCTTACACATACAATTGTCATTGCGAAAAAAACAGAAACGGAAATACCGAAATAAACAACAACAATTGAAATGAATCCAATAGGAGATGCAACATACCCAAAATGCATACCCCATTATTGCACCTATTATTCGCTATGTACAATTATTCCATGACTAGACACTCCCTAAGAATCCCCATCGTCGTCCTACAAAAGTCATCGAGACTCGAGTACAGGTTAAGTCCTACATAAAAACCCTAGAGTGCCCCACATACTGGAAAACCCTCGGATAGAGCGCACAAGTTATAAAGCGATACCGTTGCATTACCTCGTTGAAGGTCTCATCTATGAGTACACGTGCAGTGTCCGTGCCTTTGAGAATGTTGATTCAGAGTGAGTTGATCTGTCGCAAGCCACATATACCAATCACACAAGCAAATAACATTCCCTTCCAGGCGATCATCGCCCTCTCCTCTCTCTACCTACCAACCCGTTATGGCGCATAGCTAAGACATAAACATATACACCCCAAGCCTATGGCGAAACTAGCTGCGGCTCATGGTCCTAACCACCCAGCTAGGATAAATCCACCCACCTACTAGCCCACCATAGCGCATTGGTATGATCATAGCAACACAAATTTTTTTTTTCCTTTTTTTTTTTTTTCATAGTTAATTGATTTACCCAAGTCCTGAGAATTAGGGAGAGGAAGAAAGGGATTTTTCCCCACTTTTCCCACACATGCATGCAAACATATACACTCTAGCCTTTGACAGATCAACCACCTCTTCACTCCATTCTCTCAATTATAGACACTACATATGTATTCATCGATTTGACTTTTCACTAGGTAACTACGACCAGCTATGCCTTAGTCCCTCCTGTACCTATCCTTAGACGATCTAAAATGTGGGTCTCCGGGATGTCTCATGTAGCCTTACCTCACTCGCATCCCGACGACTTCCCTAGGGCGAGTCAGGCTCAACTTCAGGAGCTTCGTCATCACTTCCTATCGTCAACACATCTGCCCAAGCCCAAGTGATATCGTTTTCTTTGTTAGGCATTTCCCTCGAAGGGTCGAAATAGTAATATCGATCCCCTGCCCATCCTACATGTCGGGTTAGGTATTTCTCAAAACACTCAATATAAAACATAACATCCAAACCCTGGTTTATGAAGCAAACCAGCCAGTGCGCTTCCTCCACATCATATTCCGTCTCAAAGTCGTCGACATCTATGTTCATGCCGGCGAATGTTTGGTCCGAGAAATATATCCTTAGGTCGTACAAATAGAGTTGAGTTATTTGATCTGCCATTTTGTTACTTAGCTCCTAACAGTCTCTGCGCAACACAAGAAAAATAATTAGAAGTCCAAAATTCTTGAGCTAGCAAGGAAGAATATTTATTTACACACAAATCATAGCTTACATATGCGCATATATATATATATATATATATATATATATATATATATAACTATACATCTATGTACAAGGAGTCTACTATGTCCTTCTGCTTGGATTTCGTCTGGCTTCTCCCATCCTAATGTTACTTGAAATAGGGTTTAACTCGAAGCGCGTTAACCTTCACGGGAGCACATTCTTCTCCTAAATCTTGAATTTGCATGGAACCATTGGAGTTGAGTTCCACCACCTTAAACGGTCCTGCCCATCTTGTCTGTAACTTCCCCGGGAATTTATAATATTTACTATCATAGACTAGCACCAAATCCCCTTCTTGAATCGCATAGGTCCTGAGATTCTTGTCATGCCTCTCTTTACGTCTTCTCTGAATAGCTTCCAGACTTTGCTGTGCAATGAGTCTCTTTTCTTCTAGCTTGACCAGTTGTATGTACCTTTCCTTCAATGACTCTTCTTCTCCCAGCCTAGCCTCGATGGCCACTCTTAATGTCGGAACTTCTTTTTCGATGGGAAAGATGGCTTCCTCACCATATACTAGGGAGAACGGGGTGCTCTTAGTCGTCACTCGGTAGGATGTTCGATATGCCCACAAGGCTTCCAAAAGTCTCTCATCCCAGTCTCTCCTATGCACAGCTACTGTCTTTGTCAGAATCTGTTCTAGCACCTTGTTGGTGACCTCCACTTGTCCATTTGCTCTCGGGTAATATGGAGTGCTTTTTCCTATGTTTGATCTTATATAACTCCATTAATTCCTCGAACAATTCGTTGACAAAATGTGTCCCTCTATCACTTACTATCTCCAACGGGCATCCGAATCGAGTGATAATTTGTTCATACAAAAATTTGACCACATCAACAGCTCGGTCAGTCTTCAGAGCTTTGGCCTCTACCCACTTGGTAACATAGTTAGTGCAGACTAAAATATACCTATTAGACCGACGTCTTGAGGGAGGATCAATAGGCCCCACAAAATCAATTCCCCATTTCTCAAACGGCTTAAGATCCAACACTGGTGTAAGAGGAGCAGCATGTGCTAATGTTGGTTTGCCCATTCTTTGGCAGAGTCTTTAAACAACGTTGGCCACCAATACCCAGCCAATAAAATCTTTCTTGCCGTTAGTTCTCCAGCAAAATGCCCACCGCAGGGTTCATCATGTAATTCTCTCAACACTAGGGTTGCTTCTTCTTCCTCAAGACACCTCCGATAAACGCTCTCATGGACAAAATATCGATAGAGCTGCCCCCCAATGATGTTATGATGCTTCGCCAATGCTAACAGTTTTTGCTTCTCTCTCTTGCTTGCTCCTGGCGGATATTTAGTGGTGCACAAGAAATTCACTAAGTCAGCATACCAAGGTACTTTAGCATCAACCTGGAATAGATGCCCATCAGGAGCATCGTCGGGGACACCAGAGATTGGCTCCTCATTAACAATTCGAGATAAATGGTCAGCCAATATATGCGCTTTGCCTGGTTTGGTTACCGTTGTGAACTGAAATTCTTGTAGGAGTAGCATCCACCTCATCAATCGCCCTGATAGCTCGGGTTTGTTAATGATGTACTTTAGGGCTTCATGATCCACATAAAACATGAAATATTTTCCCATCAAGTAATTCCGATACTTGTTTACCGCAAAGATCATCGATAGGCATTCCTTCTCTGTAGTCGTGTAGTTCCTCTCAGTGCTATTCAAATTGTGACTTGCGTAATAAATAGGGTGGTCCAACTTCTTTTCATCGACTTGGCATAGCACTGCTCCAACCGCAGTATGAGAAGCGTCGGTATGCACATGGAATTCTTTCGTCCAATCGGGTGCTACCAAAATCGGTGCATTTATCAATCTCTCTTTGATCGAGTCGAATGCGACTTGACACTCTTCAGTCCATTGGTATTGTTGGTCTTTCCTCAAAAGATTCGTCAATGGTGCTGCTATTGATGCAAAATTTAATATAAATCGTCGGTAATAATTAGCATGCCCCAAGAATCCTCTGAGTTGCCGCAAGTTTTGAGGAGGTGGAAGTTGTCCGATTTTTTCTACTTTATCCTCGTCAACAACGATCCCTTTTTCGGAAATAACATGTCCCAAAAGCAATCCTCTTCATACTCCAAATGTACACTTTTCAGGATTTAATGCGATGCCTTTTTCAATGCTTCTTCTTAAAATAGCTTCGATCCTTTCCATCATGTTTTCATCATTGCCCTTGATTGCAAAATCATCGAGGAATATCTCCATCCAATCCTACAAATAGTCTTGATATGCAGCTATCATTGCTCTCTGGAATGTGGCCGGTGCATTGCATAATCCAAATGGCATCACACGATATGCATACGTACCCCATTCTGTGGTGAAAGTAGTTTTTGATTGATCCTCTTCATGGATTTGGATCTGGTTGTACCCACTGAAACCATCCAAAAATGAGTACAATTTATGGCCAGCCACTCTGTCCAAGATTTGATCAGTGAATGGCAAAGGGAAGTGATCCTTTTTTGTGCGCTCGTTCAATTTTTGATAATCTATGCAAATACGGATTTTCTTATTTTTTTTCGGAACAACTACAATTGGTGATACCCATTCGCTAGATGTGATGGGATATATGAATCCTGCTTCCAATAATTTAGTCAATTCGAGCTTAATCAATTCAGAGTAGACTGGATTCGTCCGCCTGAGTCGTTGACATATTGGTCGGGTACCTTCTTCCAAGTCTATATAATGTTGGCAGATTCGTAAATCAATTCCTCTCAGATCACTGTATGACCATGCAAAGGCCTTGCTGAAATTTTTGAGTGCCAATTTAATGCAATCTTGTACTTCATCTGGTAGCTCTAACCCCACGCTCAAGAACTTTTCTGGAAAAACTTCCCATTTTTCCACCTGAGCTTCTCGCGAATATTCCTTATTCCTTGATAACACTGTGATTGGAACGTGCTCTTCGATCACGCGTGCATGGTTGGCCAGTAAATCATTGTTTTGTTCTTTTTCAACCACACCCAATTTCTTTAGTTCAGCTTTTGCAATGGCTTCCCGCACTTTAGTTTTACTTTTCGCTTCTCTGTCTGATTGTCGACTTCTCCTTAGAAGCTCTTCTTCTAGCATTATAACCCTTTCTCTCAACTGTTGCACTTCCATTGTCGGAGCTAACTCCAGTTTCAACTCTTCTTTTGAAGTTCCCTTCTCCAGGGATTGAGTAGCTTTATTTTCCTTTGCGTCTATACTCAACATGTAGCACTCAAATTCACTTGTATGTGTCAACCATCCCAGCAACTCCTGGTCTGAGTCATCCTTGTAACATAGTGGATCTTTGTACTCGCCCACTTTCGCATGTTGGAGGTTGGCCAATTGCAGATTAAATCCATCCTGTAAAAGGTCCTTGGAAGTCTCCGTGCGCAGGGAAAATCTTACGCACGCCATTTCTTGTCTAACCTTTTCCTTCGCTTTTTGCTCCCTTTCCTCAGCTGTTGTCGATTTCTTGCCGGTCAAGTTTGGAGACACTTGAAGTTGTATTCGATCAACCTTCGGTCCAATTGTGATAAATCCTGTGCGCCAATCGTGCACACATTCGGCTTGCACCAGCCATGGCCGTCCAAGTAAGATCGAGAAGGTAGCCTCTGAGGTCCTTGGTCTTACTATCAGATAATCAACTTTAAACTCTAGACCGCCCACAACTGTACTTACATTCTTCAAAAGACCCGGAGGCTTCACTTGTGTTTGATCTGCCATTCTCAAGGACATGGGAGTTTCTTCCATGTGGTTGAGGCCCAAAGCTTTCATCATGAACTCAGTCATTAAGTTGACTGCGGCTCCACTATCTAACTGAGCACCAGGGACTGCATACCCTTTAATCTCGACCGTCACAGCTAGAGCATTCGAATCAATTTGCGTCGTAATACTTTGAATGATCCCTTGGACATCTTTATCTTGTCTCTTTTGATCTCGAGCTTTCCTCGGCTTCTTAATATATTCGTTGTAGAATTGTTTCCTATAAGCAGGTGCACATTTTAGCAATGTGCCAATATCGAGCGTGACTTCCGTGTCAGCGAGCAACTTTACAATATCCACTTCTTCCAAACTTTGTCTTTCCTTCCTACATTTTGGAGCCCTTAATCTTTCAGGGAATGGTGCTATGCCTGGCACAAACTCCTTGGTCACTGGTGGAAGAATCTCTATCTCTTCCCCATCCTCAAACTCTTGCTGCTCAGCAAATCCTCCAACTTGGTTTTCTACCTCTCCATGTTCGGTTATCTTCTCCTGGCTAGCTTTTTCGCTTTCGCCTTCCAGATTTTTCTTCAAATACTCTTGAGTTCTTGTGACTACTGCCACAGTTGGCTCTTTATGTGGTTTCTTGGCCTTGTAAGCATCCACAAAGTGCATTGACGAGCTAGAGCCTTCTTGAGGGTTCGGTGTCTTGAACACTACTCCGATTGTAGGAACGTGCTCTTGAGCTCTCGATGTGGAATGCATCTGAGTATCAACAAAATTCGAGGACCCTACTGGTCCTTTTTCCTTGCCGACGGCGGCTCTTCGTTTTGGACAATCTTCATCAAAGTGGCCCTCTCCACTACAGTACCTACATAGTGGGGTATAATCAATTGGTTTCTTTTCATTTGGACATCTAGATTGAGTATGGCCCAAGCCATGGCATCTCCAGCACTGGATTGGACCATCTCTTCTTTGATCACGTGTGGCTCCTCTTGGATAGTCTCCTCCTTGACCCTGAGCACCATATCCATAAGTAGGTCTGTTTTCCCAACGAGATGTAGGTGGGACACTTTGAGCGGGCAATCCCGTGTAAGGTCTCTCTCTTGTATATCCCGATTTCATGGTCCTCTCTTCATAGGCTCTCTTGTTATAACATCGGTCCTCCGTGTGATTTGTCCTTCCACAAAAAGTACAACGCATTCTAGGTGGTGATCTATCTGTGAATACTCTCGAGACTGTAGGGCATTCTGAAGCCAAATGGCCGTAACCATGGCACTTTCCACACCATGTATTCGATCTAAACACTTGGTTGGGGTTTGTAGTTACCTCTGGTTTTACTGTGTATGTTTCCTGGGTCATTGTGGCAGCTTTTATAGCTTGCGTGACCAACTCCAATATTCATTCTTCAGTTAGCATAGGCTTTACCTCGCCTGGGGTGCTAGTGGCAGCTACAAAAGCTGGAGTCGTCAATGCGGGACTTCCTTGGCCAGGATCTTTTATTGGTATGTTACCTGGGCCTCCCATTGGCTCGTATAAGAGCTCCATCTTCCTCTGTTGACATAATTGTACTTCCTCCCAAAGCCTTGCTTGTTCCTTAGCATCCATTAAAGTTGCCGGTCTTGTCAGGTTGATATACTGTTGTGCCGTAGGATCTCTCAATCCCGAAATGAATCTTCTTTTCAATGTCTCATCGTTCGGGGCATTCGCGCCCATCTTTCTTACCAACATTTCCATTCTCTGAATGTAGTTATCGATGCTCTCATTGACTCCTTGTCGCAAGTAATCCATCTGTTGGGCCAATCTATCTTGGAAGCCTTGTCGTCGAAACTTTGCCAAGAAGGCTTCCTTGAGCATCTGATAAGTTCTAGACTCTTGGGGTGTCAAATTCGCATACCAGTTGGCTGCCTCATCACGAAGAGTAGCCGGAAAGATCCTCAACCTTTGAGCCTGGTCTACTACCTCATTGGCCGCACACGTAACCTCAAACAGTTGGATAAAACTATCAAGATCCTCGTCCCAAGCACCTGAGAACTTGGTGAAGTCCCCCAAGTGAACCGAAATTCGCTGAGCCATTTCGAACAGAGGTGTGATGTCAATATCTTTTCGATCCCAGAAATTTAGCACACGTGGCCTCAGGATCCCTCCTTCAAACTTTCGCACTTGATTCGCGACTCTCCTACGGGATTACACGTTTTTGGCAGATTTCTTTGAGCTAGTCGAGGTTGACTCACCTTGTGATTCCCACCTCTTCCTTTCTCTTTCAAGGGCTCTTCTCTGAGCGCATTCCTCTCTTTGCGTTCGTGTTGCTCCTGAGGATGAGCTCCCCTCGCTCATGTACTAGATCTGGGGTCCGCAAGCTCGGCCAACATGTGATGCTAGGCGAACCTATGGCACTCTCTTATAGAGACGTGCCAAGCCTTTCTCGGCAAATGCACCAAAATGTTTTTCCTCTGTGGTCCTAGGGAAAATGTCTTACACACACCTAAGTTCTGTTCAACTAACTTATACTACGCCACTTTCTTTTATTCTGAGTCTAAAATTGCTCTCAAATATATCCTCCTTTGGGATCCCCAGTAGGATCACCAAAATGTTTACTCTTTATACCCAGGCAAAAGGTAGAGATAGATGTCTATACTCTGCCCAAACCCCCCTTGGACTCGGTGAAGTTGTATCACTCTCGGTCCACAGCTACATCTCGAAATGTTTGGAAAAGAGGTAGAAGACTAGCAGACTGAAGGCATACACTAATGGGGATCCAACTTTGGTGGTTGACTTATGTGACCTCGCTCTCTTTTTTTACTGCTTCCCTTTCTCCATTTCTCACACCATCACACATAGAGTCTCAAACCCATATACTCGCATCCACTTGCTCATACATATACCCACACACACATTCTCTTTTTCCCCTTCCCGCACATTCCCTATCACTCTCACACCTATAGGCTATGACATGCCGCACTTGCACACAAATTTGCTACCACTCCCACTTCTTTTTTTTTTTTTTTTCACCTGTACCGTTTCACTCACACACAACCTCTCTCTCTTCCTAAGTTTCTTTCTCACTCACTCTCGCATTCACACTTGCGCCCGCATGCACTTCAACCCACCTATCGACCCCCATGCACTCACATGCACACCCTAATCTTTGTCTCTCTTAGACACATATGTATTCTCTGCCAATTCCCTTCCTTATCGCTCTTTTCCACCTCACTTCCTCTTTCTTTCACCGTCCCCCTTATATGCACATACATGCACTCTCGCACATACTCTCAACACATCACTCAAATGCCCATACATATACTTCACCGCATTTCAATACTCTCCCTCTTCTCTTCCAACCTCTTGCACTTCCACGCATGCACACCCCTAATAGAGCAGAAGTGGATAGGATATTCATGAATGCTTAGGTACTGTGTTCTGCGAACGGAACCACTTCAACAGATCCGTGGACATTGTTTTCAACATAGATCAATTCCATTTTACACTCACACCCGTAATCATATGGGAATTGTAGAGGAAGAATGCCAGTTCACTTTAGACAGCCACACAAATGTAAGGGAGAAGGGAATGCAATATCAAAACATCCTTGAAGGGCATTATTAGCTGGGATACCTGAATGAAAATATAATACTTGCATCATATTGCATATGGACGTCCGCTGAACATCTTTGAAAATATCAATTGATTTGGGCCAATAGACATGAAGCCTTCTATCTCAGTGCCTCAATTCACATAGGTGCTTTGATTCAATATCTTCTCAAATGCCGAATGCACAAAGAACAAAAGCATATGGTTTCCTCCCTCGACCAAGATATGCACATAAAGCAACCCCTCTTCTCATCAACAATACAGAATCATCTAATGTATTATTTCCCCCCCTTTTTTCTCTCTTTCTCTTGCAGCTTTCCAGAGTCCCATACCATTCTGAACGAGATTAATATACCTTGCTTATAAATGTGTCATCAACATCACATTATTGGCGGACAAATGCAATAGGAACATGTCATGCTTGCATGAACGATAAGTAACAAATCCTATATGCATGCGGTTCATGTTAAACTCTTCGTCAGATATTTATTGGTTGATCCCCCCATATGCACGAATCAAAGTAGGCACGAGATTTCTCAGATTTTTGTACTGCAAATTAATCTTTATAATCACCACACTCCTTGTACTCATCAAGCGTTAATGAAGAAATGCAATGGCAGAATATGTAGCTTGTGCTGTCTCCTTTTTAAACAATATCAGTCTTTCATGGGACAAAATCCTTCCTATTCCAGCACTTACCTATCTATTTTCCTATGCGTAACATGCATAAGCACATGCAATACAACGGGACACAACAGACAATAGTGTTGTAGAGAGTAAAGTGACCTTCGCCTGTTGATTGACTTCCTATGCTTCCAAACGCCTTGTCCACCTCGGTGTCAGCACACAATCCGGTTGTATACATTGTATTGCAGATCGACTTATATGACCTCCTTCGATTTAACTCCGAATCTGGAACTGCATAGCAGCAGACGCCCTCAATGGAAGTTATATGGACCCTCTCATGGGTAGGCCTCTACAACGGGAAAGATCGATGGGGCCATGCGAACTTCTGTTAATCATTCTCTCCTCAGAAGGACGCACAACAGCAGACCAATTTTTTCTTCTGAGAAGGACCCCCAGCGAATGCCCTCACGTCTCCTCAACTGTTCTGCTGAGTACCTCCATTCCAATAACTTCCCGATGAGTCCCGTCCTCTTCCACCGAATGCTCTGTTCTTCTCCCTTGCCTCCTCGATGATATGGCTTTCCCCTTAGCAGATGTATATGGGTGTGTATCCAGCACGGAAGCCAAATAAGTTCGCCTTTCCCACACCTGCATAGACAAGCAAGATAGACAAGACCCCCCCTTTCAGAAGTCGGACCCCCCTCGATGGCAGCCACCCAGTCCTCCCCTCAGAGCATCCCCCTTATATGTTCCAGCCAAGCCAGTTCTTCCCCAAATAGCAATTCTTTTGCAAAACATCCGCCTTCGCCAAACGAGTCAGCCTCCCCCCTTTATCTTTTTCTCGACAGATAAAACAAAACAGTCGGAGATCAAAATCCGCCGTCCATGTCATGAACATAGAGCCACACAAAATTCTTCTCCCCTTTCTGCACAAAAACAGAAAGTGCCAGCCTGTGTTTCTCTGACATCTGAAACAGAAAGCAACTAAAGACTAGCATAGCTGTCCATTGTGAGGACAATAAATTCGCCACTGAGTAGCCAGATTGTAGGTAATGAGCAATAAGCCAAGAGAGGAGGTGATGCCCGTGGGTATACAATGGCGTTGATATAAGCCAATCATTCAAGCCTTTTGAGCCCACTTCCATAACCATATAAAGAGGGCAATGCCTGTTGAGAAAGATCTCAATAGATCCTAAAGCCCATCGTAGTACTTGATGTAAATGATTTGCCAGATTAATAGGTGTAGAACCCTGTAAATTTTGTTGAACTCTCGTAGACTCACATGAACGAACCTGAGGTGGACTATCTAAAACTAAAGAGGAACTTCGATCTCTACTGTAAGATTGACTTTGAAAATCCCTTGCACAAGTACTAGCTTTTGTATGCCTACCTTCAAATCAATCTGTTTGCTGATATCATCATTAAGTATATAATCCATAGCTCGCGGGTGCAATCGGAATGCAGAAACACCAACGAGAGTTGCACCAAACAAAGCAGCAACACTCCAAAAACCAATCCTTCTTTGTATGTGTGATGATTTTAGATCACTTTGTACTTCCTCAAGTCTACGAGCTACATTCATTTGCTCTGCAAAAGCACTCATAATTCTTCCCTTGTAGTGCGATTAGATACTACTTCAAATTCCTCCTTCAAAATAGTCGCCCATTTGTAAGACTTGCTGATATGCTCCAACTTCACACCAGAAGAGACACTAGAGGCTCCACTGAAGCTCCTTTTCAATGGTCTTTCCTGGTTTAAACCTTCTCCATTCGACTGAATAACATCCACTTGACTTTCAACAGCAACAACACCAGTACGAATCCACCTATCGTTATGTTGCGATGAAAAAATAGGATCACCATCATTAAACGTGCAGGAAAACTTATGTCATCCATCTTCCTCAGAATATCAACAGCAACTGGATCATGGGCTCGCTGGCTCTCCAGGAATACTATCTGATCTGATCATGTTATTGCAACTTTTTCCACTCCTCCTTTGGAAAGTTCTAATATTGTAGGTGCAGATAGCACAATTCTCACGAGACAGACATATTCTCCTGCCCAATAGAAACATTTAGTGCATAAAAACCAACCATTTCCTGAGCTAACATACTCCCCTCTTCTTATTTGCGAAGTCGTCCTCGACAAGCCACTCTTGCTGCAATACAATCCAAACAGCCATGAGAATGTCAATGTACAACTAGTTTGCATACCTTTCCATCGAGCCATTACTCCAACGGAACCTGCACTCATTGAAGCCATTAGTACTAAAAAATACTCATGAATACATACAACTTATTCATTTACAAAATGATCCAAGAACACGCACATATATGCAACTCCATTTCAACCATGCATCAATTTCCTCATGCATTCCATTATGAAAATAGTCTCAACCAAATTAACACATTCATACCTTTCCATGTCTTACACGTACAATTGTCATTGCGAAAGAAACAGAAACGGAAATACCGAAATAAACAACAACAATTGAAATGAATCCAATAGGAGATGCAACATACCCAAAATGCATACCCCATTATTGCACCTATTATTCGCTATGTACAATTATTCCATGACTAGACACTCCCTAAGAATCCCCATCGTCGTCCTACAAAAGTCATCGAGACTCGAGTACAGGTTAAGTCCTACATAAAAACCCTAGAGTGCCCCACATACTGGAAAACCCTCGGATAGAGCGCACAAGTTATAAAGCAATACCGTTGCATTACCTCGCTGAAGGTCTCATCTATGAGTACACGTGCAGTGTCCGTGCCTTTGAGAATGTTGATTCAGAGTGAGTTGATCTGTCGCAAGCCACATATACCAATCACACAAGCAAATAACATTCCCTTCCAGGCGATCATCGCCCTCTCCTCTCTCTACCTACCAACCCGTTATGGCGCATAGCTAAGACATAAACATATACACCCCAAGCCTATGGCGAAACTAGCTGCGGCTCATGGTCCTAACCACCCAGCTAGGATAAATCCACCCACCTACTAGCCCACCATAGCGCATTGGTACGATCATAGCAACACAAATTTTTTTTTTCCTTTTTTTTTTTTTCATAGTTAATTGATTTACCCAAGTCCTGAGAATTAGGGAGAGGAAGAAAGGGATTTTTCCCCTCTTTTCCCACACATGCATGCAAACATATACACTCTAGCCTTTGACAGATCAACCACCTCTTCACTCCATTCTCTCAATTATAGACACTACATATGTATTCATCGATTTGACTTTTCACTAGGTAACTACGACCAGCTATGCCTTAGTCCCTCTTGTACCTATCCTTAGACGATCTAAAATGTGGGTCTCCGGGATGTCTCATGTAGCCTTACCTCACTCGCATCCCGACGACTTCCCTAGGGCGAGTCAGGCTCAACTTCAGGAGCTTCGTCATCACTTCCTATCGTCAACACATCTGCCCAAGCCCAAGTGATATCGTTTTCTTTGTTAGGCATTTCCCTCGAAGGGTCGAAATAGTAATATCGATCCCCTGCCCATCCTACATGTCGGGTTAGGTATTCCTCAAAACACTCAATATAAAACATAACATCCAAACCCTGGTTTATGAAGCATACCAGCCAGTGCGCTTCCTCCACATCATATTCCGTCTCAAAGTCGTCGACATCTATGTTCATGCCGGCGAATGTTTGGTCCGAGAAATATATCCTTAGGTCGTACAAATAGAGTTGAGTTATTTGATCTGCCATTTTGTTACTTAGCTCCTAACAGTCTCTGCGCAACACAAGAAAAATAATTAGAAGTCCAAAATTCTTGAGCTAGCAAGGAAGAATATTTATGACACACAAATCATAGCTTACATATGCGCATATATATATATATATATATATATATATATATATATATATATATACATCTATGTACAAGGAGTCTACTACGTCCTTCTGCTTGGATTTCGTCTGGCTTCTCCCATCCTAATGTTACTTGAAATAGGGTTTAACTCGAAGCGCGTTAACCTTTACGGGAGCACATTCTTCTCCTAAATCTTGAATTTGCATGGAACCATTGGAGTTGACTTCCACCACCTTAAACGGTCCTGCCCATCTTGTCTGTAACTTCCCCGAGAATTTATAATATTTACTATCATAGACTAGCACCAAATCCCCTTCTTGAATCGCATAGGTCATGAGATTCTTGTCATGCCTCTCTTTACGTCTTCTCTGAATAGCTTCCAGACTTTGTTGTGCAATGAGTCTCTTTTCTTCTAGCTTGACCAGTTGTATGTACCTTTCCTTCAATGACTCTTCTTCTCCCAGCCTAGCCTCGATGGCCACTCTTAATGTCGGAACTTCTTTTTCGATGGGAAAGATGGCTTCCTCACCATATACTAGGGAGAACGGGGTGCTCTTAGTCGTCACTCGGTAGGATGTTCGATATGCCCACAAGGCTTCCAAAAGTCTCTCATCCCAGTCTCTCCTATGCACAGCTACTGTCTTTGTCAGAATCTGTTCTAGCACCTTGTTGGTGACCTCCACTTGTCCATTTGCTCTCGGGTAATATGGAGTGCTTTTTCCTATGTTTGATCTTATATAACTCCATTAATTCCTCGAACAATTCGTTGACAAAATGTGTCCCTCTATCACTTACTATCTCCAACGGGCATCCGAATCGAGTGATAATTTGTTCATACAAAAATTTGGCCACATCAACAGCTCGGTCAGTCTTCAGAGCTTTGGCCTCTACCCACTTGGTAACATAGTTAGTGCAGACTAAAATATACCTATTAGACCGACGTCTTGAGGGAGGATCAATAGGCCCCACAAAATCAATTCCCCATTTCTCAAACGGCTTAAGAGCCAACACTGGTGTAAGAGGAGCAGCATGTGCTAATGTTGGTTTGCCCATTCTTTGGCATTTGTCGCATTTCTTACAGTATGTGTGAGAGTCTTTAAACAACGTTGGCCACCAATACCCAGCCAATAAAATCTTTCTTGCCGTTAGTTCTCCAGCAAAATGCCCACCGCAGGGTTCATCATGTAATTCTCTCAACACTAGGGTTGCTTCTTCTTTCTCAAGACACCTCCGATAAACGCTCTCATGGACAAAATATCGATAGAGCTGCCCCCCAATGATGTTATGATGCTTCGCCAATGCTAACAATTTTTGCTTCTCTCTCTTGCTTGCTCCTGGCGGATATTTAGTGGTGCACAAGAAATTCACTAAGTCAGCATACCAAGGTACTTTAGCATCAACCTGGAATAGATGCCCATCAGGAGCATCGTCGGGCACACCAGAGATTGGCTCCTCATTAACAATTCGAGATAAATGGTCAGCCAATATATGCGCTTTGCCTGGTTTGGTTACCACTGTGAACTGAAATTCTTGTAGGAGTAGCATCCACCTCATCAATCGCCCTGATAGCTCGGGTTTGTTAATGATGTACTTTAGGGCTTCATGATCCACATAAAACATGAAATGTTTTCCCATCAAGTAATTCCGATACTTGTTTACCGCAAAGATCATCGATAGGCATTCCTTCTCTGTAGTCGTGTAGTTCCTCTCAGTGCTATTCAAATTGTGACTTGCGTAATAAATAGGGTGGTCCAACTTCTTTTCATCGACTTGGCATAGCACTGCTCCAACCGCAGTATGAGAAGCGTCGGTATGCACATGGA
Organism: Ceratopteris richardii; assembly: GCA_020310875.1. NCBI lineage: Eukaryota > Viridiplantae > Streptophyta > Polypodiopsida > Polypodiales > Pteridaceae > Ceratopteris > Ceratopteris richardii. The sequence continues at coordinate 130,940,604 of CM035430.1, read as the reverse complement.
ATTCTTTCGTCCAATCGGGTGCTACCAAAATCGGTGCATTTATCAATCTCTCTTTGATCGAGTCGAATGCGACTTGACACTCTCCAGTCCATTGGTATTGTTGGTCTTTCCTCAAAAGATTCGTCAATGGTGCTACTATTGATGCAAAATTTAATATAAATCGTCGGTAATAATTAGCATGCCCCAAGAATCCTCTGAGTTGCCGCAAGTTTTGAGGAGGTGGAAGTTGTCCGATTTTTTCTACTTTATCCTCGTCAACAACGATCCCTTTTTCGGAAATAACATGTCCCAAAAGCAATCCTCTTCATACTCCAAATGTACACTTTCCAGGATTTAATGCGATGCCTTTTTCAATGCTTCTTCTTAAAATAGCTTCGATCCTTTCCATCATGTTTTCATCATTGCCCCTGATTGCAAAATCATCGAGGAATATCTCCATCCAATCCTGCAAATAGTCTTGATATGCAGCTATCATTGCTCTCTGGAATGTGGCCGGTGCATTGCATAATCCAAATGGCATCACACTATATGCATTAGTAGATCTTGAGATTTCCTCCAAACAATGTACCTATGTCTGAAATTGTTCTTCTATGTAGTCGACTTTGACACCTACAACTTTTAATGCATGGTTCTCCCAAACCATACCTCGTTTATTCAAATGCTTTTAGCCACAAATAGCTTGCTTTAACTCAGTGGTGAATAGCACCTCCTTTAATGTCAATCCGGGAAAACATGAGGATGGTATGAAGACCTCAAGCAAGTGATGCAGAAGTGGTGGAAGAGAAGCACACTCACATGCACTCACACACACATAGGTAGAACAAAGAGTGACACAATGGAAGCTTTGACTACTCAAAAAAGATTACAATTGCTTTAGATTTAGTGCATTATTTAACTTGTTCCCCCCAAAAATGAGCCTTCTAGTCCTTTTTCTAGTTTTTCACTAGCTTTGGCCCTGTTCCGACCTAGTTTCTAGCCTAGCTAAAAATTAGGTTCTAGGGCCTATTTGAGGGCTGAAACGGAGTCTAAAAAATATGAAAATTGACTAATGCTCCTCAACCTCAAGAACTCCTTGGCTTGCACAAAATGGAGCTACAAAAATAGGAAATGGTATTTCCAATGAGTGTTAGTGATGAAAATCACTATTTTAAAGGTTTCTCTTGATGATTTTGACATACATTTCCATCAGTCCTTTCTTTGTTGACTCCTTTTTTGGCTTGTGCTTCCTGTCTCTTCACCTTAGTGTGTACTTCTTTGACGAGTTAGCCCTTTACTTCCAACACTCCCCCCTCTATCGCGCCTGTCGTCCCTGACAGACCCTTGTCGATGGTGTTTCTTGATATAGAACTCGATGACATCCGAGGTGAGGTGGTGTTTTTAAATCCTTAAACCTTTTGCAAGATTTGTAAGTAGTGTATCCCAATCCACTGGACCTGGGACTTCCGGATGTGGCAGGCGCAATTGATCAGAATGTAAATTCCTCTCCATAGCGAATACTTGTAGGAGATGCGAGGGTCTGGGAATGAATATTTCTGAATGGTACTCCCAAATTCCTGTAATGAATATCTCCTCAAAGGTCTTTTTGTAATAGGTTGGGAGGTACTTGATCCTTGCATGCCATGCATAGAAGGGGTTGTACTCATGTCGTACACTAAATCTAGATTTCCTTCATTGAAGCCGACTGCAGAGAAGTGAGAATCTTTGATGTTCTTGAAAGTTTGAAAAGTGACCAAAATCAATTCAAATATCTTCATACACATCTGGGCCATAACATCAGGAAGGTTCCATAGTCTGGTACTCCATTGGCGGATGGTTGATATCATATAAGCTACCATGGCAGGTCCCCATTGCAAGTCCTCGTGGCAGTGCACGGTACACATAGTTGAGCCATTTCTCACAACCTTTTACATTCTTAACAGTGATTGCGAATTCTGGCCACGTGCATCTTCTAAGTACTGGAACCTAACATGGGTTGTATTTGATGAAGAGTGGCATTTTGTTCCATGTACGAACAATCTCCAGATATGTTTCGAGAAGACGTAGCCGCCAAGTGGGTTGGTAGATGGATCCACGTGCAGCGCTCTCGGGTATGTCATCTGGACCGAATTGAGTAGCAAAAGTCAGTACCTTGCCAGTATGTCATTGAATTTCAGTATTATAGTCCACACTAGTACACAGTAGTTGTTCCTATCCATCGATGATGGGACATAAGTCTGAAGTATTCTGACTTGATGATGGTCTCCTCAATCTTTGACATTGATTGGATTTGAGCCACCACTCTGTCTTCATGTGTGTTGCCCATCTTTTCTAGCTTCTACAACGATTCCGGGGCTTCGACTTTGAGTGTGTCTAATCCTTCAGCCGTTTGTTGACCTCCTGGCATGGGCATAGGTACATAAGGTTCCTCATAGGACTCTTTCACTTCGATGGGTACCGACTCTTCAAGTTTCGGTTCTATGACGGGGGAGGGTTGTCTTTTGTATTGAAGTAATTTACTCTGTAATTTTGCAACATGTCCTTTGAGCATGTCCACCTCTTTGGTAGGTGATATAGAAATTGTGACCATCATTTGCTCTTCTTGTGCCCATAGCTGTCGGCGGAGGGTGTCCCGTTCTTTTTCCAAGGCGTCATGTGCTTCAAGAAGATTAGCATACGTATCGAGGACGGTTCTCATTGTGTCCGAAGGAATAGCTTTAAACTTTTCTGGATCTATCTCCTAAAGAGATCCTTCCATTGCTACTTCTAGATTCTCTTCATTCTACTTTTGAAGTCCTTTATTCTCCTCTATAGCAGTTGCAAAATTCTTCCGCAGTAATGCCATATTATGACGTAATCTGATATGATCAGCCTGATGAACTTCAATGAAAGCTTCTAGTTTTTGAATGACTTGAGAATATGATTGTCGAGGATTATCCAATAAGGTTTGGTGGGCTTGTTCTAGAGTAGCATAGCATTGATTGAGTGCTGCGTTCTCTTCTTCTAAGGTTGTCAACCGCTCCTATAATTGTTGTTGTTCCACAAGTATATCGTGGTGATGATCTTCTAAAGTATGATATTCATTCTGTAATTGATATATACATTGGCATAGCATAGAAAAAATATTATTTACATGCATAGATGCTAGAAAGGTGGATGATGCAGGGGAAATGGGAATGAGGGGAGGGGTGGTAAATGTAGTGGAAATAAGAGGTGATGTGGGTGGAGGGGGAAGGGGAGATTGTGGTAGTGTGGAGGGAGGGAGTGGTGCAGTGGGTGGTGATGTGTCCATACGATCAAAAGTGTGTGCTACCATGTATGTAGGGATGGTAGGTGCAGTGGACATGATGTTTGTGAAAAGTGTTGTGAACGTGGGTGTGGCAGCCCATCCTGGTTGGGTGCGAGAGGGAAAGGAAAATCCTATAACATCAAAAATAAGATGATAACCCATAGTCATGTTTACAACTTTAGTGGTTTCCAGATGCGATAATGACGATGAGAGGGTTGTGACAATGGGTTCAGTGGTGGTGGTGATTATGGTGGTGGTGTCGTGACAAGGAGTTTGTTGTGCAGTGTTAGGTGAAGGGGATGGGTTTGGAGGTGAGGGTCCGAAGGGTGGGGACAGGGGTGCATCGTTCATTCTTCAGTGTGGGTGGTGTCAATCAGTGTCGAAACATCTATACAAATCTGCTTTCCGGATCTAGCGGGGCATGTAGGTACTCATTGTTCAAAGCAACGAACGTGAACCATGGCTGAGTGAATGGCTTCATCAAGCCCAAATGCATCAGCTTGAAGGTTCAAAGAGTTGATGAATAGTTCATCTACCCCTTCTTCTCCTAAGATTTGGTTTATTAGTAATTTCCTTGTCTCTAATGATAATTGGTGATGCTCCTAAACTCTCTTCACGGTCTCGTATAGTCTCCTGATTTGTGCCGTGTAGGCTGGTCCTCCCACAAGCTCTGGAATTGCCTCCTACTACTGGTCATGCTCTTCATTTGATTCTTCTTCATTGGTCTCTTCTTTGTCTTCGTCCACTTCTACTACTTCGGGTCGGGTAGGGGCTAGAGTCTCTGTAATCGTGTGTTGTACTCTGCTCCGATCTTCCTCAATCTCAAGACTCGCTTCATTGATCATTCTGGCGACTTCTTCATCGGTTAAATCATCCAAAGTATAGCCCTCTAGAAATTCCAATTCAGAAGGAATAGGAGGGAAGACGAGATTTGGTCCCTCTATACTCTACCTGGGTAATCGAATAGTGAATGTGCGAACATGTCTATGTTGAGGTGGTGTCACCTCTGGTGTGAGAGTGGCACCCCTTGCTTGTGCACAGGGTATCTGAATGGTTCCCCTCATTTTCTTTGATGTTGGGCCTACAGTTGATGCTCTTCTCTAGAACTCTTGGACTCTTGACCATACGTTGGATGGGTACATCATAAGCCAAACACTTGTAAATGATCCTAGTAAGAGCGCAACATCCATGAAGTACATTCTTTGGTTTCTTGTTCCACCGTTGATGCAGGAGGTGGATTTGTTCGATGATCCATTGGGGCATATTGATGGTGAGGCTCTCTATTTTTGCCAAATGCAAAATGAACCAAATTTTCTTTGGTGGCATGGTAAAGCATTCTTGAGCAGAGAAGGCAAAATGTTGCATACATGTGCGTAAGTGGAGAGCGATGGTTGGAGTCGAATAGTGAATGGGTGAACACGTCTATGTTGAGGTGGTGTCACCTCTAGTGTGAGAGTGGCACCCCTTGCTTGTGCATAGGGTATCTGAATGGTTCCCCTCATTTTCTTTGATGGTGAGCCTGCAGTTGATGATCTTCTCTGGAACTCCTGGACTCTTGACCATACCAATGCTCGTTGGATGGGTAGATCATAAGCAAAACACCTGTAAATGATCTTGGTAAGAGTGCAACATCCATGAAGTACATTCTTTGGTTTCTTGTTCCATCGCTGATGCACGAGGTGGATTTGGTCGATGATCCAATGGGGCGTATTGATGGTGACGCTCTCTGTTTCCGCCAAATACAAAATGAACCAAATTTTCTTTGGTGGCATTGTAAAGCGTTCTTGAGCAGGGAAGGCAAAATGCTGCATACAAGTGCGTAAGTGGAGAGCGATGGTTGGAGTCATGGCCACTATATCCTTCAATTTGTTGAGGTCCTTGTGCTTCATTCATCCAGGAATCATGGTTTCCTTCTCTGTCAGAATATGCATGCCCTTCATGTCCAGGGCATCCCATAATAAGTTGATGGTCAGCTTAAACCTCTTTAATTCATATCCTCATGTTAATGCTAGAAGCACAAAGGTACTATCTCCTTCCTTGGCTCTACTAGGTGTGAGAGTGCTAATCATGTATGAGCAGTGCAGAAAATCGGGTTTGGGCAACATAGTTGTGAAGTAACTATCCAAGCTGGCTTTAGTCCATACTGATCTCATATTTTCTGTATTTTGGTACTTTTCAAACTCGCGAGTGAAGAAGTGGTATCTTCCAACACTTGCCATTAAATTTTACATCAGCTTCCCAGAAGTAAGTACCATCTCCTAGTGGTCCTGCAACATCACTAAACCAATGGGCATGCTTGCCGACCTGTGAGGTGTGCTGCTGTGGAGGGTCCTAAATTGGAAGTACGTGAATTGTTCTTGGGGTCTCTCTATCAGCTATTCCTCAAGGAGGAGGGTTTCAATGTCGACTATTTGAGGGCTTGACCCTGCCTGTGAACTAGTTCCTGCTGCTTCAACCATGCTACTGCCTTGCTTGTTGATTGTGTGAGAATATAGAAACACATGTTAACATTCTAGTGGACAAGATATGACCATTTTTCCCTGTTACAACATTAACATGAGGCACCGTGAAGGTTAGTGGTTCAATTGGTGCTCAGTGATCATGTGTGTAGTTAGTGAATGAAGAGTTCTATGTGCTAAGTGGAATCGTGCAGTGTGAGGATGTTGCAGTTAGTAGGTGGAGATGAATTTACAAATTGGGAGTTGGGGGGTTTATTACAAGCTTTCTGTTGCCAAACATAATACGTGGCTTTACAAGTTGATCGTGGTTGGGCTATGGGAGACTCTACATGAGTATCTACTTGGAAATGAGGCTTTTTAGGGACCCATTTACAAGTGATCTTGTTAGTGCCTTTTGATGCATGTGTGATCGTGTGTGAATGGAGCTTTGTCTCGTGAAGCTTATGGGTGGCTACTTGATCCCGCAAGCAAGCCTTAGGCACCCAAATTTGTCTTGATTGTGGGTTGGCCTTCATCGACTTCTTGGGTACCTAGATAGACATTATTTTCGTGGATGATTTTCAGAGAAATGTTTTATTAGGTGTCCTATGTTGATCACTAGAGTAGGGTTTGGTTGAGGCTTCAGTCAAAGTTGCTTAGGAAAGTTTGCTCTTCTATACACATATCTGCTTCGATGGTCAAGATGCCTTGGCAGAGGTGATCTTTGGTTTAGGATACCTACCTCTTTGCTTCATTCTGGTCTCCTAGACTTCACGTTTTGGGTCCGAGACTTCCTTTGGACAAGAAGGGAATTCCATTTGCACCACCTCACCTAGAGTGGAGGTTTTTTGCATCACAGAGGATTGGACAAGAAAAGCATTGTTTCCCATCAGTGTGCTCCTCGAAGGACCAGGAGTTGGTGCCTTTCCTACTTCCTTGAGTGCTCCAGTGTTCAATTCAATAGTTAAATATTGCTATTGCACCCAAACCTGAAGAAGTCCACTCCTTAGGTTGAGATTGATTGCATTATTATAAATCCAATCTTGTCCTAGGATGAGGGATTCTGTGAGATCCTCATCTTGGCACACTAGTACCTTTACTTTCATAAGACCCTCTTGAAGGTAGATGGGAAGTTCCACCTCACCTCAATAGGATTGACATTCAGTTGCATATCCTGACAATAGGACAACTTAATAGCACTCGTGGTAGAGCCGAAATCAATTAAGGTTCTGATAGTCCTTGCATCCTCTCCATGTCCTAACTCTATCATGACAAACAATCTTCTATCCCTAATTCATGAGGAACTCTCTGTAGAGATTTGACACATAGCCATTTGATACCTGCGTATGTCATCGACTTCTACCCTTGGGATTTCTCTTCCTTGCCTCCTAAGCTTCATCTTTCGAATCCGTTCTAAAGCTTCAGCCCCTGCCTCTTCTCTAATGCATTTCTCTTCTTCCTATCATTTCTTCACAGTGTTAAGCCTAGTGAGCATCTCCTCAGTGAGGGGTTCTTGGTATAGTTTCACTCTACACCCGCTAATGTAGTTGGGTAGGACATCTCCTTCTAATCTGGCTAATTGGACTGCTCCACTTGTAGATATTCTGTTGATTATCATTGGTCCATAGCCACGTTTTTCTAGCTTCATGGCATGTTGCTTGAGTGTATAAACCAAGACTAAATCTCCTGTTTTTAAGCCTTTGTCTTTCACATGGGCATCAAAGTAGGCTTTTCGTCTCTTCTTGGCGGCATAGATTCCTAGAGCAGCTCTCAATTGTGTCTCTGCTAATCGCTATAAGTCCAAAATTCTTGAAGAGAGCTCATGACCCGTCCATTGGTGCTCCTATGCTACCTTTAATGTAGGGATCAAAAATTCTAATGGAAGCATTGCATTTTGTCTGAAAGCCATCTAAAAGGGGGTGGCTTGGAGTACCGTTTTATAGGCAAATCGATATGCCCAAACAGCATGATGTAGTTGTTTGTCCCAGTCAGAGCGTTTATTGTTTACTAACTTAGTTAACATAGCATAGAGTATCTTGTTTGTGCTTTAGCTTGACCATTAGCTTGTGGGTGATATGGAGCCGACTTCTTGTGAATAATCAAGAACTCTTGAAGTAGATATTCAATAACTTCATTCAAGAAGTATGTTCCACGATCACTAACTAGCTCTATGGGTAAGCCATATCTAGTGAATACATTTTCAAACAAGAACTTAGCTGTGGTCTGAGCATCATTCTTTTTTGTAGCTTTTACTTCTACCCATTTTGTCAGATAATCAGTGGCACAATAATATATTGTACATGAGAGCCCTTAGCTAGGGGATTAATAGGACCAACAAAGTCTATTCCCCACTTAGAGAATGCCCTTCCTCCCATGATGGGTTTCAATGGCATCTCATCTTTCCTTATCAGATACTGAGTTCTTTGAAAAATATCACATCTATTCGCATAGGTATGTGCATCCATGTGGAGAGTAGGCCACCAAAAACGTGCAAACACTATTGCTTTAATCACTCGATCAAGACCAAAATGTCCTCCTACTGCACTCTGGTGAGCAGTCTCTAGCACTTTTAAATATTCACTTTCATGAAAACACAACCGTAGATATCTCTGCTTCTTCTATATAGATTATCATCTATGAGTGAGTAATCTAATGCTTCCTATTTTAGGCTCCTTCTTTTGGTCAATGTCGTCTCTTGAGGGAATGTTTTCATTCTCAAATATTTTACTAATGGTTCACTCCAATCTGGTATTAGAGCTACATGATACAGAGTAACATGTTCTATAGGAGGTCTAGTACAACAAATTGGGCATTCCTTGCACATCCTATGGACATCTGCTTCCATAGTTGACTAGTGCACTCCAAGTCTCCTTAGTGTATGTAAAGTTCTTTGCCTCGAGTAGTGTTGCTCTAATGCTCCCACATGTGCTAATTGCAACCACTTGCCGTACTCATCCTCTTCCACACAACAAGCTAATATTCCTTGATCTGTATGCTTGTACATACTCCTTGCCATGATATGGTACTTTTGGGCTTTTACTACCTCCCTGTCTTGAGTGTTTATTACTGGGTGTTTAGGCCCGTATGTCAATAATGGCACTAATGTCCTGGCCCACTGTGGTACAACTTCCAAATTAAACAAGTAAGCATCAGGAAGATGATCTGATAATCCTTGTGGGGCCTCTTTGGATGTGAGCCTAGAGAGATGATCTGCTCTCAAGTGAGACTTACCTTTCCTAACCGCTACCTCAAAGTGATATTCCATTAGTAGGAGGAACCGTCTTACTAATCTACCTGTATTACATGGCTTATTTACCAGGTACAGTAGAGCTTGATGATCAGTTAAAAAATTAAACTTATTTGCAAGAAAATAATGTCTAATCTTTTTTACCGCATATACCATGCCTAATCCTTCTCTTTCGGTTGTGGTATAGTTCCGCTCAACAGCATTCAATTGTCTATTAGCGTAGGCTATTGGGAGATCCATATTACCTTGACCAGTAGGTTGTGCAAGTGCACATCCAATGACATAATTAGATGCATCCACATGGACATGGAATGGCTTGTTCCAATCTGGTGTAGTCAAGATTGGTGCATAACACAATCTTCTCTTGAGCTCGTTAAAGGAGTTCTCACATTCTTCAGTACACTCAAAGTTAGTCAAGAGGGAGTATAGAGGCTTTGCAATGATCACATACATATCAATGAATTGGCGATAGTAGCCACAATGCCCCATGAAAGCATGTACCTCCTTAACATTGCAATAGCTCTCACTTTCTCCTCGTCCATGGATATGCCATTCTTTGACACTGTGTCCTAGAATCTTGCCTTGCGTGACCATAAAAACAAACTTTTTTGGGTTCAAAAAGACTTGGTATTCTCAGCATTTGTCAAAGATAGCTCTCAACTCAGGGATATGTGTTTGTCTTATGTTGGAATGAGCACAAAGATCATCAACATAGACTTCCGAATTTTTCCTCAAGAACTCTTTGAAAACGTGGCACATCAGTCTTTGCAAGGGCAAATGGCATTACTCGAAAGGCAAATGTGCCCCACTCTGTGGCAAAAGTTGTCTTATGCTGATCTTCTAGAGCTATGGCCACTAGATTGTAGCCAGAGAAGCCATCAAGGAAGCTATAGACTTCCTTACCTACCACTCTTTCTAAGAGATGCTCAGTGATAGGAAGCAGATAACTATCTCTAATAGTGGTTGTGTTAACTTTCTTCAAGTTAATGCATACACGTAACTTTCCATTCTTCTTGGGCACCACTATGATGGGGGATACGCACTCAGTGTGCTCAATTTCATAGATGAATCTAGCTTCAACCAAACGATCTATCTCTTCCTTGATTTTGGTAGCATAGTTATCGTTGTATGTGTATGGCTTCTACTTAGAGGGTTTGGCATCTAAGGTCATGGGAATCATATGGAAGCATATGTGAGAGTCTACACCTTTTAACTCCTTGTAACTCCAAGCAGATACATCTCTGTATTCTCTTAGCAAGGCTACCAACTGTTGCTCCTCTTCCTCTGTCAAGTCATGTCCTATGTATATGGATTTTTCTTCTCCTTCTATGGTTGCCACAATTTTCTTGGTGGTTTCTTTGTTATCGTAGGCCTCTCCCGCTTGTGCATCACATTTAGACATTCTTATTATGACTCTCCTATCTTCTATCTCATACTTCTTGAAATTGTCAAGGACCTCAAACAAAGGTTCTTCCTCATCTGATGTAGCTTCTCTCTTCTTCCTTTTATTGCCTTCACTCTTGGCGGTCACTTGTGTGGTTAACCTTACATCCTTCGTACTTTCCTCGTGTCTCTGACGGGGAGCTTCTACTTCATAGAAATATTCCTCATCTGATGCAAAAGGTGGGTCCATAATGATTGACTCTAGATCGGAATCACTTGCATCCTTGAATGCATCAGTGCTAGGTTCACATTCTTCAATAACCAAATCACACATGATTGGCTCTGTTATGAAGACTGAAATGTCATAGCCATCCTCGTCACAGTGCGGTGTCCATTGTTCTTCATTGATGGCTACATCCATTGTTGCTAAAATTTCCACCCAACCATGAGGCTCAAATTCTTCATCAGGAAATACTACAGGTGCATAGGTTGGGTATTGAATTGATCTATGAGGTTCCTTCGCACCTACCTCTCTAGCTTTTTCTCTCTTCTCTTCTTCTATGGCTACTTTGCACATCCGTAAGTGGGTGTCTTGATGCATCCATGAGGATCTTGATCCTTTGGAATACACTGACTCTGTATCTTCTTTTGCTCTATAGATAAGATTCCATTGAATAGGGGGTACGTCTCTATGAGAGTAATCCTTGAGATTGACTTTGGTTGTAATACCTAAGTGTTGCAAATACAAAGAATTAGTTCCCCGATCTTGTACCACTTGCAACTGCGGCATAAATGGTCTTCCCAAAATCATCTCATAGGCTTGATTCTTGCTAAAGTCACATATGGCAAAAGTATTCTCGAACTCAACACCACATGTAGTGAGAGTTATTCCTTCTAGTAGTCCTAAGGGTCTTTCTATGTGACCATCGGCCATCTGCAATTTCATTCTCGTTGGCCTGAGTGCTGGCTTGCCCTAATGCTTCCATAGGGAAGTGGTAGCAATTGCTACTCCTGCACCTGAGTCCAAAATTGCCTTGGTGGTGTAACCTTGATGGGTAATGGGAAGATAGGTGTTTCATTCTTCTCCTTTGCTCATGGAACCTATCTTGTCCAAGTGTATTTGTGGCACTGTTCGATGAGATCCTACCTGGGAACGAGGTTTAGTTATTTCAGGCACTTGATTGGCTACATGTTTCCACAGTTCTGGCCTAACCTTGAGTAGCTCTTCTAAAGTGAGATTGCACTGCACTTTAGTGTTTTTCACTACCTCTGTGTTCCTAGGTATGACTGAGTCTTCGTTTCTTATCATGACCATGGGTGCTCTCATACAAGTAAACTTTGCTTCCCATGGGCCTATGAAATGGGGTAGTTCTTGCAAGGAATTAGACTCGAAGTCTAATCTCTCGTTAGATTGGACATCCTCCTACTCTCCATAAATGGAAGGAATGTCTTGTGGGAATTGATCATGCAAGTCATCCACAAGTTCAATAGGAGGAGGATTTTCACTTTCTTTTGCCCATTTCTCTTCTTGAATCTCTCTTAGAAATTCAGGGGAATATTGATTCATAGAAGAAGATGTGTTTGGCTCTATGGAGTTAGGCACATAAGCTTCTTGGGGAGGAAGGCTTATCCTTTCACTTGCCTTGTATTTTCCTTGAGAGGCGGGGTCCTTTTCAGAATTGGCAATTAGCTTCTCCAATCTTTCTAGCAACCCATCAAACTGCAGTTGTGTCTTAGCTAAACTAGAGAAGTTAAAGAGGTGACTGGCTTCAAACATGGTTTGAGCCAATTCCACCATCTTAGCACAAATTTTAGTTCGTTCAAGCTCTAGTTCCACTCTAGGGTAACACTTTTCATGTTCTGTTATGTTTGGCCCTTCTCGGATTCTGGCCTGATATGCCTTAAGCATCATGTCTAGGTCCTCGAGAGTGGGACCTGCTAAGACTGATCCTACTCTAGGGGGTGGTGGGATTGTGTGAAGTGGGTTGAAAGGTGGTATCTTGGCTTTCATTTCTCTTAGAATTTCCTCGAGTTCACTCATCTTCTTTGCCCATTGCCTTTTCATTCTCTTGCAACTATCCTTCCAAGCTTTGCTCCTCTTGTTACTTATGCTCTCGGTCTCACTAACCTCAGAACTCTTTTCCTATCCTAAACCTTGGTTTTGCTGCAAAGCTTGAGCTCTAGTGACCACTTGCATAGGGACAGTGGAAGTCACACTTCCCGTGGAGTCTACCACTAACCCAATGACGTTGATAGGAGTGATTTTTGGCATATTGGTGGGGTTATTAGGACAATCTCATAATAGGTGCTTCTTCCCACAATCTAGACAGAAACCTTGAATTTTCACGGATTGGGTTTGTGTAGGTGCAGGCATAGGGCAATCACGAATGAGGTGATCTCTCTGACATTGGTAGCAACGGTCCTCTAGTCAATGGGGGTCTTATTTGCCTAGGTTGAGGTCTAGAGTTGGGGTTTGCATACATGACATTTGCATACTCTGGCTCCCAGCTAGGTTCACTCGGGTCTTCATAATAATAGGACTCATTATGCTCAAGTGATTGCATGTAGTAAGCTTGTGGGCTATCAATATGAGTAGATTCAAAACCATGATCACTTGGGTGACTTTTTGAAAGCAATGGTGTCACAGGGCACTAAGGCTCTATTCAAATTTTCTTCTACGACTGCATACTTTACTGGAATCACATTGGCTGGAGGAGGGGGTTGTTGAGGTAACACAGGCTGAGGCCTTTGTTGGGTTTGGTACGGTTGCTGATAGGGCTGTTGTGGTTTGCCATATTGTTGTGGTGGGTACTGGTTTTGGTATCTTCCTTGTTGTGGATATGGCTGAGGATAATTTTTTTTTATAGTTTGTTTGTTGTAGGGACAGTCTTGGGCAGTGTGGTTGGTATATTTCCGCTCTTTGGTGTAGTATAAGCTGATAGGGTTTGCTTGGGGTTGAGCCATAATGGGACTATCAGAATAGGTCACTTTGCTTGGGCTATCAGAATCTTTGAACTCATAAATTGTGAGTATTCCTACTTCATCAGGCTGGCCAGGCTTATACCTCCAAAACGCATCGTCGGTATCTCAATTCAAGAGCAAATCTATGCTCTTCTTGTCTTGGGGAACCCACTCTGGAGTGATGATTCTAGTCAACACTGATTTGCCTCAGGGAGTTCTAGGCCCTCTTCCTACATTCCCTTGCTCTATGTCACCTATGTCGGTCTCTGGAATCACATTACCAAATTCATATTTTCTATCCGGTTGGCTGGTGACTAAGTACATTGTTCCTTCCTTATCTAGGTATGTGCCATTTTCAAACTTGACAACTGGGTGTTCTAGTCCAAAGGGTTGATCTAGGTTTTTAATTTGCACAATGGACCTTCTAAGACCATCCTCATAGATGCGAGCACCTAATCGGTTGGTCTTGATATATTCTAGTTGCGTTTTGTAAGGGCCTTTGGGTTTCTCTAAGTAATCCACACCTGAACTTCCTGTGGGTCTCTCCATACCATAGGACATCTCTAATTCACTAGTTTTAGAGCTAGGGTAGTGTGGATAATTGCTCAACTGCTGGGCCCAAGACCTAGCCGTGATTGACACTAGCCTCTGAAGTCCTTAGGCTTTGTCTATCTCTCCTTAGATATGGACCTGATCTAAGGTTCATATGCTTGATTAATCAATCCCAACTTTACCCAAAGTAAAACCTCGTTGCTGATTCTTTTTTATCACCATTGGATTCTTTTTATTTTGTTATTGTGTTTATGATCTTGTCTGATTTTGCAAAGTTATTTCTCACACTTGAAGTTGATCGCAATGGAATTAATTCTTTCCCTTGGGGTTATGGTCACAAGCACAGATTATCTCCTGACTTGAACTTGATTACTTAGGGAGTCTTCAACTTGTCTCGTGCCTATTGTTGCCCTAATTTACTCCCAATATTGTGCATTCTTAGCCTAAGCTAGGAATTGAAAAGAATTTCCAACCTCAAGTTCTTTGCCTTTTGATTGCTAGTCAAGCTCAAGATGCGCTCGCCCAAGCTCAATGATGACCTTGCTAAAGTTGCTTGAAATCTTTGATTGCACACCACAGACCTGTGAAATTTTACCAGTTAAAGATGAACTTGACCACAATGTATTGACAGACAAAAACAACCTTCAACATACACTGAAAAGTATAGACCCTTGGTTTCCTTTTTGCCCTAAAAAGTATTCTCACTCCCTAGTACTGACTGATGGTCAACTTAAAAACACCTATACTAGAACTCTACATATGATTATTACAAAAATCAATGGGTGTCCACGTAGGATTCTTAACGAGCTTCCCAATGGGACCAAAATTGTAGCAAACGGAGTTCGTATGAAGAAGTTATGTCTAATCAAACACTCGGGAGTCGAAATAGGTGAAACAGGCACTCACGGATAGCTCACAGTGTTTTCTCAGGTTTCTTTATGCTCTAATGACCCTTAATTTTCCCAAAATTTTGGCCAAAAATAGGCTAAATTTTTTAACCCTAAAAAAAATGCCGAATTTGCCGATCAATCGCGATCAATTGGTTTGTCAATCATGATTGATGTGTCCGTCATGATCGATAGGTCAATCGTGATTGACACGCATCCTGAAAATTCCATCGATCATGGTCAAACAATCGTTGACTCAGTCAGTTGCGATTGACGGGTCCATCGCGACGGACTTGTTAGTCGCGATTGACATGTGGCATTGATAGACTTAGTCAATCATGGGTCAAACAATTGTGGATTGTGTCCATCATGATGGACATGTCCATCGTCGATCGTGATCGATGAGTCAATCGCGATCGATGTCCAAACAATTGTGGACTGAGTCCCTCGTGATGGACATGTCCGTCGGGGCTCTTGATCATGATCCATGAGTCAGTCGTGACTGATAGTTCGGTCGCAATTGACACATGGCATGCAATGGCACTATCAATCGTGCTCAATCTATCAAGACCCTATCGGTCGCGATTGACATGTCGATCGCGATTGAATAATCCATCGAGATATGTCTGTCATCGTTTGTCAGTCACGATTGATTGGTCTGTCGAGATTTGTCCATCGTTGTTTGTCAGTCACGATTGACGTGTCAATCTCGATTGATAGAAAACTGTGGAATTTGAAAAAAAATAATCACACATTTGGGATTCCTTAGGCCTAAGCATCATGGTTATGCACTTAGTTTTGCAAAATGGTCAACTTTTTTGTCGGTCGCGATTGATAGAAGTCAATGCCTCGGGACCTGCACAATCAAATTTTTTACCTGCTGGAGCTGGTACAACTGCTGGAGATGTTGATTCCTGCAAAAAATCTCAAAAAATGCACAATACACAATCGCACACAAGTAGCTCTTTCGCTCTCACACTCAAATGAAATGAGGAGGTAAAGATGATGATGGAGGTATATGGTCGTGATGGTGAAGATGATGATTGATGGATATGGAGTGTAGAAGTGAAGAAGAAGATGAAAACAAATAAAAGAAAAGCTTACCTATGCTTCCAACGTCTCTACTCTAGGTCTTACCATCACACGCTCATCCTCAAAGCTCAATCGCTGGCAATGGCACCAAAATTTGGTGTAGCTCAATGGTGAGTAGCACCTCCTTTAATGTCAATCTGGGAAGACATGAGGATGGTATGAAGACCTTGATCAAGTGATGCACAAGTGGTGGAAGAGAAACACACTCACATGCACTCACACACACACACACGTGCACAGAGGTAGAACAAAGAGTGGCACAATGGAAGCTTTGATTAGTCAAAAAAGATTACAATTGCCTTAGATTTAGTTCATTCTTTAACTTGTTCCCCCCCAAAAATGAGCCTTCTAGTCCTTTTTCTAGTTTTTCACTAGCTTTGGCCCTGTTCAGACCTAGTGTTCGGCCTAGTTAAAAATTAGGTTCTAGGGCCTATTTGAGGGCTCAAACGGAGTCTAAAAAATATGAAAATTGATAGGTAGGTACTTCTAATGCTCCTCAAGCTCAAGGACTCCTTGTCTTTCACAAAATGGAGCTACAAAAATAGTAAATGGTATTTACAATGAGTGTTAGTGATGAAAATCACTATTTTAAAGGTTTCTCTTGAGAATTTCGACATACATTTCCATCAGTCCTTTCTTTGTTGGCTCCTTTGTCGACTTATGCTTCCTATCTCTTCACCTTGGTGCATACTTCCTTGATGAGTTAGCCCTTGACTTCCAACACTTACCTTTAAACTTAAAGAATGAGTGCTTACTTGCTCAAAACTTTACACTGTGTAGGGAGATCTAATCAAAACATTGACCTTCTCTTTACACATGTAAATGTTCCTACTTAAAATTCTCTCAGCTTGATTACAATTAGGTTCTCAAAACTTGTACGAAGGTCACTCAACTATAGAATTAAACTTGTACAAAAGCATTCCTCAAGAAGATAAACATAGAAGGAGACTGAGTAAAAGATCGAGGTGCAACTTTCTTCTATTCAGAGAAATCATACATTTGATAGATAATCCATATTCTTCTCACTCTCTAAAGTCTCTAATGACTTATAAAACTTTTCACTCATCATCTCTCACATATATTACGTCTATATTCAATTATATATAGACATTTACATCTCGAATCATCATAGATACAAAGGTTTTCATTAACTAATTACAAGAGTAATATACATGTATATACAAGTTTCCATCCTCTAATCATATACTCATCTTCAAGCCTCATATGGTGATCTTTGCTTCACATATTGACTTCAAACTATGTCCTAATCATCAATTGATGATTGTCCTGCACCAACAGCTCCCCCTCAATCATCAATTGTGATTTTCTCCATCTTCTTTATACCTTCCATGTCTTTGAACCTCTGCAACTTAGGTGCATCCAAGCTTTTGGTTAACATGTCTGCAATCTGATCTTTTGTAGAAGTGTGTATGACTTCAATTTCTTTATCAATAACCTTCTCTCTCAAGAAATGATATGGGATCTCAATATGTTTAGTCTTGGCATGAAACACAAGATTAGCAGCTAGATACAATGAACTCATATTATCTCCATAAATGGTGGTCGTACTCTGATTGATGTCAAACTCTTCATGAGAGTCTTCAACCATATAACCTCCTTTACAGCTTCAACCATACCTTTATATTCTGCTTCTATGGATGACAAAGCAACTGTATGTTGCTTCTTAGAACATCAAGAGATTAATTTATCTCCCACATAACATAGATATCCATATGTTGACCTCCTATCATCACAGTTACTTGCCCAATCTACATCACTATATATTTTGATTTTTGTATCTGATGTGAATCCATAATAAAAACCTTACCCTTAATGTATCTTAGCACCCTTTGTCCGGCAATCCAATGTTCTTTCTTAGGACAATGCATGAATTGAAACAATACTCCAACTCCTTACAGTTTTGAAAGTATTCAAACACACACAATATACGTTTTTGAATTTTATCGACATCAATCAAGGAGCAGATGCACTCATATTTGACTTATCCACTACACCAAGCAGACTTACAATTATGGCTATGTATTCTAGATTAATGTTCCTACCTAGTCCATACATGCAGACATTCAAGGAAGCTTTCTTTACAGGCTTTTTTGAGATGGATTGGAATTCTTTTTTGAAAATGACTTCGAATTTAAATGCAAGACTAGTGACCTACGAGTTGAGCTTCTTTGCAGATCATAGAAAGGCACCAAATAATGGAGTGATGTCAGCACAGTGGAAGGATCTAATGATATGTGAAGCCAATTTGCTAAATCAAAGAGCGCAAAAAGTCATACAAACGTATGCACGTCGCCACAAAAAGCCTGTCGAGGATGGCAGAGTTCAAGAGGAGGGATGTTGTTGGAACTCAAGGTCAAGCACAAGAATGGAAGCGCATCAAGGAAGTGGACACACAAGAAGAAGGAGCATGTAGGGAGCTCCAAGAAGCACATGTCAAATTTTCAGAAGAAATCCCTATAAAAATAGTGATTTTTATCACTAAAAACCATTGTAAATACCAATTCATATTTTTGCAACTCCATTTTGTTCAAGCCAAGGAGTCCTCAAGCTCGAGGAGTATTAGAAGTGTCATCTTACCAATTTTTATACTTTTTAGACTCCGTTTGAGCCCTCAAATAAGCCATGGAACCTAATTTTTAGCTAGGCCAGACACTAGGTCTAGACAAGGCCAAAACCACTCAAAAAACTATAAAAAGAGCTAGAAAGCTCATTTTGGAGGCTAGCTTGTTGTAGATTTGAGCTTTGTAAGAGAGTTATTTTTTAATCAAAGTCCTTCCATTGTTCCACTCTTTGCTCTTGTGTGTGTGTGTATATGTGTGTGTGCATCCTTGTGTGCTTTCACTCACGCACTTGTGCCTTCACTTGCTCACGGTCTTCATACTAGTCCTCACGTCTCCGCGGATTGACATTTATGAGGTGAATCTCCTCATGTTGGTACTTGCCATTCTGCTAGAGTCACACCAAATTTGGTGCCATTGCCAGGGGGAGAGCTTGGACGACCAGTGTGTGACGGTAAGACATAGAGTAGTGATGTTGGAAGGTAAAAAAATCATCATATTCTTTTCAGTTTCTGAGTTTTTCTCCACCTTACATCATCATCATCATCACCATCTTCTCCCACCTTCATCTTAGCATTAAATTTTTGTTTTTATTGTATATTCTTCACATTTACACTTTGTTTTCCATCGGTGACTGCGAGCAAGAAGCTTAGAGGGGCTGCAGAGTTGAAATGCTAAAGAAATACACCTCAATATACTCAAAAACTAAGTGATCATTCTCATGGCACGACACCCTTGCGATAGGTATCACGAGTGCAATATGTTGAGTTGGTGGTGAGATCTTGCATCTACAGGCATATAGGAGTGACAAGGAGGAAATAAGGTACACATATCTACAAAAACTTTTGAGTTTGGACTTCAAAACTCCAACTATCGTGTCCGATTGAGTTCAATTATCGAGATACTACAACTCACGTGTATCGCGATACTTGTCGAGTATTGTGTATCATCTCTATTGGGGATGTAAGGGTCATGTGACCTACCCATATTCATATATATATACATCATATATAGAGCATTGCCTCAAGATATATCATTATGTGGGTTTCGAGGCTCCCACACATATGTGCACATCTCTCCTCTCTTCTCTCCCCCTCCATCTCCTCCTTCCTCCTCTTGTTTTGCACACTAAAGCCCTTCATTGGTATCAGAGCATGTTGAAGGCTTGTGTGCAATAAGCTCCAATGGAAGCTTAGGTCACAAGAGGTGAAAGTGCAAGTCGGCATCTCTCAATAGCAGTTCAGTATTTTGGTCATAACTCGAGCTAAAAAACTCGGATTGATGTGTTTTAAAGTTCTCTATGTAGCTAACATAAAGGATTAAACTTCACAGAAGGGCACAGAACCTGATTCATATTTTTAAATTGCCAAAAATTCAAAAAATGTAGACTGGTGTAAAAGAAGAACCTACAATCACTTGGATAGTAGGTCAGTGTTTTGGCTATAAGTTGAGTTTATAAATCAGAATAAAACGATTCAACTTGCAGTATGTAGCCTAAAATAGCCTCTACAACTCTGTACAAGAATGCAGATCCATATTCTGAGTGTTAAGTCATCGAAATTACAAAATACAGAGAAGCAGTGTTATAGGTGAAGGTGAAATTGATAGCTGATATTTGTTGTATGCATATCTTGAGCTATGAACCTCCGATTGAGGTATTCTTTATCTCGCTACGTAGGCAAGATTGAGATCTTGAAGTTTGCTGAATAGAAAAAAATTAGATTCAGAGGTTATCACCTCTGAAATAGCAAAACAGAGAGTATCATATTTTCACCAAAACAACCCTAGTTGCTTTTGGAGTTTCATTTTAGTTTGGAACTTCTTCGAGAGAGATTTTTTGGTGTGCAAGCTCTCATTTTCAGAGCTTCAAAGCATTGTACATGTATGATCATTGTGGTCGCTCCTCCATATGAGAGTAGAGCATGATCTTGTCACGTGTTTTGGCATGTAAGATGAGATTGTGGTATATACTCTTTTTTGAGGTTTATGTCATCATAAGTTCGATCAGGGATGTATAGTGGCATTGTGGTATATATCTTGCTTATGCCACTTGGCTATGGATTTAGTTACTCGTTGCACACAATTTTGTGAGAGTTGATTCTGGATCTTGGTTGGTACTTGTATCTTTGTTTTCTTTGCAGGTACATAATCCATATTTGAGCCTCAGTTATACATTTGTTTGTCACCGTTATTAGCATTTGGTCATTGATTGATATGTATTTGCCATTGTGATTCTTGGCATATGTAGATGGTGATTCCCACATGGTTTATTTGGTTTAGAGTCCATTTTACAGAGGACATGCTTCCGAATTTTTGACAGCGTTTATGCTAGAAGAGAACTCTAGTGGATCTTGAAGCTTGTGTAATAGCTTTGGATCATTGATTACCTCCATTCACTTGGACTTGGTCACACATTGCTCGTGATAGGTTGGACCATCTTGCCGGATTTATTCTTGAGTGGGAGGTGTATCACCATTGTATTAGCATTTTATTGCCATGAGTTTTTGGGCATATGTATTTGCCATTATCTTTGATTGGATCAATGACATGTGGTGATAGGTTATTCATTGTTCTTTTGCTACTAGTTATCTTGTTTGATTGCTCTATTTATAGGGGATACTCTATCAAAATTTTTCTCGGATTCTATCACATCTACTTTGTCAGTTTGGAGACTTGGTGAGCAAGCTTATGCTCATGATTTTATATGCATAGTAGATGCATGGTTATGTGAGAGGTGGTTCACATGGTTCCTTCTCCATCGAGACATTTGTGATGTGAGTTATGCATATGGATATGTAGGTGTGATCCTATTGAGGATAGAGTATTGTTTCTAGTCTTTTGTTACATTGCTAGTCTCTTTGATTGCCAGCATGGTGTCTTCTCGATTTGAGGGCACTGACTTTCCGAGATGGAAATCTCGGATGTGGCATACATTGGTTTATGTAGGGCTACACATGTATGTGCATAGAGATGCACAGAGGCCTCGTGACATGCTCGATCACGTATGGATGGTTATGGATGCATTGACCACCTCCACTATCCGATTATAGCTTCTGGACTCTATATATGAGTCTGTGATGTATGAGGAGATGAGTAGTGCATTATGGTAGAGACTACATGATATGTATGCGAGTCCATTGACTCATGGGAGACATAGATCACATCGACGACTTTGATGTTTGCATTGTGGTCGTGAGGACCATATTCAATGATGTTGCTTTCAACAGATGCGACGATGACGTCAGAGACATGCAAATGATGATGGTCAGGTAGTGGTTTTAGGAGAGTCTATGGTAGTTGATTATGCACGTGATGATGATATCACTTTCTCCTATGGTTCATCTCTGGATTCCTCTTATTCATTGGAGAGCACACATATGGCTTGGTTGCTTGATGCATTAGCCACTTTTCATGTTACTCCATATCGTGAGTGGTTTTATCGATTCTCAGTTGAGAGTCGTGGATGTGTGCACTTGCTTGATGGTACGACATATGACATTGAGGGTGCAGGAGATGTATGTCTTATGATACATACTGGATCATCACTTATACTCAGACATGTACACTATGTACCTTCATTCCCTATGAGCTTGATTTCAGTTACAGGAGAGCAGATGTTATGCATTCCTTAGTGAGCATAATTTTGAGTTGCAGTTGGGATAGCTTATGCTTGTTAGAGGTGCCAAGATTGGGCACAAGTATCCACTATAGGTACTTCATGTGAGAGATAGTCTCGTCTCAGTGGGAGTTCAGCCTCATGTGTGATGTGAGACTCGTCATGTCTCATTTTGTCTACCTACACATAGGTCTATTGATATTCATGATGCACATGTATGGAAGGATTCAGATGCTCAGATGGATGCACATGTGGAGAATGTCTTGGATGCTCATGATGCTTATATAGAGCATGATTTTCTTGATCATATGGATGCTCATATGGAGCACACTTTGGATGATCATTTGGATGCTTTAGAGCATGATGTGGATGCTCACGTAGATCATTATGATGATACTCAGTTAGAGTGTGATCATCAGTTTGACCTTGGTGTTGATGTTGTGCAGTTAGCTCATGCATGATCATACACTTGGTGTGGTAGAGGAGGATTTCTCTCATGGTACACAGTGTATGGTAGAGCATATTATCTCTCAGGATGCACATCTAGATACATCCTTGGTTGATAGGATGACTGATTTAGATGTCGATGAGCCAGCGATCATGCATTCATTCTTGGATTCGCTCATGCCAGATGTTGACATAGATATGTCAGGACATGTTGTTCTTGACAATGGTTCTTTGGATGCCTTGGATATAGGCATGGCTGACATGCTTAGGTTAGCCAAGATAGCATAGGTTTCATCAACATTCGGGAGTCTGATGTACGAGTTGTTATGCTCGAGACCAGATGTTGCAATTGCTATTGGAGCATTTGCACTTGGAGTTGTCAGTCATTCGATGATTGACACAGGCATAGAGTGGGAGTTTTGCAGGAACTTTATCAGTTCTTGCATCAGTCAGATGTGAGCTCGACTCTTATCGATATGAGTTTAGAGCAGTTTGAGGTGCATGGATACACCTTGCTCGAGGAAGTTGGTGTAGGCTGATCCGTATGGGTTGAGATCCGGACTCTTCTTGTACATTATTGTATAGTCCTACATCATTCTTTGTCTATGTTACCACTTATGGTCACATTGACCCTTAAGTGGGAGATTGTTGGGGATGTAAGGGTCATGTGACCTTACCCCCATATTCATATATATATATACATCATATATAGAGCATTGCCTCAAGAGATATCATTATGTGGGCTTCGAGGCTCCCATACATATATGCGTGTCTCTCCTCTCTTCTCTCCCCCTCCATCTCCTCCTTCCTCCTCTTGTTCTACACACCAAAGCCTTTCAATCTCCCCATGTATCACAATACCTCACGTGTATCATGTATCGTTGGGTTGAGTATCATGTATCACGATCATCTAGTATCATGTATCATCCAGTTCTATATCGTGATCCTTCATAAGTATCGTGTATCATCACTCCCCAAGTATCGTGTATCGTCTGGTCATGTATCGCGATATTTACCAAGTATCATGTATCACGAAAATGTGAGTATCGTGTATCACAGTCACTCAAGTATCGTATCATGAAAATCTAGTATCATGTATTGTCTACACACTCAAGTATCGTGTATCGTCTGAAATCAAGTATCGTATCATGTCTCATATGCATCGTGTATCATCTAGTTGAAGTATTGTGTATCATGTTGGAGCCAAGTATCATATCGTCAGACCCAGTATCGTGTATTGTATAGTTCAGATATCATGTATCGTGGCAAGGCAAGTCTCATGTATCGTTTGCTCCCAAGTATCATCGATACTTCTTAAGTATAGTGTATTGTCTGTCCTGAGGTAATCCTAGAAAGATCTTGTTTCCTTGTTTTAACCCCCAGAACCCTGAATTGGCATAACTTTCTCATACAAAATCTTGTTCGTTGTGATTTTGGGTTCGTTGGTAGGTGCTCGAATCTATGAGGATGGCCTAAGGCGATCAGTGGTCCAACTCAAAAATCCAGATCAACCCTTAGGACTTGAACACCCAGTGCTTAAATTCAAAGAGGTTTCATATATTGATAAGCAAGGAACCATGTATGTGGTTACCTGCTTACTAGATAGGACAGATGAGTTTGGAAATATTATTCCCGAGAATGAGATAGGAGACGTAGAACAAGGAGATGTAGGACAAGAACCCAAGACTCCTAGAGGTAAGTCAGTCTTGACCAAAGTGATTACTCCAAATTGGATCCCTCAAGACAACAAAAGCACAGAACTATTCTTGAATAGAGAAACAGAGGAAGCCTTTTGGAGATTCAAGCCAGAGCAACCGAGCCCAATAGTCACCATCTATGAATTCAAAGATCTTGAGACACCAGGTAAAGTTTTCTATCTAGATAATACATCGGAGAACATGTTTTTGGTAATAGAGCATGACAGGCATGCATACACTTGGCAAGGTGAATCAATTTTCCGGCTCATGAAAGAGCTAGAGAGAGACCTGAGGTAAGCTTTGCACACAATGTGAGTAGAGACAGATCACGATTTGAAAATGAGAGAACTGAAAGACAGAGACATCGAGCACATAGGCATCAAAGAGATGAACATGATTTTCCATTGCCTAGACCATGAGAGCACTCAAGAACCCTTAGACCCTCTCAAGTGGTCAAGGCAATGAAGAACTACTTTGATGGGTCAAGAGATCCTTACGATCATGTGGCTGAGTTCAAACAAGTGTTAAGAGTTGAACAGGTTGAGGATTTGTTCACCCAGTTTGAGGCATTTGGTTTGACTCTCAAGGGTACTGCCTTAGCTTGGTTTCAACCTCTGAATAGTCACAATTATCGAGATATAGCTCAATTGCTAAAAGCATTCATTGTAGAATTTTCCAAGAGTGGCATCAGACATAACACATCATCCTTGATCCACAGCTTTAAGCACACACCCCAAGAAGCAGTGCGACTTTCAAGAAGAAGGTTCACACAATACTTAGAAAGATGCCCTATTCTAAAGTAACCCACACCAACCAAACAAGTGGCGTTGTTCTTAGATGGCTTACTAAGTACCAAGTTAAGATCATATGTGTACTTGAAAGAGCCGAGATCCATAGAAGTGTGTGTGCGGATGTGCATTGACATAGAAGACAACTTGGGTGAGGAGTTAGAATTGTCCAAACTCTATAAGGATTCAAACAGTTCTACTAGTCATACCTCTACAACCTCCACTGAGATAGATGAGATAGTTGAGCAGGTTGCCAAGAAGCTGGGAGTTCAAAATAGACAAACATCAAGGGTCGCCACATTGAAGAGATGTTATACTTTCAGAGGTGACCACATGACAAATGTATGCCCAATGCAAAACCAAAACATGAGAGAAATGAATGCTCCATATTGCACTATTGAAAAAAAAAATACACAAACCACACAGCTCAAGATTGTCCCTAAAATAGACAGGTTGTTATACAAACTTACCAACAACCTTACCAATAGGGTAGGTATCAAAACCAATACTAATAGCCATATCATAGGCCACAACAATATCAAGGCCAATACCAATAGCATTATCAGGCACCATATAGGCCACAACCGGTCCTAGGAAACAAATTGCCAACCCTTGCCAATGTGATCCCAGTTAAGTATGCAGTGGCAAAGGAGAACCTTAATAGAGCATTGGTGCCAGTGACCCCTTTGGTCTCAGAAAATGACTCTCATGCTCATAGTTCTGACTATTCCCATGAAGATAGTTCACAAGCTTATTACATAGAATCACCTAAGCATATTGAGATTAATCTGTATCAATATGAGGCACCACTTATGGAACCAAATTGGGATCTAGAATACTCCAATATCATTACAGGAATCCTAACCCTAGGCCCCAATTGAGACAAGTAAGACCACAATCCCCTAGAGGACCATGTTTTAGATGTCAGGGAGACCATTTCATTTGTGAATGTCCCCACTCATCGGCTCCGGGACAAGGACAAAATATCACAATACAAGGCTTTTGTCCTGAGTGCGGCAAGGAACATCTCCTGAGAGAATGTCCCAAAAACCCCTCTAGTGTGCCCAAGGTTACACCCATTAATGTGGTACGCTTAGTGGTGGATTCAAGTTCAAGTAGTAGTAATATGGACCCTATACAAGCAGTTACTAGGGCACAAGCCTTACAACCAGCAAAACCCACTGAACAATGAGAGCCAAGTGAATTAGGAGAACCTACTAAGAGGAAAATAAGAACATGGAAGGATAACATGGAGAAGACCAAAGCAAAGTTGGCTCACTTTATCCTTTATTTGTATCACAAAAAAAACACTTGTTAGCTGTTACTGAACAGCCTATGGCTTGTATTTGGCATGGTCGTCTGGGCCATATATCTCATAGTGGAATGGACAATCTTTCTCGTTCTGCTACTTACTTGTGTTATCTTTCTCTGATTTTTCATTTTCTGAGAATTGTCAATATGGAAAGCAAACCAAAAATGTGCATAGAACACACATTGACTCTTCAATTCAGCCTTTAGATCTCATTCATACAGATGTGTGTGGTCCTATCCCCACTAGGTCCTTACGTGGTTCTCTTTACTTTGTCACTTTCATAGATGATGCTACTAGAAAAATCTGGGTATATCCTATCAAATCAAAGGATGAGGTATTCCCTACTTTCAAAAAATAGCTTGCTTCAGTTGAGACTGAAAAAGGAACTAAGCTTAAGGCTTTACGTTCAGATAATGGGGGTGAGTATACCTCACATGAATTCAGCCTTTTTTGTCAATCTAGAGGGATTCATAGGGAGTTTACAGCTCCTTATACCCCAATACAAAATATTGTAGCTGAGAGGATGAATAGAACTATTCAAGATAGAGTAGTCTCTATGTTGTATCATGTAAACCTCTCACAAGGTTTTTGGGCAGAAGCAGTATTGACTGCAGTTCATGTGATTAACCTTTCACCTAGTACTACCAAAGGTCTGAAAGTGGCAGAAGAGTTATGGACAAAGAAGCCACCATATTATGATCATCTTCGAGTTTTTGGGTGTGAAGCATAAGTCAAAGAAATGTATTTTTCTTGGATATGGTCGAGTTTTTGGGTGTGAATTTGGACCATAAGTCAAAGAAATGTATTTTCCTTGGATATGGTCGAGAAGGACAATTTGGATATCGCTTATGGGATCCTGAAACACGGTCAGTGATCAAAAGTAATGATGTCATTTTCAATGAGTCTAAGATGCATAAACAGCCCATTAAGGAGGTTGAAGTGAGAAGAGTGGTGTTTGAGGATACTAGTCCTCTAGTAAGCATGCATAAAAATGTTGCACATAGGGATGTTCAAGAGAATGTCCATTCAGATCAGTCTGCACATGTTCTTGTTCAGCAACCATTGAGATGTTCAGCACATGTCTCACATCCAGTTTTAGATTTTGTTACGTTGATAGATGTCGGTGAGCCTTCTTGCTACAAAGAGGCTATGCAGATAGAGGATCATGTCAAGTGGGAGCGTGCCATGAAGAGTGAGTTGGATTCTATTCACAAGAATGGTACTTGGGATTTAGTACCTTTTCCAAAGGGCAAGAAAGCTTTACCATGTAAATGGGTATTTAAGCTAAAGTTCACATCAGATACTGCTTCTCCAAAGTATAAAGCACGACTTGTTGCAAAGGGTTTTAAGCAACAACATGGTGTTGATTTCGAGGAAATCTTCTCTCCAGTGGTCAAGATGACTACACTATGCATGTTGCTTGGATTCATTGCAATGGAGGACTTAGAGCTAGTTCAAATGGATGTGAAAATTGCTTTCTTGCATGGAGATCTTACAGATGAGATGTATATGGAACAACCAGAGGGTTATGTACTTCCTGGCAAGGAAAGTCTAGTTCGTAAGCTCAAGAAGAGCTTGTATGGACTTAAATAGTCCCCTAGACAATGGTACCAAAAGTTTGATGCTTTTATGAAGTCTCAAGGCTATTCTCAAAGTAATGAGGATCATTGTCTCTACACAAAGAGATGCTCAAATGGCAGCTTGATATGCTTGATACTTTATGTCGATGATATGTTGATTGCTAGGAAGTCCTCTTATGACTTGTCAATTCTCAAAAAAAAGTTGAGTCAGACATTTGATATGAAAGATTTGGGGGATGCCAAACATATTCTTGGCATGCGCATTACTCGTGATAGGAGTAAAAGATGCATATACTTATCTCAAAGTGAGTACATATCCAAAGTACTGCACAAGTTCAATATGCAAGGTGGAAAGGCATTGAGTACACCTTTACCCACATATGTGAAATTGAGCAAGGATGATTGCCCCAAATCAGATGAAGAAAAGGAATTCATGAACAAAATTCCTTATCAATCTGTTGTTGGTAGTCTCATGTATGCTATGGTAGCTACAAGACCAAACATTGCATTTGCAGTGGGAGTTGTCAGCAGATATATGTCTAATCCTGGAAAGAAACATTGGGAAGCAGTCAAGATGATTTTAAGATATCTGAGTGGCACTAACGACAAGTGTCTATGCTTAGGTAGAGGAAAAGCATCCATTATTGGTTACACAGATTTTGACTATGTTGGTTGTGTAGACAATCGTAAGTCTACATCAGGGTACATTTTTCATTTTCTTGGAGGTGCTATATCTTGGAGATCTCATCTTCAAGAATGTACAGTTGTTTCCACCACAGAAGCAGAGTATGTTGCAGCAAGTAGGGCATGTAAGGAAGCATTGTGGATTTCTCGTCTTGCTTGTGATATGGGTTTACCTCAACATGTACCTCATTTGCTCAGTGATAGTCAGAGTGCCATTGCTTTGGCTAAGAATCCAGTCTATCATGCAAAGACCAAGCACATTGAGGTGAGGTATTACTTCATTAGAGATTTCTTAGCCACTAAGTGCATTATTCTTGAGAAGGTACACATTCGAGATAATGATGCAGATGCTCTGACTAAAGCTCTACTACAGGATAGCTTTCGACACTGTTGTCACTTGATGGGTATTACTTGATTCATGATCTTACACAGTCAGTTGTATACTGTGTAACATGCCCATCTGGTGGGAGGTATAATTTGTATACTTACACTCAGGTATTCTTTATCATTCTTTATTTTTCTCCCATAGTTACTTTAGCCATATTGGCCTTTAGTGGGAGATGTGGTTACCGTTAGTGTCCATGTGAAAGGCCAAATGGCCACCGGACACTTCTTTGTATATGTCCTTTAATAAAACATATAGTGGCGTGGTCAGTCATGAATTGTAAGTTCGACCACATTTGTAAGACCTAAGAAAGTCTGTCTTTGTGCTCCTATGTACTGTGTTTTCTACGTATCGCATGTGGCCTTAGGAGCTCAGATTTCTACTTTGAGGATATCGACGTGGAGCTTGCAAGAAGGAGGGTGCACTATGGTGCATCACCATCGAATTCCTTTGATAAGTTAAGGTGACTAGGCCTAGATGTCAATCTTGAAACCCCACAATATCAAATGGCCATGTGCCAAACATCGGATGTAATTGCTTCTCGAATAATCAATCGATGTCCCTTTGTGACCATAGAGGTAGGACAAGAAAAGAGTGTAAGGAATGTGAGAGCATTGATTGACTCAGGTGGAGCAACTAGTGTAGTTAGACTTTCATACTGCCAAGACCTGCAATTGAACATCAATCCCATAGCAGCCTATCTCATAGGATGGGGAGATGTGGAAACCCCTTGTTTGGGCGAGGTCGAACTTCCCATCTACCTTCAAGATGTTCCAATGAAAGTCAAAATGCTAGTGTGTCATCATGAGGACCTTACAGAGCCACTTGTCTTGGGTCAAGATTGGATTTATGACCATGTAGTCACCTTGAACCTTAGAAGTCAACTTCTTCAAGTTTGGGTACAGGAACAATGCATTACATTAGAATTAGAAAATTGCATGCTAAAAAATCTAGATGTCACACATTCTCTTAGTTCTTCTAGGACTAATCTTAGAGAGAAAGATTTCGTATGTGTCAAAAGTTCTATGATCCAGAAGGACTCAATCATGGAAGAACAGTCTCAAAGGAGAGCCAACCCCTCTTCTTTTTCAAAGACTACTACAATTACAGCAATTCAACCACAGAGGCAAGCAAAACAGAACAAGACAACCGTTATATCAAATAGACAATGAGCATTCAAGAAAAAGGTAGCTCCGGGCATGAAGCAGATATGGGTATGTAAAGAAGAGCAACCACCAATCTTGCAACAAGAATTCCCATCCAAGTAGGCAAACCAATATCAAAGAAGAATCAAGCAACAAGGAAAAGCTCAACCACAAAGTCTCCGACAAATCTAGGTGCCTAAGGAATTAACTATAGCTCAACAAGGGCGATTACAAATGTGGGTTCCCAAGAAACTCTTACATGCACAAAACCCTATGCTCTCCCACACGAGAAAAGCTTTAACAAAGAAGCCAAGAGGAAGCAAGAGTCAGAACCAAGCACAAAGATCAAAAGAAGAATTCACCTCTTCGGCAAAAGTAAGAAGACAATCATCAAGGATATGGGTTTGGAAGCCAAAAGTACCAGTAGCCCCTATAGAACCAATGAGCTAACCATGCGAGATACAAAATTTAAGCAACCACCCAAAGATGAAGAAGTCAAAAGTGACTTGGATGCAACCAAACACAGTTCTCAAATGGATCCTTATAAGGAGGCATGCATCATTTCGAGACCCAATGGATACCTCCAACAAAGGTTGCATCAATGAACAACATTGAAAGCCTCAACGTGCAACAACCATGTGACTTTGGCATAATCTTATCTTTTGCACCATTCAGTCATGCATTTCTAAAGTATGCATTAATATAGGGCCCCATTACATAGCCGTGCATAGACACAATTGAGAATCCCAGGCACATGCAACACATTTGAAATATGTAAAATATTTTATTGATGCTAATACCTTTCTTCTTGTTTTGTGACATTGTTCCAAGAAAAAAAAAGAGAAAGGACAAGATTGTGTGCTTGAAGAATCTCCGACATGAACCATCAACAAGGACTTTCATCAGCAAGAAAGAAAAGCCAATGGCCAATCACCGTGATGGGCATACAACAAGAAGAGTGAAGATCAATGGACCTTTCACCATGGTAAGGATTGCCTACTTCAGCAACACTATAACCATGATAGATTAGGAAACCCCTTTGTTAGCATACCCTTGAGCACTTTGCTCAAGACCCAATTTTTTGCACCATACTTCTTCCAATGCATTCCCCAAGTACGCATGCATAGGGCCACATTCCAAGGCCATGCACAAGGCACATATCTTTTTCAACACATGCACTAATGCACTTACCCATCAGTCATTATGGTCACAAGTACTTGGCCTCCTACTATGAAACTCATGTTCGAAGATCCAAGGACATCAAGGGTACAACATCAATACCTATGAAGCAATTCACAGTTGACAACTACTCAAGTTCAATATTGACAACCTCTTTTGAGCAACTAACAATCTTTGAAAGCACACAAATATACCATCCAACTCAAATCCAAGGAAGAAGAACATACATTGAGACTAACTCTCGCATAGGCTAATAGTGGAAAACTGAAGAACCAGACAACCGACCAAGCTACATTGGGAAGATGGACCGCTCTTGTTGATACATGAAGGACACTACCTCTCAAAGTACTACATGGAACAACCACTCCAACAAGGGTCTGTCAGGGACGATAGACTCGAGAGGGGGGGAGTGTTGAAACTCAAGGTCAAGCAAAAGCATGGAAGTGCATCAAGGAAGTGGACACACAAGAAGAAGGATCATGTAGGCAGCTCCAAGAAGCACATGTCAAATTTTCAGAAGAAATCCCTATAAAAATAGTGATGTTTATCACTAAAAACCATTGTAAACACCATTTCACATTTTTTCAACTCCATTGTGCTCAAGACAAAGAGTGCTCAAGGTTGAGGAGTATTAGAAGTGTCATGCTAGAAATTTTCATAATTTTTAGACTCCGTTTGAGCCCTCAAATAAGCCCTGGAACCTAATTTTTAACTAGGTCATACACTAGGTCTAGATAGGGCCAAAACCACTCAAAAAACTATAAAAAGAGCTAGAGAGCACATTTTGGAGGTAAACTTGTTGTAGATTTGAGCTTTCTAAGAGAGTTCTTTTGTAATCAAAGTCCTACCATTGTTCTTTTGTAATCGAAGTCCTACCATTGTTCCACTCTTTGCTCTTGTGTGCAAGTGTCTGTGTATGTGTGTGCATCCTTGTGTGCTTTCACCCAAACACTTGTGCCTTCACTTGCTCACGGTCTTCATACCAGTCCTCACATCTCTGCAAATTGACATTTATGAGGTGAATCTCCTCACGTTGGTACTTGCAATTGTGCTAGAGTGACAGACGTGTGGAGGAAGAATCAAGTAAAAAGAGAAGAAGAAGAAGAAGAAGAAGATCAAAGAACAAAACAACTCAATAAAAAGAACCACCCTCTGCCCAAAGCCCTGCAAGGGCATGCATCAAGCTGCAATGCCAAAGAAGCGGGCCCCAAGGAGTGAAAACAAAGAATAGTGAAAACAAAGAATTAAAATAGGACCTTTCAAGGGGAGGCTATACACAAAGGACTTAGGATCGGATAAGATAATAAATTGTCTGAAAGTCCTAACCACTTCCTCGTCCACAAGGTGCATGCGGTGGAAAGAAATGAACACGCTAGAGAAAAGCACCGGGTCCCAAAGGATGTGTAAGAACATTTAAAGATAAAACTTTTGAAGCATCAACCAAAAGACAAAAATCAATGCATGTTTAACCAAAAGGTGCATGCGGCAAAAAGAATTAAACTGGCTTCAGAAATGTAACAACATGGTCAGATGTGTGAGAACAAAGATTTATTCGAAGGCCAAAAGTTAGAAAGGGGTAGAGGTTGAGAAGTTCAATTGGGTGACTAATAATATCACATTCTTATCTAATGGATAAGTGCATGTGAAATAAAGTAAGTATATGATCCAAGGGTCTGGCTGGTTCATGCAGATCTAAAATCAGATATCGTTTGGTCATCCGTGTGTATGACCAAAGATCTCGGGTTTAGACTTACTAGGAGGTCCTGTGCTCTTGTGAACAAGTAACATGGGGAGATTATTTTGCCCAAAGAGATCTAGAGCCTTCTAGAAGCATCCACGTGAGTTAACTCGAGTTGACTGGACACTTGGCGCACATGCAGTTACATGGCTGACACATGGTTGGCTAGTATCTACCTACCCAAGAAGGCAATCCCCTGGAGAGAGCTATATATAGAGGCATTTGGTTGAGAGGAGAGTCATCTCTCTAGCATGTGGTGGTCATAATCCTTGTTCTGTTGCATTGGTATCAGAGCTAGAGCTTCAATGGAGACCTTGGTGGATTCATGAGCATTCTCCTCATGAGCATGTTTGAAATTCTTAAAGATTTTTTTTTCCCCATCATCTTCTTTATGCGGTATTCTTTCCGTCTTCTCCATGCAAGTATTTAGTATTCTACTCTCTCTCCCTTTATTCAAATTGATAGGAGTGGACGAGCATTCATCTCCCTCTCAATTCGCTTTGCGACAGCAAAAAGATGTTGTTCCATCTAGTATCTTAGAGAGTGCTTGGGGGGAATCGACCTAACGACCTGCGGGAAGTCACAATCTGCCATAACCACGATGGTGAAAGCCATCTATTGTAATGGTTTGTATATGAAGCTATGTCGACTCTTTATCCAAGCAAAAGGCGGAGAAGGAGAGATGGGATGAGACAGGCTCGAATTCACACCCTCAGACTACCTCAAAGCTATGAGAACAGCTCGCTAGCCAATTGCACTGCCACTCCTGGATAAAAAGATTATGGATATCAAAGTTATTCTCTACAGATGGTCGCTCTTGGGGATTGTATCCCCGACAATGATGATCAAAAATTCCATTCATCCACTATAGTGAAGCGAGCTTGTGTCTGTTGGTGGACACACATAAGGTATTGAGCTCATGACCTCAGGCCATAAGCTCTTTTAATCTCATGCTATCCAAAACAAAAGCTCTTGTCGCTACTACAAGCTACTGATCATGGGAGTCGAACTTGCATCTCAAGTGTGAGTACTATGAACTATCCACATTGTTACATGCTTCTGCTTCTAGATATCTCAAAGATATAAACAAAAAGACTCGGACATGTGTGGATAGAGCAGCGAGTACACAACTTGATGGTAAGGTTTCAAGCCTTGGATGCAACCTCTTCCTTAGTATCTCCTTTTGGTGCGATCTGGGAAGCTTCTACATCATTGAAAATAAGGTGTTATGTGTGCAATTAACGGCATGTTAGGTCCTACCTTCTCGGACTAGATGAAGTCCTCTTCATTGCAAGGTCCCGAGTTCGATATCTGTCTACAATCATATGAAGAATAGGCTCGAGTTTTTTGGTTTAAAGCTCTCTATGGCACCATGGTCCGTGAATGCAGGGCTTAGACAAAGAAGGATCCGAGTTCAAATCCCACAATTGATTTTGGCATACCATCTTTACTAAAACCTCCATTCGAACCCTATTTTTAAGAAAGCGGATTACTCCTCATTGATTTGGTCTTGAAAGAAGTTTTTCCCTTTTAAGCTCTTTGCTCCATCCTATGCCTAGTTCACAAGAGGAAGCTATGGTCTTCATATGTAACTTTCCTTATGGACCAAAAGATAAGCAATCGCTCTTCACAAGAATCAGAGGATGGACGAAGCTATCATCAAAGCTAAGTATTTTCCAATTTCTACTTGGCCTTAATGGTTGATTTATCTTGTTTTCATTAGTCTACACTTAATCCTAGATGCACATTGAAATAGCCAAGATTTCAATTGATTAAGTCTAGATTAGGATAATGAAACAATCCACTTCTCATTCCAAGCATTAGTTTGCATTAAGGAAAGACTTGATTTAAAAAAGGATCCTTGTGCATCAAAGAATGTATTTTGGTAGTTTAATTCCATATTTCCTTTCCATTGAGTAAGCTTTTTATTGCACCACAAGGATATCTTTTTATATCATAGTGCATTAGGACAAAGGAAAGGATATACATGCATCAAGATTGCATGATATACATTCTTAGTACAAGGAAAAGTCATGCATCAAGCTCATGCATGCATTATTTTTCGGGCAAGTGGTTAGCCCATCATACTCCTAGCTAGTAGGTCATGAGATCAAATCCCACAATTGGGCATACAAAGAACATGCATGCATAACGCATGTGAACATATGCATTTGCATGTAGGCACATGCATTTGCATGATAGAACGGGATGTTTTTTGCAAGTAGATATGATAATGTACTCTCTTAGTATTTAGCTTACTTTATAAAGCTCACGGTTTGACATTAGGGAAGACAGAGGACTAGTTAGTTGCAAAGACATGCTAGTTCTAGTTTGCAGTTCCTTCCCAAGTTGATACTCCGCTATCAAAAAACAAATACTTAATGACAATTAAGTATGTTTGATGTCTTGCTAGGTATAAGTAAGCACTAGGAGAAAGTTAAGTATTAAATTTTCTTGATGACCAAGAAAATTTAATTACTTGCAAACCTTTTGTGATGTATGATGACTCTAAGTCCTGGATGTACTTAGGGAGTCATGAAGATAAGCTTATAATGATTACTCTAAGTATAGGTCATATTTAGAAAGTCATACGGATAAGCTTTAGTGGAACTATGGAAGTTTTTTCTTTTCATCCCGATGAGTGATAAACTTCAAAGTGATGAATAAATTTTAGCATCACTTGAACTTTAGTGTTCAATGGTTGGATGCTAGGTTCCATGATTGTATCTCTAGTCAAGATGCAAAGCTTTCAAAAAGCATTGAAACTTTATTAAGTACTTTTCTGAGGATAAGAAAAGTTAGCTTGGTTTTGTTTAAGCTAATTAGAGCTTTAAGAAGAAACCCAAGTCAAATTAATATTTGGGAATCAAGATATTTTCTAAAAGATATGTCAAAGTAATCTTTAGGAATTAAGCTACTTCCTAAAAGTTAAATCAATAAAGGAAATAGCCTAGTTAACTATTTCCTTAGTTAAAAAAGAAATATCTTTTGGACAAGCAATAAAGCCTTAAGTCTTGTTCTTGTTCAATAGTCAAGATTTCTTTTAGAAAGATGATTCCAGTAAAACTAAGAATTCCAAGATGAATCATTGGATTGGAAAGCAAAAGATTTTAAAATGAACCATTGGCTTATTATTACTCGAATCCTTGGTAAGAATATAAACTTCTTGAAAGAAATATATCTCCCTAGATGTGAGACTAGAATCTTTCAAGTCAGTTTGATAGCTAGTAGTTCCCAGCAGTTCCCAAACCATCAGTATTGGTACTTAAGTCCAAATGTTGATATAACCTAAAGGTGTATCAAAGATTCTTAGCTTTGGAATCTGAGGGGTATCAGTGTATGCCTAGACTTAAGAGGGGGAAAGATCTCTAAAAGCCCATGGGTAAGCAAAGAAGCTTTTGATAGTTCAGGAGATCTTAAGGATAATGACTAAGTCTTTATTTAAGACGCAATATTTACCAGACTTGATCAAACTTGGCCATGATTGTCCAAGTATGTGTGATTGGAACTACTTTGTAGATTGCCCAAGTATTGGCAATAAAATTCCTTCTGAGAATTATTCACTCAGGTTCCATTTATCCAATGGAAAATTGTGAAAAGAATAAGTTGTTCCAAGTCTGAACAGAGTGAAGAAATTCTAAGAATGTTGTCTGCAACCACGAAGACAATACTTAACTATGTGGAAGGTAAAACATAAGTGTTTGCCTATCCGTAAAGGGATTTTGGTACAAATCCAAAGAGCATGAATGGATGCTTAGACTTAGGCAGTAGAGAGATTCCTATAAAAGTCTCGGCCAGGGTAGGTACTTAAAGCTTCAAAAAGAAAGGAATCTAAAGAGCGGAAGTCAAAAGCTCTTGTCACTACAAATTGGTCAAGGATAAACCAATTGAACTTGAATCTATGAAAATTCAAGTACTTGGAATTCTGATTGGTTTTCATTTGAAAACCCTAGCAAAGAAGGATGGATGCTCCATCAAAAGGTTTTTTAAGTTCCTCAAGTAAAGCACAAGATCGTGATAGGATCATGTGAAGTGATAAAAAACCTAGAAAATCTAGTTAGAGGTAATGCCTGAAACTTCAAAATTCTTGTAAAGAATGGAAGCAAGAAGGTACTCTATCAAGAGATGTTTAGACTTTAGGATAAAGTCTAAAATAGGGTGGTATGGGACACCAGATTTTATACTCAGATTGATGTAGGAAAGATGCTATGGGACATCGGACTATGAGATGATGATTATCTTTTAGTCCTAGATTAGATCTTGAAGTTAGGTTTGATCCTCAAGGAAATTAATACTTCAAAGAAGGAGTTTAATTCAAGAAGGATGAAAGTAGTATCTCAAGGTACTTCAAGATAACTTCAAGATCAAGGAAATTGAAGATATGAAGTAAGTAACTTCTAAGATCTTCTTAGAACGCTTCAAGCTTAAGTGTTGTCGATCAAAAATATTTGATAAATTTTTGAAAAAGTTGGACTTTGATTTTGAGTTGATATTTTCAACCAAGGATTTGATTGACTAAGTCAAGCACCAAGTATTCTCTAGAATAGAGAAGTTAGGAATCGCTCAATAGATTGACAATTCCCAAGAACTTTTACCTAAAAACTAGTCTTTTAGAAAAGTGTCCTAATTTGGACAAATTTCATTGCGAATTTGTATTGGGCAAGTTATAGTATGGTTGACTCAAAGAAAATGGTAACTTTATCTTACAATTTACATAGGATTTTTAAACTCATTAGGACAAAGGAGTCCTCTAGTTGGGTGAAAAAATCAAGTAACTATTGGATCAAAGTAAACCATTGTACAAATATCTAAGTTAGATGTTTGAGACAACCAAACTTCAAGTTCTCCAAAACAAATTCAAGTGAGTCAAGAGTTCTCAAAGTCTTGCAAGTGATAAGAATCCCACCTTCATTACTAAGTCCATGCACTAGTTATGCCTAGAAATGGACTCGTAATTTGAATCCACCTAGTTCACATGTTTGTGTTGGAACATCAAGTTTACACTATGCTTGAGGTGGATTTGATCTACATCAAAGGCTATAGCATCAAAAGAATATCCATTAGAGAGTTCTTTTTCTTATGCTCATTTATTGTATTTCTTTGAGAGATTTTTGATGGTTCATTTACTGTTGTAAAATCCTTGAGCTTTATACATGTAAAGGTAGAAAGATAAAGCCCAAATCCCATGAATTTGTGGTGGTTGAAGTTGCATTCAATCAAGCAATCAATCACCTAAAAATAGATCAAACTAGATCTTCACTTTTCCTAGATTGTAGGAAAGTGAATTGATTCCCTCC
This sequence comes from Ceratopteris richardii, assembly GCA_020310875.1. Classification (NCBI taxonomy): domain Eukaryota; kingdom Viridiplantae; phylum Streptophyta; class Polypodiopsida; order Polypodiales; family Pteridaceae; genus Ceratopteris; species Ceratopteris richardii. The sequence goes on along the minus strand of CM035430.1, from coordinate 130,902,332 downwards.
AACAACCATTCCCACCTTCATTTGAATTCAAAATTCACTTGTAGAAGTCATGGAACACTCCTAGAGTCTATATAAGACTTGAAATCACTTGTACATTACAAGGAAGCAATATACATACACTTGTGACCATCATTGTCTTACTCCTTCAATTCTCTACATCATCTTCTTCGCCAACATTAATCTTGCAGAGGTTGCTGCTCTCTCTCCTGTTGATAAATTTAGGTAGTGATGTGTGTGAACACACTAGGACCGTTGGGGCACTTTTTTCCCTCTTTAGGAGGTTTTTTTCCCCTAGCTTGTATATACGCCTATTGCCCTAATGCGTTACTTATCTTTGTACATTCTCTAGTAATACATTCAGTATTGTGTGTTTTGCTCCAAGCTTCTGCTTCTTCCTTGTGTTGTTTGCGTGCTTCCATAGACATTGAACTCCAACAATTGGTATCAGAGCAGGTCGTCGCTTCATATAGGGCATCGTCGACACTCCTCCATTTGAAGTCTCAGAATCGCATGAATTTTGGTGAGCATACTCAGCGTGTTTCCGAGATCAAAACTGCTTCGCACTGTGGTGCCGAAATTGTGATCTGAGCTCGTTTCGGCCTCTGAATGCATTATTGTAGTGCTTGTGCAGGCTATTTTGTCTTTTTGTGCCAAAGGTATATACCAGTTTCTGTTCGCCACTATAAGCATCTCGAAGTCTGCTACAAGTCTAGCAGAATTCGTCTGGGTAATTCTGTTCAACTTTTTGAGATACAGTCAATTTTTTGCATCAAGGTATTTTAGTCATTGGCCATGGCTAAAAGCAGTGATGTATTCCGTATATTGGCTATTGAGGATAAGTTGGATGGTACCAACTACCCAGTATGGGCTTATCTGATGCGACATGTATTGGTTGCAAAAGGATTGTGGAACATTGTGCAAGGTGTTGAAAGACGTCCTGTCACACCTGTAACAACAGGTATTGCAAATACAGGCACTAGAGCTGATGAAGATGGTGTCGAAGATGATAATGTGCAGATTCTTGTTTGTACTGCTATTTCTGCTGCACCTACTACAGAGCAGATTCGTTGGGATGGCAGAGATGCCCAGGCACATGCATTGATAGCTTTGTCTGTCAAACATGCCATTATTCCTCATATTCGCTCTTGTAGAACACCTAAGGATGCTTGGGATACACTTACCACATTATACCAAGCTAGGAATGAGGCTCATGTTGCTTACCTCCGAAAATAGTTGGAGAGTGAGCACATGAATGAAGGTGATTCTATGGACAGTTTCCTAACAAAGATCAAAGACTTGAAGGAACAGTTGATTTCTACTGATGAGGTTATACAAGATAGCTCACTTGTGCAGACCATTCCGAATGGTCTTCCTGATTCATATCAGAGTTTTGCTTCTACTCTTCAGTTGATGATGAAAGGCAATCCAAATGCCTTGTCATTTGAGGAGTTAGTCTATGTTCTATTGTAGGAAGATCAATCTAGGCAGAAGAGGTCCATTATGCGTGTTGCAGATCAAGCTTTCCTGGCTAGTCAGAAGGGCAAAGGAAAATGGAGTTCTTCTACTAGTAAGCAGAAATCTGCAAATGTTGCACATTCGAAGAACCAAGACAAAGATGAGAAAAAAATCAGAAAAGCAGAAATTGTTTTGTAAGTACTGTAAAGGGAATGATCATATCATAAAGAACTGTCCAAAACTGGCTGCTAAAGAGGCAAAGAAGAAAGAGGTTGGAATGGTTGTTGCAGAAGCTTCTACACCAAAAATAGAGTCTACTAATCTTGTGCAGGAAGAAGAATGGGCGTTCATTATTGTTTGCAGTTTTGACCCATCTTCTCATGAGTAGTGCATGTCTGCAGTAGACTCAGATGTTTGGTACTTTGACAGTGGGGCGACCAAACATATTACCTCGCAGTGCAGTTTCTTCTCTTCACTCGAGCTTGCCCCTATAGGGAATACTGTTACATGTGCCAACAACTCCTCTTATCCTGTTATAGGAGTTGGTAAGATCATTCTCACTACTGATGATGGTAGTTTTCACTTTGTCAGATGCTTTATTTGTGCCAGGGATCAAGAAGAATCTGTTATCAGTTTCTGCATTAGCCAAGATTGGCTTGGTTGTGAAATTTATTGATGACAGATGTACAGTTCATGATCTGTCAAATGGCGATGTTATTATTGCTTCTGGCATTTTATGTCATGGGTTGTATAAGCTCATAGACTATGAAAGATCTGAAAATGATTTGGCATGTGCAGTAAATGATTCTCAGGCTATGTCAGATGCAAAGCTTTGGCATTCACGCTTTGGTCATCTGAATTTTGCTAGTTTGCTATGCCTGTAGAAATCTGAAATGGTGTCCTCTTTGCCCAAACTTGAGGCACCTGGAAAACATGTTTGTGAAGGCTGTATTTTGGGCAAAATGCAGCGTTCCTCCTTTCCAAAAGATGGTTCAGTTTGGGCCACATAGAAATTGTAGCTTGTACATAGTCATGTCTGTGGTCCTATGCACACATCCTCTTTTGGAAATTACCTTTACTTCGTGACTTTCATTGATGATTTTTCCAGGCATGCATGGGTATATCCACTCAAAGCAAAGTCCGAAGTGTTCATGTGCTTTAAACAGTTTTTGGTTTTGGCTGAAAATCTATCAGCATGTAAAATGGGCACCCTCCGTTTTGATCGAGGGGGGGAATATATGTCTTCTGATTTTAATGCATTTCTGGTTGAACGTGGGATAAAACACCAGTGTACAGTGTCGTATACACCTCAACAAAATGGAGTTGCTGAACGAAAGAACAGGTCACTCATGGAGATGGCGAGGTGCATGGTCAAGAGTCAGGCTTTACCACATAGTTTCTAGCTTGAGGCTATCATGTGTGCAGCATATGTAATGAACAGGTGTCCCACTAAAGTGTTGCAGTCTATCAGTCCATATGAGGCTTGGCATGACCGCAAGCCATATGTTGCTCATCTACGTGTTTTTGGTTGTTTGGCATATGCACTAGTGCTTGAACAACATCATAGAAAATTGGATGATAAGGCAATAAAATGTATTTTTTTTTTATACAGTTCTGAAAGTAAAGGCTATCGTCTGTATCATCCACAGACTAAACGCATTCTGGTTAGCTGTGATGTTGTCTTTGTGGAAGATGATATTCAGCCATTGCTTTCATGTACTAAGGAGACATCTGTTAGCTCCAAAGACGTATGATACTTTGATCCCTCTTTTTATAGGTGGACAGTCTAGTGCTGGTCCTAATGAAGCAAATTCTTAGCCTTTGCAGGTTTCAAATGATGCTACAGATCATTCCATTTCTGATGCACATTTACATGATGCACTTGTTGATGAGAGAGCTGATATTGAGCAGCCAAAAACTGTGCCAAAATAGCTGGTGCAGACTTTGCATGACAGCAAATTAGATGCACCTTTGTCATATCGTACTCGTTCAAGCTCTCATAGTGCCTCCTTTGCATCATATTGCTATGCTATGGTTGCGTCTAGTCTCTATGATGAGAATGAACATGTTTCTTTTGATGAAGCACAGAATTCAGAAAATTGGATGGCTGCTATGCAATCTGAATATGATGCTATAATGAAGAATGGTACATGGCCTTTATGTGACTTGCCTCTCGGTAAGAAGGCCATTGGCACTAAGTGCGTATACAAGCTAAAGCATAAACCCGATGGTACAATTGACAGGTATAAGGCTAGGCTTGTTGCAAAGGGTTATGCACAGGAAAGAGGCATTGATTTTGATGAGACCTTTGCACCTACATGCCGTATGACTACTGTTCGGAGCATTTGTGCACTTGCAGCCCATCATGGTTGGAATGCACATCAGTTGGACATTAAAACAGCATTTCTGAATGGTGACTTGCATGAAGAAGTGTATGTTTTTCAGCCCCGTGGCTTTGTGCAGAAAGGGCATGAAAACCAGGTGTGCAGGTTAAAGAAGGCATTATATGGTTTAAAGCAAGCACCACGTGCTTGGTATGAGAAGATACATGCCTATCTGGTTGCACATGGTTTTGAGAACAGTCCAACTGAAAGCACCTTATATGTTAAGCGTGTTTTTGATCATTGTTGTCTATGTTGATGACATGCTGCTCACTGGTCCTATTGAGAAGCATATTGCTGATTTCAAGGCTGATTTGCATGCCTCATTTGAGATGTCTGATTTGGGGCATTTGCATCACTATTTGGGCATTTAGTTTATGCAAGTTGATGGTGGAATGGCTTTGTGTCGAACGAAATATATTGACACATTATTGCAATGTTTTGGCCTTGAAGAATGTAAGCCTATTGCCACTCCTATGGAGACAGGTTTACGATTGAGTCTTCATGATGTTGGAGATGCATTTGATGTTGTTCTCTATCAGCAGGCTCTTGGATGCTTGATTTACTTATGCATTACTTGGTCAGATATTCAATTTGTTGTCTCACAGATGAGCAGGTTTATGCATTGCCTAGGAGATCACACATTGGAAGGCGGTTAAGCGCATCTTTCGCTACTTCAGTGGTACTCGGCTACTTGGGTTGTTTTATCCCAAAGGGGGATCACTACCGCCAGATTTGCGTGCTTTTTCTGACTTAGATTGGGCTGGTTGCTATGACACTCGTGTGTCCACCAGTGGTTTTTGCTTCATGCTTGTTAGCTCATGTATATCTTGGTTGAGCAAGAAGCAGCCTACTGTGGCCACTTCCAGTTGTTAGGCTGAGTATAGGGTAGCTTTCACAGTGACTGTTGAGTGTGTGTGGCTCAGATGACTTATGGTTGATTTGGGTGTTGGCCAGTCTTCTACCACCACCATCTTCATTGACAGTCAGAGCGCATTGGCAGTTGCAAGGAACCTTGTGTTCCATGCTCGCACTAAGCACATTGAGGTGCATTATCACTATGTCAGGGAGAGGTTCTCTGCGGGGGAGATCAGCTTGGTATATGTGCCCACGCAGGAGAACATTGCAGACCTTTTCACGAAGGCTCTGCCTAGGGAGAAGTTTGAAGCTTTCCGCAAAGCTTTGGGCTTCCTTTTGTGGAGTGATTTCCATATAGCTTTGCACTTCCTTATACATGAGTGCCAGCTCCTTGTTCACTGCATCACTCAAAGGGGGTATTTGTTGATATATTTAGGTAGTCATGTGTGTGAACACACTAGGACCGCCGGGGCACTTTTTTCCCTCTTTAGGAGGTTTTTTTTCCCTGGCTTGTATATACGCCTTTTGCCCTAATGGGCTACTTATCTTTGTACATTCTCTAGTAATACATTCATTATTGTGTGTTATGCTCCAAGCTTCTACTTCTTCCTTGTGTTGTTCGTGTTCTTCTGCAGACGTCTAACTCCAACATCTCTAGAGCTCCAAATTGAGTGAAAGATGGCTCATTGGAAAGCTATTAGTGTCTAGTTTATGACTATAAATTTTCATAGCATTTGGTTTCATAGATTGGGATAAATCTGAGTTTTTCTATCTCAGGGTCAATCTCTGTGTATTCCTAAAAAATAGGAAGTACCACCGGTGACTGTCTCATTCATTCCTATAGCATATTTTGCTTATTCCTTATACTTTTGTGCATTCTATACACTCAACCCTATGTGTATCACTCCCATAAAAGGATTTTTTCTAATTGTAAACACGATGGTCGCAATGCGCAATTGAAGTTCATTGCCTCTTCCATAGATAGTAAGTTTTTTGAGCTAGTCGACCTGCAAACCTATCTGTTTTGTATAGAATCATTCTCATGGATGCTCCAAAGTACATAGTGTGTTTCTTTGCACTTATCACATGCTTATAAGGTCTATTTGAGCCTCCATAAGCTCAAGGGCTGGTCTTGTGCCGGTTGGCTAGACCAAACTTTGTCGCTTCGAAACGCTTTTTCTACCTTCTACAAGCTTCTCCAAGTTCTTTCAGTTTGTGCCTACATCGCACATCCAAAAATTGTGAATTGGCTAGAGATGTGTTTAGATCCACCCTTATTATTCTTTCACTAGTTTGTACTTTGTCCAGTTCATCAAAGTGCAAAACGAGACAGTTTTTTGAATCATTTGGGCAGGGATGCCACCACAGAGATGAGACATAATCTTCCAGTTTTAGAACATGACCATGTTCTTCCAATTTTAGAACATGACCATGTTCTTCCATTTTTAGAACATGAGGCTCAAGGGTTGCCTACAGTATGTATATAGCTCTATTTTCGAGGATGAAAATATTTCCCGAGGGGGAAAGAATGTAATAAAGTAAGTCTATGATCCAAGGGTCTGGCGGGTTCAGACAGATCTGAAATCGGGTATCGTTTGGTCATCCGTGTGTATGACCAAAGATCTCGAGTTTAGACTTACTAGGAGGTCTTGTGTTCTTGTGAACAATTAAACCACTTAGCCTAGTGGTTTAGTCTCAAGGATGTGAAGGAGGAGGTTTTGGGTTCAATCCCCATGAGGAAGATGGGGAGAGTATTTTGTCCAAAGAGATCTACAGCCTTCTAAAAGCATCCACTTGAGTTAACTCGAGTTGACTGGGACACTTGGCGCACATGCAGTTACATGGCCGACACATGGTTGGCTAGTATCCACCTACCCAAGAAGGCAGTCCCTTGGAGAGAGCTATATATAGAGGCATTTGGTTGGGAGGAGAGTCATCTCTCTAGCATGTGGTGGTCATAGTCCTTGTTTTGTTGCAGCGTGGCAGCCTGAATTATCACCGCAACCCAAAGTTATGAATGTAAGGGATACCAAGGGGAAAATAGAAGCAACGGACTTAGATCGGATAAGGTAACAAATTCTTTGATAGTCCTAATCGCTTTTGCAACCATTGGATGTGTGTACTAAAGAACTATAAACAAGACACATACAAGAAGCAAAGATTGTCAAGGGACAACATAGACAAAGAGGGGAAGAGTGTTGCAGAGTAAAGAAGCACAAAAGAAGAGCCCTAAAAATTTTCACACTATAGACATATATTTTCTTCTTCAAAATCCTATGAAAATCCCTTGAAGCCATGTAAATGCACTAGAGGAGTCCTCTAGATTCATACACCCCAATCATTGTAACATAATTCTTGTAATATATTAGGAAATTAGAGTTATTCAATAAAAGTTCCGGTCTCTTGTGTGAAAGGACCAATTTTAGGGTACATGTATATAAATCACTTTGTGACTCTTGTAAAGGACTTTTTGCCATGGTGAGAATTGAAGCAGAATTTTGAATTTGCCTCTTTCTTACTGATTTCCTTTTTCTCCAAGAGCTTTTCTAAGTGTATAATGCTTGAAATGTGTGTGTAGGACTGTTGTCTACCCCTTCCCATCGCTTTTGAACTACTATAGTGTGTGTGTGAGCCATAACGAGTTGTGGAGCAGGTGTTGGTGTTTCTTACCATTCACTATTTTGCTCATAACTTGAAGTACATTTGTCAAATTTGATTGAACATGTGTCACCCGCTATTGACCATATTCAGAGTTTGGAGCTGAGAGAAAAGTTTCAATTTGTGCTTATTGTTGTAAGTGGTATCGCGACGTGCATTTTCATAGAGTTAGTGAGTTGGAGAGGTAATTGAAACAAGTCACATGCATTGTAGCATTGATACTTCGCTTATCATCACGTGTGCCATGTCTTCACACACTTGGTATGTCTAATTCCTCGAATTTATAATTAAATGTGTATTAATCCACCACTATATGCACTTGTGGGGCGATTGAGGTACAATCTCATCGACACAAGTCCCTAAGACTTAACGACTTAGGTACACAAGGACCAGTAGATGCAAGAGTATTCTGTGGTAGATGAAAAAATGTTGGACTCCATGAATGGAAAAGTACATGCTCAAAATGCTGTTGTAGACGAGGTAAGTGGACTCTCAAAGATAGGAATGGAGAATGACGAGTCACTAATCCTGGAGTAATGTCCAACTTAAGTTGAGGGGAAATATAAACCTTCAATGGTATGATGGGAAGTGTAGCTATCTTAGGTATAAGCTGAGATTCTGCATTTGATTCCTCAGGCTCCAAAACTATACCGTGATCTAGAAAGTCATGTACAAAGAGAGCATGCTCCATATAGTGTGACTGTCCAAAACTGGTATGATCCCCCTCTGAAGTGGAAATGGAAGGATCCAAAAGGGATGAATACTTAGAGTATTCATCAAAGGTGTAGTCTTTGCTTACTATAACTCAGTGACTCTTTGGATCATAGAGTTTGTATGCCTTTTGTCGGTCACTATACCCGATGAAAATGTACTGCTTAGGCCAATCATCATCATGGCCTTGGACATAGGCATCACTACCAAAAATGTGAAAATAGCTCACACTTGGCTTCTTCTTAAAGTAAGCCTCAAATGGTGTTTGTTTCTTCAAGACATTTGAAAACCCTCTATTCTAAATGTGTACTGCTATTTGTACTACTTCACCCCAAAACTTTAGTGGAAGTTGCTTTTGACTAAGCATAACCTTGGCCATCTAGATCACACTTTGACTCTTTTGTAAGACAATACCTTGTTGAGTATCTTGAATTGCTTGATACTTGATTCCATGTTACTTCAAGTACTTGTAGAAGTTGTGATTGACAAAGCTATTGTCTCCATCAGAGTGGATGATCTTCAAAGAACTTGGAAAGTCTTCTTGAACTGTTTGTTTCCATCCCTTAAACTTGGAAAGGGCATCTTCTTTATGCTTGAGTGAATAGACCCAGGTGTATCTAGTGAAGTCATCTACTATCAGGAAGAAGTAAATTGATCCACTTAGAGAAGTTGTATGCATAGCTCCACAAATATCGATATGGAGTAATGATAAGGGTTTATCTATAGAAATGGATGCTTCTATAGGCAAAGGGGCTCTTTGCTTGTCACATGCTTGGGAATTCAATTCTACTTGTGCGATCATGGGTAAACCTTTGACAAGATGATTGGAAGAGATATTATCTAAGCAAGGGGTATGTCCAAATCTACAATGCCAAAAGCTAAGACTTGAATCTTTGGCTAAGAAACTTGAAAGCTTGTAGAGACCTTTGTCTTCAAAGCCTTGAGCTATCACTTCATTGGATTCACAATCGATGACTTGAACTTTGTTGTGATCAAACTGCACTGTCATGTTGCACTTTGGAATGGCCTTCACTGAGAGAAGGTTTCTTACAAAGGCTTGGTACATAAAGAACATCTTTGAGGTACTTGGTCTCTCCTTCTAAGTTAGTTACATGAACTTTGTTGTAACATGTAACATAAGGTATTCTAGAGGAAGAGGTATGAACCACCTCTTAGATATTATGAGATAGGCACACACATGAGTGCCAAGTGGCACTCATGTGTGAAGCCATGTGAAGATATCCTTTATGGATATTTGGAAAGAGAGAGAGAGAAAGCTAATGGGAATAGCATGTAGCTAAGCGGTTATTATTCTCTGAGAGGCTCTGTATTTGTTCATAATCTTAGCCAGCGATCTTCATCGATCTGAGTGCAGAAGTCTTTCAAACAAGGAGGCCATCATTAGGAGGAGTCAACCTCAACAGTGGTGTCGGAGCAGTGTTACCCACGACAATGATCATAGTAGGTACAAGGCGACGAGAAGTGGGCCACCATGTGGAGAAGTAGATATTGATATATTTAGGTAGTGATGTATGTGAACACTCTAGGACCACCGGGGCACTTTTTTCCCTCTTTAGGAGGCTTTTTTCCCCCGACTTGTATATATGCCTATTCCCCTAATGGGCTACTTATCTTTGTACATTCTCTAGTAATACATTCAGTAATTATGTGTTGTGCTCCAAGCTTCTTCTTCTTCCTTGTGTTGCTTGCATGCTTCTGCAGACGTCCAACTCCAACAATTGGTATCAGAGCAGGTCATCACTTCATCTAGGGCATCGTCGACACTCCTCCGTTTGCAGTCTCAGATTCGCACAAAATTTGGTGAGCATACTTAGGGTGTTTCATAGATCAAAACTGCTTCGCTTTGTGGTGCCGAAATCGCGATCTGTGCTCGTTTCGGCCTCCAAACGCACTATCGCAGTGCTTATGCAGGCTATTTCGTCTTTGCCAAAGGTATATACCAATTTCTGTTTGCTAGTATAAGAGTCTCAAAATCTGCTACAAGTCTAGCGGAATTTGTCTCGGTAGTTCTGTTCAACTTTTTGAGATACATTCAATTTCTACATCAAGGTATTTTAGTCACCGACCATGGCTGAAAGCAATGATGTATTTCGAATGTTGGCTGTTGAGGATAAGTTGGATGGTACCAACTACCCGTTATGGGCTTATATGATGCGACATGTGTTGGTTGCAAAAGGACTGTGGAACATTGTGCAGGCTGTCGAAAAACATCCTATCACACCTGCAATTGTTACAACTGCAGGTACTGAAGCTGATGTAGAAGGTGTGGAAGATGATGGTATTCTGCATATTCCTATTCGTGCTACAGTTTCTGCTGCACCTACTGCAGAGCAGATTCATTGGGATGGCAGAGATGCCCAGGCACATGCATTGATAGCTTTGTCTATCAAACATGCCATTATTCCTCATATTCGCTCTTGCAGAACATCTAAGGATGCTTGGGATACACTTACCACATTGTACCAAGCTAGGAATGAGGCTCGTGTTGCTTACCTCAGAAAACAGTTGGGGAGTGAGCACATGAATGAAGGTGATTCTATGGACAATTTCCTAACAAAGATCAAAGACTTGACGGAACAATTGATTTCTGCTGATGAAGTTATACCAGATAGCTCACTTGTGCAGACCGTTCTAAATGGTCTTCCTGATTCATATCAGAGTTTTGCTTCTACTCTTTGATTGATGATGAAAGGCCATCCAAATGCCTTGTCATTTGAGGAGTTAGTCTCTTTTCTGTTGCAAGAAGATGAGTCCAGGCAAAACAGGTCCATTATGCGTGTTGCAGATCAAGCTTTCCTGGCTAGTAAGAAGGGAAAAGGAAAATGGAGCTCTTCTACTAGTAACCAGAAATCTGCAAATGCTACACATTCGAAGAACCAAGACAAAGATGAGAAAAAAATCAGAAAAGCAGAAATTGTTTTGTAAGTACTCTAAAGGGAATGATCATATCATAAAGAATTGTCCAAAACTGGCTGCAAAAGAGGCAAAGAAGAAAGAGGCTGGAATGGTTGTTGCACAAGCCTCTACACCAAAAACGGAGTCTGCTAATCTTGTGCAGGAAGAAGAATGGGCATTTACTACTGTTTGCAATTTTGACACATCTTCTCATGAGCAGTGCATGTCTACAGTAGACTCAGATGTTTGGTACTTTGACAGCGGGTCGACCAAACATATTACCTTGCAGGGCAGTTTCTTCTCTTCACTCGAGCTTGCCCCTACAGGGAATACTGTTACATGCGCCAACACCTCCTCTTATCTTGTTATGGGAGTTGGTAAGATCATTTTGACTACTGCTGATGGTAGTTCTTTCACTTTGTCAGATGCTTTATTTGTGCCAGGGATCAAGAAGAACTTGTTATCAATTTCTGCATTAGCCAAGATTGGCTTGGTTGTGAAATTTGTTGATGATAGGTGTACAGTTCAAATTCTATCAAATGGCGATGTGATTATTGCTTCTGGCATTTTATGTCATGTGTTGTATAAGATCATAGACTATGAAAGATCAGTAAATGATTTGGCATGTGCAGTAAATGATGCAAAGCTTTGGCATGCACTTTTTGGTCATTTGAATTTTGCTAGTTTGCTACACCACAGAAATCTGAAATGGTGTCATCTTTGCCCAAACTTGAGGCACCTGGAAAACATGTTTGTGAAGGTTGTATTTTGGGCAAAATGTAGTGTTCGTCTTTTCCAAAAGATGGTTCAGTTCGAGCTACTTAGAAATTGCAGCTTGTACATAGTGATGTCTGTGGTCCTATGCAGACACCTTCTTTTGGGAATTATCTTTACTTCGTGACTTTCTTCAATGATTTTTCCAGGCATGCATGGGTATATCCATTGAAGGCAAAGTCCGAAGTGTTCATGTGCTTCAAACAGTTTTTGGTTTTGGCTGAAAATCTGTCAGCATGTAAAATGGGCACCCTCCGTTCATATCGAGGGGGGGAATATATGTCTTCTGATTTTAATGCATTTCTCGCTGAATGTGGGATAAAACACCAGTGTATAGTGCCGTATACACCTCAACAGAATGGAGTTGCTGAACAAAAGAACAGGTCACTCATGGAGATGGTGAGGTGTATGGTCAAGAGTCAAGCTTTACCACATAGTTTCTGGCTTGAGGCTGTCATGTGTGCAACATATGTACTGAACAGGTGTCCCACTAAAGCGCTACACTCTATCACTCCATATGAGGCTTGGCATGACCACAAACCATCTATTGCTCATCTGCGTGTTTTTGGTTGTTTGGCATATGCATTAGTGCCTGAACAACATCGCAGAAAATTGGATGATAAAGGAGTAAAATGTATTTTTGTTGGGTATAGTTCTGAAAGTAAAGGCTATCGTTTGTATCATCCACATACTAAATGCATTCTGGTTAGCCGTGATGTATTTTTTGTGGAAGATGCTATTCAGCCATTGCTTTCATGTACTAAGGAGACATCTGTTAGCTCCAAAGACATGTATGATACTTTGCTGCCTCTTTTTACAGGTGGACAGTCTAGTGCTGGTCCCAATGAGGCAACTTCTCAATCTTTGGAGGTTTCATGTGATGATGCAGATAATTCCATTTCTGATGCAGATGTACATGATGCACTTATTGATGAGAGAACTGATATTGAGCAGGCAAGAACTATGCCAAAATGGCTGGTGCAGACCTTGCGTAACAGCAAGTTAGATGCACCTCTGTCATATCGTACTCGTTCAGGCTCTCATAGTGCCTCTTTTCCATCAGATTGCTATGCTATGGCTTCATCTAGTCTCCGTGATGAGAATGAGCATGTTTCGTTTGATGAAGTAGTAAATTCAAAAAATTGGATGGCTGCTATGCAATCTGAATATGATGCAATAATGAAGAATGGTACTTGGTCTTCATATGACTTTCCTCCTGGCAAGAAGGCCATTGGCACTAAGTGGGTATACAAGCTGAAGTGTAAACCTAATGGTACAGTTGACAAGCATAAGGCTAGGCTTGTTGCAAAGGGTTATGATGAGACCTTTGCACCTACATGTCGTATGACTACTGTTCGGAGCATTTGTGCACTTGCAACCCATCATGGTTGGAATGTACATCAGTTGGACATTAAAATAGCATTCCTGAATGGTGACTTTCATGAAGAAGTGTATGTTTTTCAGCCCCGTGGCTTTGTGCAAAAAGGGCATGAAAACCAGGTGTGCAAGTTAAAGAAGGCTTTATATGGTTTAAAGCAAGAACCACATGCTTGGTATGAGAAGATACATGCCTATCTGATTGCACATGGTTTTGAGAACAGTCCAACTGCAAGCACCTTATATGTTAAGTGTGCTAATGATGTCACGCTTCTGATCATTGTTGTCTATGTTGACGACATGCTGCTCACTGGTCCTATTGAGAAGCATATTGCTGATTTTAAGGCTGATTTGCATGCCTCATTTGAGATGATTGATTTGGGGCATTTGCATCACTATTTGGGCATTCAGTCTATGCAAGTTGATGGTGGAATGGCTTTGTGTCAAAGGAAATATATTGACACATTATTGCAGCACTTTGGCCTTGAAGACTGTAAGCCTATTGCCACTCCTATGGAGAAAGGTTTATGATTGAGTCTTCATGATGTTGGAGATGCATTTGATGTTGTTCTCTATCAGCAAGCTGTTGGATGCTTGATTTACTTATGCATTAATCGGCTAGATATTCAGTTTGATGTCTCACAGATGAGCAGGTTTATGCATTGCCTAGGAGTCAAGCATTGGCAGGCGGTTAAGCGCATCTTTCGCTACTTGAGTGGTACTCGGCTACTTGGGTTCTTTTATCCCAAGGGGGGATCACTACCGCCAGATTTGCATGCTTTTTCTGACTCTGATTGGGCTGGTTGCTATGACACTCGTGTGTCCACTAGTGGCTTTTGCTTCATGCTTGGTAGCTCATGTATATCTTGGTTGAGCAAGAAGCAGCCTACTATGGCCACTTCTAATTGTGAGGCTGAGTATAGGGCAGCTTTCACATTTATGTAAGTGACGGCCTTTCTATTCAGATTATGCCACGCATCATCTGACATTTCTTTCGACTTTCTTGCTTCCAATGCCCTATCACAATCTTTGAGGAAGAGGATTCCTTAAATTCTCTCCTTCCAAAGATCAAATCCTGTGCCCTCAAAGCAAATCTCAAAGAGATCCTTCATATCTGAGGACGACGATGCCGTGGTTGCACAAATAGATCAAATCCTATGCCCTCAAAGCAGCAAATCTCAAAGAGATTCTTCATATCTGAGGACGACAATGCCATGGTTGCACAAATAAGAGGTTAATATGCTGAAATCTTGGGCAAAATGTACCAAAATCACCGTACCACCTCTAAAAGTAGTGCACAATAGCTTCAAAAACTTGTGGGCACAAAATGGAGCAAAATCAAACCGATTGGAGTACAAAATCCGAATCTGAAACTTTCTGAACTTTTTGCAAAAAATTCTAGCAAGCTAATTTGTGCCAAAAATCAACAATTTTGACTTCTTTTGACCTCAATATAATGTAGCCTTTAGAACCAAATAGGAGAAAAAGCCCCAAATTTTGCTTCAAAAATTTTTGAAATTCTCATAAAACTACCATAATTTTCCATACATAAGCAATTTCTTTTGCCACAATTCAATACATAAGGTACTAGACTTATGTATTGCTATTATGACCTCTGAAACACCTGTTTATATTTGCAAGAAACCTGAAAATAGCTTATTATGGGATGTTGAGATGCCCAAAGTGATCCTCTTGGCCCCAAAGCAATGTTCTTCGAAATGAAATCGAAGATTATCGTGAAAAGTGGGGTTTCCTTTGTTGTATAGCACCTGTGCAGTAGCTCTAAAACCCTAAATCAGCTCTGATACCAGTTGTTAGGGTTGAGATGTGGTGTTGGAGGGGTAAAGGATGCATGTGTGTGCCTCAAAAGTGGAGGCGCTGGGCAAAAATGGAGGTGCAACTACTTAGGGGGGAGAGAGAGAGAGAGAGGATCGATCAGCTTTTGAGAGGCTTCTCTAAAAGTGAGAGAGCCAAAAGTGTTATTAAGTTATGTTATATAGAACCCTTTTTAGGGTTGGCCAAGTTCACATTGAACTTGGGCCAAAAAAAAAAAAAGAATAAGTGACTTAGCCTTTATAAATAAGTCTATACACATGTATACACTATAAAGGGGTCATTTAGGGCTTTACCCCAACAACTTCCCAAGGGCATATCCCATACAATCTCCAAGTACTTATGTACACTATTATGAACCCTTTCTCTTCATGGATGCGAACAACTCCCCCACTATCGTCTCCTCCTTTTTTGTGAATAAAATATCCACATGGTTCTTTCCAATGTCTCGTAATGGAAGGTAAAGGTAAGCCCATCATGATTGGGATATGATGGCTCCAACAAGTAGGTCTTCTCATCCTCTTTTAAGGAGAAATTTGGACAATGCAAACATCATCGATCAACCATCAAAGATATATTTATGACACTCGATGTGCTATCAGCCAAGTAAACATCAGATTTAGAAGTGACATGGCATGTAT
This sequence comes from Ceratopteris richardii, assembly GCA_020310875.1. Classification (NCBI taxonomy): domain Eukaryota; kingdom Viridiplantae; phylum Streptophyta; class Polypodiopsida; order Polypodiales; family Pteridaceae; genus Ceratopteris; species Ceratopteris richardii. Next base: position 130,886,728 of record CM035430.1, on the reverse strand, counting down.
AATTAACCAGTTATCCAAAGAATGCAACATTCTAGTGAAAGGCACCCCTATTTTGTACCAATGGAGACCCAATCATTCCTAAAAATGGCACCAATCATTGACCATTGTAGCCCCCAAATCACTATAGATACCTTAAGTTTCATGGAGTGATTGTTGAAGGCGGATCAAGAATAAACCTCATGTTAGAATAAAAAAAATGAAGACTCTAGGGTTCCATTCCACTAGACAAGCAAAAATCATAATAACTCTCATTGTCAAGAGCAAGGTAAAACCTATAGGAATAGTAGAAGGAATTGAGATGCACATGCAAGACCTTTCTTTCACATTGGATTTTGTAGTGATACACTTGCTAGAGGTAGCTGAGGGGTTTCCCCTACTCATTGGCATGCCATGGCTGAGACATTCACTGACCATCCATGATTAGGGAAAGGATATAATGTGGGTGGAACATAAAGATGAATGGTGTATAAATCAATTTCAATCAAAGGTGACCATAAAACCACCACTTAGGTTCCACACACTCCATCAAGATAAAGGAACCAGAAGGTGATATTTCTTATTTTGAAGAAAATGATTTGTTGCAATCGTTTGGGGTTGAGTCCCCTAGGTGTTTCAGTATCCAACTCATAGAACAAGAAAAGACTTTCAAATGTCCTAGTATGAAGGTTCCATGAAGAAGAAGAGGATGTTATCAACATAACCTTCATCAATAGTGATTCAAGGAAGTATTGTTTTAATTACCTCTTTGATTCACATCAAAGTTGAATGAATTCATTTTACTAGATCTTAAGTTTGGGCACCATATTCATGCAACAAGAGGATTCACCTCATTAATTTCATTGTCATGAGATGATATGGTAGTGAAACTCTCAAGTTTCTAATGAAGTTATAGTTGTATGCTTGTCAAATTAAAGAAGCACAACAAATCATGCATGTACAAGAATTTGTACCATTCATTAGATGGAAGGACTAAAATTACTATCTATGCATGGTTCATGAGATTTGAAGGCTTGCAAAGACACATGAACATGTTTTATTAACAATGCATAGAAAAGATCTATTCTAGAAAAGTAGAAAACATGCAAGAAGGCAGTTTTGCTCACCATTTTAAGGTGTCAAAGATTGTCCAAATTCACAATTTTTTACTTGCATATGTTACTTGGAGCATTTTCTACAAGTATATAGCCTCACAGTTGAGAATTTTTCTCCAAATTTCCTTTGGGGAACATCCAAAGAAGTCACTTCAAACATTGTTTCTAGCAAGTGATGATATAATAACTAGTAAACTTTAGCTTCTTTTGAGATCTTCTTGGTATTATTTAACTTCCAAACTTGGTGAGGAATTGTATGGCTAGACTTTAGCCATACACTAATTTGAGTTAGAAAACTAGACTTTAGCATAAAATTTTATAATTGTGTAAGTGCACATTATTTTTGTATTACGTTGACCCAAAGGGGAACCACATTCACTGTGTTTTGTAAATTGAGAAGGAGAGTAGCACCTACCTCAACCATTTGGTGGTCTTTTCACAAGGAGGCAAATGATGCCTACCTCGAACCTTGATTGTATGTAATTATTTGGGTGATGGAATGAGTGCATCAGGGGGATGGACGTGGTGGGTCCATGTGTACATGCACATGCACAATTCGTCAGTTATTTCTTCATCATCCATGGATGCATGACAACCAAAATTGCATGTCTATCGCCAAGAATACTATTTTCCATGCATGTACCAAGAACATAGATATTCAATATCACTAAGTGCATGATTTGATCAAGGACGAGGTTGTGGAGATAATTTTCAAACTAAAGAAAATGGAGCAGACATCTTCACCAAGGCTCTTGGGAGAGAGCAACTCCATTGACACTTTCGAAAGCTTTGCATTGGACCAAGGAGGTAGTTCATTGCAAGGTGGACAATGAGGGGAGGTGTTCGATAACTCAATACTCCACCCTCTAATTAGATCCTTTTCCAATGCTTCTTTGGTCCAATCAGGGTGAATGTCTTCATGAAGCACCTCCATAATGTGTACTTGAGCTCCGATAGGTTTTGTATTGCTAGTTCACAACCTACATTTAGCTTTACTATGAACAAATTTACCACAATGCCAACAAGTGGTATGGGGCCATTTTTGTTGAGCATCCATCATTGTAGTTTGAAGGATTGGAGGTTTGGTAGGGTGTAAGGGGGTTATCTTTGTGAATTGGTGAGCAATTGGATTGAGGAGGGTGCTGAAAAGTAAGAGGGTGTTGAAACGTAGCAGAAGAAAAAGTAGTGAAAGGACGTGACACTTGAAAGGAAAATTGGGCTTGATTGGTTGATGTTGTTGATGCATTTGTTGTAAGCGAATGGACTTGATGATGGATAAAAACTCCTTCTCAGCATCATGTGCAAAAAAAATAGCTTCATAGAGGGTTATAGGATGTAGTGTGTTGAGTGTGGCTTGGTTTCCCATCTCCAAACCATCTTCTTACTTCTGTTGCAAGGTATCTTCAGGAATCGTTTCAAGCAAACGAATAAGTAATAGTCATTGACAAAAGCATTCAATATAGGTATACATAATATCTCCATCTTTCCATCCAAAAGTTTTCCATGATCGATGAGCATGTAAGTGGAACTAGGGAGGAAGGAAAGAATCCTTGATCTTTTCTTGAAATGCAATCCATGTGGTGGGGCGGTTAGTGCTATGTTCGCAAAACATTCCACCATAACTGGGCCTTACCCATCAAATCATTAGTAACAAATTTCACTTTCTCAATTTTGGAATATGATTTCTTAGAGTAAAAGTCATCAAATTGAGAAAGCCATCAAAGAACAAATTGGCCATCCTTTCGCCCATCAAATTGAGAAAATTGGAAATTTTTGGCACCAATCTTGGAGGGCATGCCTTGTTCTTGAGCGGCGATAATGGCCTTCACCACCCTAACTACATTGTTGTCATCACTCTATATTTGTTGGATTGCAACATCACGTTCTTTTATCTAGTTTTGAGCATGTTGGAGTTTGCATTGCAAAAGCTCCAATTGTTGTCAATAGGTACCCACAGTAGGGGTGATGTACCAAGATCCTCGGTATTATGGGTAGGGTCCATGACCTTATATAAAACCAAAACCTAAGAATAAGTGTATATAATACTAAATAAATATATAATAATAGTAAATAAATAAATAAAATAAATGAGATTATTAAAAGTTATGTTAAGTATCAATTAAAAGGAATGGGGTATCAAAAAGTGAAATTAGGCTAGTGGTTAAAGCTTATCTCTTGTAAGTGTGAGGTTGTGAGTTCAAATATCCTACATGCTAAATAAGGCACTAAGTGAGCTAACCAGAGAAATAAGTAGGCTAACTAGGGAAATAAGGAAGCTCTTATTGCCACTCATAAGTTAGAATTGGTTCATGCATAGTCAACGAAACCAAAGGGAAGCAAAGTGAACCAAGAGAACCATGAGTGCCACAGAAGCCAAAGATCCCAAAGTTATGCCATAGTTCTATGCTTTAAACCGAAAGAGTAACCAAATGTATAACCGAATTGATAAACAAACTTGATAAATGAATTTGATAATCGAATTGATAAATGAACTTGATAAATGAACTGAACTTGAATAGTGAACAATGCATAGGGAGTACATGCATTATAAGGAGTACAGTGAGCATAGTGAGCACAATTGAGCATAGTGAGCTCACAAGGAGTATAGAATGAATTTGATAACCAAACTAAACTCGAATAGTGAACAAAGCATAGGGAGCACATGGAGGACAGGGAGCAAAGGGAGTGCAGTGAGTACTATGAGCACAATGAGTATAATGAGCATAGTGAGCACAATGAGCTCACAAGGAGTATAGTGAGCACAATGAATATAGGGAATCTAGTGAGCACAATGAGCATAGTGATCACAGTGGGTACAATGTTAGAATGAGCACAATGCACAGTGTGAGAGGAGCACAGTGCATAGTAACAAATTCAAAAAAAAAATGAAAATACACACCAATGAACCAAATACAAACAAACTTGATAAAAGAAAACTTGGACCGGACGACAGAAGTGGATGCCAAATCACGAGCGGACACCGCGAATTACTATTGGATGATGATACATACACCTCCACAAATGTGCCTTGGCTCTGATACCACTATTGACCGGATCCCAAAGACACACATACGTAGAGATAATACAGAAACAAAATCTCACAAAAGTAATCATAGAATATAGAGAGATAAGAGACCGAACACAAGATTGGGTACAATCTCCCCCCACATACTCTGATGGAGAAGTCTATCAGAGCATGTGTATTTATAGGTATTTTTCATTATGTCCTGAATAGAAGATACATAAGGGTGGCGCTTTGAAAAGTGTGCATTTACAAAAATCTGCTTTATTACAAAATTGTCGCTTTCTAAGCGATCTACTATTTTTACAAAAACAAGTTTATGATTGAGCCTTCATTATGTTGGAGATGCATTTGATGTTGTTCTCTATTAACTGGCTATTGGATGCTTGATTTACTTATGCATTACGCATCTAGATATTCAGTCTTCTATCTCATAGATGAGCATGCATTGCCCAGGTGCAAGGCACTAGCACATAGTTAAGTGCATCTTTTGCTAATTGAGTGGTACCTGACTACTTGTATTGTTTTATCCCAAGGAGGGATCACTCCCGCCAGATTTACATGCTTTTTCTGACTCTAACTGGGTTGGTTGCTACAACACTCATGTGTCCACTGGTGGTTTTTGCTTCATGCTTGGTAGCTCATGCATATCTTGTTTGAGCAAAAAGAAGCCTATTATGCCCACTTCTAGTTGTGAGGCTGAGTATAGGGAAGCTTTTACAGTGACTGTTGAGTGTGTGTGGCTTAGACACCTGATGGCTAATTTGGGTGTTGGTCAGTTTTCTGCCACCACCTTCTTCACTAACAGTTAGAGCGCATTGGAAGTTGCAAGCAAACCTGTGTTCCATGCTCACACAAAGCACATTGAGGTGCACTATCATTATGTTAGGGAGAGGTTCTCTGGTGGAGAGATCAATTTGGCATATGTGCCCACATAGGATAACATTGCATACCTTTTCACAAAGGCTCTACCTAGGGAGAAGTTTGAAGCTTTTTGCAAAGCTTTGGGCTTACTTCCTTTTGTGGATTGATTCCACATAGTTTGGCACTTCCTTATTGTTGGAGATTCACTCACTAATCAGGCATGAAGACATAAGACAAAGAAAAGCAGAAACAAAGCATTAAGAAGAAAAACCAAAGCCTTAGTGAAGGGACAAATTCACGATTGTAATATACAGTAGAAACTTCCAGAATTAGAGTCTGTTGAAACCGGATCAAAATGTATATAAGAGAGAGCATAGAATCGGAATGTAGTGAGAACAGAAAAGTGCGCATATGAGATAGAGAATAGCATAGAGTAGAAGACGCCAGAGATCGCGTATGTAGAGATGAATAATTAAACCTGAACAGTCGGGTATTCATCTAAGAGAGATGGTAAGGAGAAACTACTCAGTATAGGAGAGTTCTCATGACTATGAGCAAAGTGAGGCCGAGTCATTTTTGTACACATCTTCTCTAATAGAAAACACATGTTCATATGGAAGTTGAGCGCATTCTTCTTATGTGAAGAAATCTGAAAATTCTCATGTTACGGTGAAAAGTTAGTTAACAGTTACAGTTTTTCTCAGTAAGGTTTTTCGGTACTTCTATGAGCTATATCTCAAAGTACAGTGTAAACTTTAGTATGAGATATAGCTTATCTTGTAGCTATAAGTCTCAATTATAAACTGATCAAAGATTTCGATGAAATGGATATGTACACACAATGATATCCATAACTGGTGAAGTTTTTCTTAAACTTCAGATAGAGTTCATTCAATGAAGGAAGTTCAGATATCACTTCCTTACTTCATGTATATACACTTGAAGTAATTACAAACAAAGTTGCGGTTGATTCCGGTAGGATTCCGGTATAATTACGGTAACATTCCAGTGACAGTCTGGTGAAGTTTCGGTGGAATTTTGGTGAGTTGAAAACTCAGTTTTAGGAGAGTTAAGTAACGGAAAGATTATTTAACTGTAAGCTAATACAGTAGTGTAAAGACTGAAGTAAATCAATTTAGAATTGAAGCTTGAAGGAAACGCAAAGCTTTCTGTGAAGTGAATTTCGGTGTTCACTAAATACAGTTATAAAGTTTTCAGTTTCAGAAAGTTTGCTAAGCTACTGATGATTATAGAGGTGTTCTAACATCACTTTAGCTTAGTTTATGTGGTGTAAGTGAATTCGGCAATTAGCGCTACACCAACAGTGGTATCAGAGCTATAATACCTTCAGTGGTATCGTAGTTATAGTACCTTCAGTGGTATTAGAGCAGGTAAGTTCCACGAGCGGTACCAGAACAAGAAAAGGTTTTGAAGAGTAGAAAAGGTTTCTCAGAAGAAGAAACGGAAAGAGAATTTGAAGAATTCTCATAAAGAAAGTTGAAAGCTGAAGAGATCAACAACAAACGGTATCAAGAAGCATTCCGAAGTCATTCTCAAGGTAAAGGTTTACAAAAGGTAAAATCCTTTAACATTACACTCACCGGAAGTAACAGAAACAAGAAGATCATGGAAGATCATGTCTCAATTGATAAATTGGATAGAGATAATTATCCCGCATGGGTAATGCGCATGGAAGCTTTACTTATAAGTAAAGACTTAATGAAATATGTGACCGGAGAAGAAAAGAAGCCGACTTTTGAAGATGACAGTTGTTAGTCGGCCCACGGATTGGGACAGGTGTAACGGAAATCTTTGTAAAACACGCGCGAAAGGTAGTTACGCGCATATTTGTAAATCTTATATAAAGCAATGAAAAGAAGTGCTCGAGAGCGCGGGGCTTTTGGCCTATTTTCGTGTTATCACCAGACTGTTCGTCTGGTTGTCTGTTTGAGTGTTGCTATAGTGTGTCTTGTCTAAGCTCTGCGTACTCTGTTGTACTCTGTGTTGTTATCTGTCAATCTCGGTTACACTGTGAATTTAGTTCCATTCAGAAAGTCGCTGGATCATTGTCTGAAAAAGTTATTGTGGATCGTTGTGACGAATTGTTCTGTTAAGATGTATGACTTAGTGCTCTTCTCCTTGTTGAACTGCTAAGTACTGATAAGTCTGTGTGAATGTAGTAATCTTTCCCTAAGAACATTGTGCAGAAGTAGTGTTGTTCTCGATCTGCACTTGTACGGTGAGAATTACCTATAGTTAAGGGTAATTCCAGTGTGTATTAGTCTTCAGATCTGTAGGTTGAAACCATAGGTACCTTCTGTGATCCGGTTGCTTGACTGTGAGCGTTGTCTTGGTGAAGGTTGGACTACTGTACTGTTACAGTAGCCTATTAGTCTGAAGTAATTTGGTACCAAGGTACAGATAAGTCTGGTACAGTCTAGCTGTTACTGGTAGCTGAGCTAAGACTGTGATGACACTATCTAAGGACAGTAGATTCAGATAGAACTGTCAATAGCATTTTATTGCTGCAACTGAATCGATTATTTTGGGGAACTAAGTACAGGGCCTCTATCTAACAGACCCCTACCACTCCCAAGAACCCACGATTCGTTGGACACGTGCTGACAATTAGAACAACGCATTAATTCAACACTGGCCTTAACATTGGCTGTTTTGTTCTTAGTTTAACACTTGGTGCCGTCTGTGGGAAGGTGGCATCAAGATCGTCATTCGTCTGTCGAAATCGAACATCAAGATTACCGTTCGTTTGTCGAAAGTAGCAACAGAACCAGATTGTTGCAAACTTGTTGTGGAAACGTGATTATAAAATTTTAATCGATAGTGATACTACATGATTAGTACAAAAGATGATACATGCCGGTTACTTGATCTGGTGAAACGTATCCCAAGAATCGTCAGTCTGGAGTACTTAATTTACTAAAGACAACTCCGGGAGGTAGAAGTACAACTAGGTCTGACCCAGTTGTCAAATTCAAGAACGTTAGAAGTGATTCCGGTCATATTCCGGTGGAACGTGTTACGCCTCAGGTACATTCCGGTACTATTTCGGCACAGTCTGTCGAAGACATAGTAACTCCAAAATCTACCAGAACGTAGCCTGAAGTTAGTTTAACAATCTTGGATAAAGATTCAAATTTGTTTACGACTAGAAACACTTTAGCTAAAGAAATTTGCGAAGGCAAAAAAACACCTTATTTTGGCGAAAATTCGGCACATTCCGGTGATATTTCGGTAACAAAATCGCAGTTTTTCGGCGATGGTTTACCATTTTTTGCTGAATCTTCAGCCCAGTCATCGCTCTTTGGAGTAAGTTACCCTACACTCGACATCAAGAAGGAAGGAAATTTGTTCGAAACCGAGATTCGAAACACACTCGACAAGATTATCGAACCAGAAAGCGCACATGCCAGCGATACAGACTCCAATAGTTCGGATATTCAGCCTCTGGATACAAGAGAAAGTCATCATACAACCATCAGCATGATGAACGGGCAACAACAATAACAACAACAACAGCTATGTCCACCCAGGCCGCCTCCAACAGGAGTAACGTACACTAAATTCGGTGGATTCCCAGGTGATGACCCACATGCTCATGTACGCACATTCGAGATAAGCTACGCAGTTCTCAACCATCCACCTGATCCGGCGTATAAGGCTATTGTCTTTCAATCGACATTGGTCAACAAAGCAGCTAGATGGCTTACAAAATATGATATTAATCACTTCGGCACCTATGAAGCAATACGAGATGCCTTTTTGCAAAGATTCAGGCTAAAGAAGAATCCAACCAAAATTTTTTACTACCTGCAAAACAATAGACAGAAGATAAATCAAATTGTACAGGAGTACGCTACTCTATTCAGGACGCATCTAAGGAAGTTACCACAGCACACGCCAACCTACCGGATGACGTTATTACTCAATGGTTTATCAATGGCTTGACTCCACAACTTAAACAGATTATGATCATACGTTGTGTAGGAGCTATGACGCTCGACGCAGTGATTGCCATGGCTTTATAGCTGAAAAACAAGGTTGGAGGATTTACAGAGGATCTGGAGTGGTTAAAAACAAATAGAAATGTCTCCGAAGATATGACCAGACAGGTATACTGCATCACATGCGAGAATTCAGGCCATACTAGTGCCACTTGTGCACTTAATCAGTTATTCTGTGCTATCTGCAACACTGCCGGACACACCACCAAAAACTGTGCATACAACGCCAAAGTGCAAGGAACCGCAACTGTCAATGCTATTATACAGGAACTAGGACAACCAGCCAATGTACCTCTGCAAATGAGGAACAATCAGCAACAAGGATATCGAAATTACATAGGACAGAGAAACAACAACTACAACGCAAACCGCTAGCAGGCCATACCAGCACCGAAAAATCCCAATTTGCCACCACTGCGCTGTCATTTCTGTGGTGAATTTGGTCACATTAGAAGATTCTGTAAGGATGCAGCTGAGTATGATCAGAGGAAGAAGGAACGTCAAAACCCAATGGCTAATATGGTACAAATCACACCAGTGGAAATGCAAGCTGCAGTAATTCAGACCCGCTCCGGCAAACAACTGCAGCCAGCAGTAGAATTATTTGAACCAGGTATACATGAACAACAAAGGATGTACAAAAAGGCTAGTCAATGGACCACCACAGAACCTCCAGTCTTCCCAGATCCTATTCCGGTGACCCAGAATCCAATAACTAAAGAAGGAACACAACAACAGGATTCCAATTCCGCAACAGGCCCATCATCTTCAGCAGACGCATCAACTTCAAAACCGGTGGAGCATGCAACCCAATCACAACAGGCCTGGGAAATTTTATCTAAAGCATCTATCACTCTGCCTCTGGGCCAGCTACTTGCATTAGTACCGGGAGTTCGGCAACAATTCCAACAGCAGTTCAGCCTTGTGCCTTCTTGTATTCCAGCAACGGCAATAGTGCAACCGGAACCTAATTCTACGGTCGATCGTTCACTTCCTTTAATTACGGTATGGTATAAAAATCATAAAATCCCACAGGTACTAATTGATGGAGGATCTGGTGTCAACATTGCTACTGCTGCATTATGTAAAAAGTTAGGGTGGACCAACATTGAACCAGTTCAGTTTTTTGTCAGAATGGCCGATCAGTCAAGGGTCCATCCCGTAGGACTTGTATGAAATGTACCCATAACTTTACAAGGTACCACATTTAAGATGACCTTTGTCATACTAGAATTACCGAAATCCACCCTTGATTATAATCTCCTTTTCGGCCGACCTTGGCTGAAGCACGCTAAGGTGATACAAGATTGGTCTGCACAGGAACTCACTTTCAAAGACAACAATCGTAAATATGTTGTAAAATTAGATGCTATACAGCCTTGCGAACTACATGCTAGACCAAATTTTGCAGAACCAGTCCATATGCTATATGGATTGTCAGATGATGAAGAAGAAGAGTTTCTAAAAAATAACATTGACTTGATTTTCCTAGGAACTGTTGATCTACAATCTGTTGTAGATAACTGGAATCCCACAGTTTGTACGGTAATGACTGTAACAGAAGAAGATAAGAAGGAAGATACTGCTGTTATAGATGACGCTCAACTACAACAACTTTTTAAGCCAGCTGACGATACAGAAAAGCCCCGACAATTTTATGTTCCAGAAGATCAGTTAATCACTTATAATTTAGGCGATGAAGATCATCCGTGTCCTGTGAAGATAAAGCAAAACTTACCGGAAACATTTCAAGCAGGCTTAATCCAGCTACTCCGAGAATTCTCCGACGTCTTTGCATGGGATTACAAAGATATGAAAGGATTGGACCCGCGCATCTATCAGCACAGAGTCATGCTGAAGCCCGAAGCAAAACCGAACAAACAACCCAACTACCGGATGAATCCAAACTATGCATCACAGGTAAAGGCAGAACTTGATAGGCTACTTAAAGTCGGATTTATTGTACCAATAGAACATGCTGAATGGATCTCACCAATTGTTATTTTCCCGAAAAAGAATAAGCAGTTGCGAATATGTGTAGATTACCGGAAACTGAACGCAGCTACAATGCTTGATCCTTTTCCGATCCCTTTTCTTGACACAATGCTTGATAGAGTAGCAGGACATGAAATGTATTCATTCCTAGATGGGTACAGTGGATATAATCAAGTTAGAATGGCTGAACAGGATATACCAAAGACTGCCTTCATTACCAACTGAAGGAAATATTTTCTCCTTATGTTACCTCTTTTATGCAAGTCTATCTTGACGATTTTTCAATTTTTGGTAAGATGATAGCACACCTGTTCCATTTACGGTGCTGCTTTCTGAAATGCAAAAAATACAGACTCTGTTTGAACCCAAACAAATCCGTGTTTGCGGTTTCATGTGGCAAGCTACTTGGTCACATTGTATTTGCACAAGGTATACAGGTAGATCCAGATAAAATTTCAGCTGTGTTATAAGCTCCGGTGCCCACTACACTGAAGGAAGTAATGCGCTTCATGGGCCAAGTAAGATGGCATGGACGACACCTACGATGGCTTGCTCACTTGGCAATACCACTAAACAGATTGATTACCAAGACTCCTTGACAGTTTGAATGGACTCAGGAATGTCAGATAGCATTTGATAGTCTAAAGTGTTTATTAACACAGGTTCCAATCTTACAGCCTCCGGACTGGGATCACCCATTTCATGTCTTCGTAGACGCATCAGATATTGCCATTGGCAGTGTTCTGATGCAACGAACCGATAAGTGGTTCCGACCTGTTTACTATGCTAGTAGAAGACTTGCCCCTGCCGAAAAAAATTACTCTGTAACAGAAAGAGAATGTCTAGGCTTAGTATATTCTGTCAAGAAATTCAGGCATTACTTGCTCGACCGTAAATTTACCTTTCATGTAGATCATGCTGCACTTGTCTATCTAGTTCGACAGCAGCATCTAGGTGGTCGATTAGCACGATGGGTTCTGCTTTTACAAGAATTTGACTACGAAGTCATTCATCGGCCAGGCAATTCACATGCCTTAGCAGATTTTCTTTCTCGATTAGATTCTGGTGAAGCTCCGGTAGGTATAGATGACACAACTCCGACGATTTATGTTTCTGAACCAACCCATGATGAAATTACAGATCCACCTTTGCCATCTACATACTATGATCAGATATTGACCTTTCTCACTGATGGATGCCTTCCATCTCAGACTTCTACGGCAATACGTAGGAAAATTGCAGTTTTTAGCCGCCGATTTCGGTTGATTGCTAGAGAATTATACTATGTGGATCATACCGGAATTTTACTTCGATGTATTCCACCACATGAAGTTAACTCAGTTATTAGTTTGGCTCACTCGATTCCTTTCGGTGGCCATTTTGCAGCAGACTTAACACACCGAAAAATTCTGCAAAGTGGTCTCTGGTGGCCAACTATGTACAGAGATGTATCACAGTTTGTCAAACAATGTGATACTTGTCAAAGAACTGGACAGCCCCTGCAACGACATCTTTTCCCTCTACAAACTGTCTTGCCATTAGAACCTTTTCAGAAGTGGGGTCTAGATTTTATCGGACCGATTACACCTCCAGTAATCCTCAGTAACAACCGTTATATTTTAACATGTACTGATTATGTTACCAGATGGGCAGAAGTTTGGGCTTTACGGTCTGCTACAGCTGTTGCGGTAGCAAAGTGTCTACTAACCGATGTCTTTCCACGTTTTGGTTTACCACTGGAACTTGTTACAGATCAAGGCACTCATTTTGTAAACAATTTAATGAAAGCACTTACACATTCGTTCCAGGTCACGCATAAGTTTAGTTCTCCTTATTATCCTCGTGCTAATGGTTTGGCCGAAAGTACAAACAAAACTTTGCTGAATATGATTCGGAAATTGATTATGGAAGCACCGGAAAGATGGGATCAACTGTTGCATGCAGTATTATGGGCCTACCAAACTACATATAAGGTAGCAACAGGATTAACCCCGTTCAAACTAGCTTATGGAGTGGAAGCTATAGCGCCCATGGAAATCATTGTGCCTAGTTTACGAGTAGCCATCAATCAGAAAATGCTACCGGAAGACTCACTGTCATTGCGGCTGGATACACTCAGAGGACTAGACGAGCATCGATGGCACAACTTTTTAACTATGCAGGAAGTACAACTAAGACAGGCTCGGACGCATGATCGACATTTGAAAACTCCAGTTTTTACGGTGGGACAACTTGTCCTTTTTTATAATGCAAAGTCGAATCGGTCTGCTGGTAAATTCAAATTACGATGGTTCGGTCCCTATCGGATTTCTGCACAAGTAGGCCCAGCAACTTTTCAGTTGACTACGCTGACCGGAATCCCTCTTCCGAAAGTCATTAACGGTTCGAAGCTGCGGCCGTATCAACACACGTCTAACCCGCACTGAAATGTTTTGCGGTTAGCCGCATCTTTTGGCATTCACTTTTCTTTTCTTGTCTTTTATTTTTGCGTGCTTAATAATATAAGTCTGTAAATATCTACGTCTTGATTTCTAATTATGTCATAAGCCGCCCTGCTCTTTCCATCTACTAAGACATGCACACCCAAGTTAAAGAAGCGATCATCTCAACGTCGCACGATGATTAGTGATTTTTAATTATAGTCCACTACAGCGCACCTACTTAACTTTCTCCAGTTCGCCAAAAAAAGCTATTGTGTTTGTGTGATTGTGCTCTGTGTTTATCCTGTGATCTGTGTGCCTGTGATCTGTGTGCCTGTGTTCTGTGACTTCGTGTGCGCCATGGAAGCCTTGGCTAATTACGTCGCTTTCCGTGACGAGCTCCCTACCGATGTAGGAGAGTACCTGTGCATATGTGGGTTGGCAAACTTCGCTGAACTACCTTGGCATTCAGTGGAGTCCCACCCATTCTTCGCTCAGATCATTTCCGCCATCGCTCAAGCACCCGCCAACGAGCGAAGTTGGGCTTTCACATCTTTACCCGCCCGAACAATAATCACCTTCCAAACCTTCGTTGAGTCGTTTCGACTCCCTTCGCAAGGCCGAGAAAATGGCTCGAGCCTGCCAGTAGCCAGAATGGCCGATTGTTTCCTAGATATTCCTCTAACGAATATGCCATTCTCTGCCGACCAGAACCAGAAAGATCCGCCCTTCAATTCCTAGTAGCCATCCTTAACCTCCAAAAGCGCACTTATGGCATATCTCGGCCATTTTACTCTGCCATAGACTTAGCTGCCCATGAGCCAATCAACTTCGCATCATATTTCTTCCACAGAATCCACAAAGAATGCGTAGCTATCATGAAACAGGTAAACAAAGGAGGCACGCCGAGATCCAGACTACCACACATCATTTCATTCCTCTTTCCGGCCATCCTTGCAGCATAACCTCCACCGCAAGGACCAGTTCTGTGACATGAAGAGTCAGTGCAGCTGTGGGACGACGAAGAAGAAGACGAAGAGGAATTAAACCAACTATTCCGAAGAAAAAGAATAAGGATTAGCTCTTCCGAAAGCGAAGCACAAGGATCTGCAGGAGGGAACAATGAGGGCAACAAAGAAGAGGATAAGCAAGAAGAAGAAACGTTCCACAACACCACAACATCCATGCAAAACGAATCATCGGCACAATCGTCCCAAGAACAACAACAGGAAAAACATACAGAAGCTGACACATCATCGACTGAAGAAGAATCACAGTAGGAGTCTCAAGAAGAACAACAGATAGATGAAGAACAAGCTACTAAGGAAGCACTGGACAGATTGCTAAAGGTAGTGGAATCCACAATCGCAGAACAGGAACAACAAGCCGCCAATCAGGTAACAAATCAAACCATCCTTCCCACTCCCCCACCGGAACCTCCCATCATCCTCCTCCAACCCATTCACCTTGCCGAAACCACCGAGTCCTCATCCTCCTCCCTCAACTACTCTCCACTGAACTCCCAACAGCTCCTCAACGCATCCTCTTCCCAACCACGACCCCAGTTACCCCTCCCTTCGATTCCAATACTGTCCGAACTGGCCAATATGGGCCAAGTTCTTATTAATTTATCACAGCAACTGCCCATCCACATGAAAGCAGCCACCGACAGTATCCGGAGCGAACTACAGGATAAAGTTGATATTCTAGAAGCTGACATCAGCCCCCTACAGGAAGAAGTGCTAATCACTAAAGCCGAAAACCAATCCTTGCAAGAACAATTGAATGAATTACAGGCAAAACTCACCAAATAGGAGTTGCTGATCAATCAGAGAGATGCGGCAATGGCAGCACTTACAGAAAAAGAAGAACTACTGCAAATTGCCAATGAAGAAATCAACCAAATGAAGCAGGACATACAAGACAAAGAAGACGCCCGAATTGCATTGGGTAATCTACTAGAAGAAACCAGAAAGCAATTACAAGAATTGGTGTAGTAGAGTCAAGAACAGCAGTTGCAGCAGAAAAGAACAAAAGAAGAACTACACAGAACCAACGAAAATTTGAAAGACGTAAATAATATGCTCAAGCACTACCTAACAAAGGAAGGGCAGACACAGAAGCTCATTGCCAATCTCAAACACGAGAAGGACTCATACATCAGGACTGTAGATCTTCAAGTTTAGGAGATCGAGAGGCGCGAAAACCAACTGGCAAACATTAAAGAAAGAGTACAGAAGATGAAGCAACAACTCAAGGAAATGAAGACGTCCAGAGATGCTGCATTGGCCAATGACTTTTATCTGGAAGAGGCCTTTCTGCAA
Source organism: Ceratopteris richardii (assembly GCA_020310875.1). Classification (NCBI taxonomy): domain Eukaryota; kingdom Viridiplantae; phylum Streptophyta; class Polypodiopsida; order Polypodiales; family Pteridaceae; genus Ceratopteris; species Ceratopteris richardii. The sequence continues at coordinate 130,870,990 of CM035430.1, read as the reverse complement.
ACGCAAGCAGAAATTTTGTTAACCGAAGCCATAGCCATAAGTTCTGTTAGAGTAGATGCCCAGGTACTAGAACCCGATACATTAAAACAATTATTAGAAACCCTTAAGAAAAAAATCACCCGTACATTTAGATTAGCCCGAAACATGTACTTAGAAGGAATAGTCGATGAGCAGTAATTTTGTAAAAACTTGCAGGTTCGAGTCCACCGTGCGTGCCAGTGTTAGTCGGCCGACGGATTGGGACAGGTGTAACGGAAATCTTTGTAAAACATGCGCGAAAGGTAGTTACGCGCATATTTGTAAATCTTATATAAAGCAATGAAAAGAAGTGCTCGAGAGCGCGGGGCTTTTGGCCTATTTTCATGTTATCACCAGACTGTTTGTCTGGTTGTCTGTCTGAGTGTTGCTGTAGTGTGTCTTGTCTAAGCTCTGCATACTCTGTTGTACTCTGTGTTGTTATCTGTCAATCCCGGTTACACTGTGAATTTAGTTCCATTCAGAAAGTCGCTGGATCGTTGTCTGAAAAAGTTACTGTGGATCGTTGTGACGAATTGTTCTGTTAAGATGTACGACTTAGTGCTCTTCTCCTTGTTGAACTGCTAAGTACTGATAAGTCTGTGTGAATGTATTAATCTTTCCCTAAGACATTGTGCAGAAGTAGTGCTGTTCTCGATCTGCACTTGTACGGTGAGAATTACCTATAGTTAAGGGTAATTCCAGTGTGTATTGGTCTTCAGATCTGTAGGTTGAAACCATAGGTACCTTCTGTGATCCGGTTGCTTGACTGTGAGCGTTGTCTTGGTGAAGGTTGGACTACTGTACTGTTACAGTAGCCTATTAGTCTGAAAGTAATTTGGTACCAAGGTACAGATAAGTCTGGTACAGTCTAGTTGTTACTGGTAGCTGAGCTAAGACTGTGATGACACTATCTAAGGACAGTAGATTCAGATAGAACTGTCAATAGCATTTTATTGCTGCAACTGAATCCGTTATTTTGGGGAACTAAGTACAGGGCCTCTGTCTAACAGACCCCTACCACTCCCAAGAACCCACGATTCGTTGGACACGTGCTGACAGTTAGAACAACGCATTAATTCAACACTGGCCTTAACATTGGCCGTTTTGTTCTTAGTTTAACAACAGTCAACCGAAGAAAGAAGAACTAGAAGCATTGAAGCTGTGGCAGAAGAAAGATGCAATGGCAAGAGCTTATGTTTACAATACCATTACAGATAATTTATTGTCGCACATTAGAGGTCTGGAGAAAGAAGAAGATATATGGAGAGCATTGGAAGATCACTTCCAAAATACGATGAAAGCTAGAAAGGCTAGCTTATGGTCAGAATTCACAACATTCAAGAAAAGGCAAAGTCAAAGCATTAGTGATTATGTTACTAAGATGAAGGATTTGGCAGATAGTCTTGGATCGATTGGTGAAGATATCGAAGACCACAGGTTAATAGCGCAAGTGCTTACAGGTTTGAGAGGAGATGAAAGGTAGAAACCTTTCATACTCTCAACTGAATTGTCTTTAAATCACTTTGTACCAGATTTAAATCAGTTGCTTGGACTAATGTTAACATTTGAGCAAGATTTGAAGACAGATGGAGAGAAAGGACATAGTTCGGCTATGTATGTAAATAACAAGAAGAAAGGTGATAAAGGTAAAGAAAAAGATGAAGAAGAAGTGACTGCTCAAGCAAATTATGCAAGAGGAAGAGGTAACGTCAGGAAAAGAGGCAAAGGAAGAGGTAATCAGACTAATAACAAGAAAGCTTGCTGGATCTGTGGATTAAGCAATCACTTGGCTCATGATTGCTGGCATAATTCACAAGGAACAAGTCAGAATCAGAATAACAACAGCAGAGGCAGAAGCAGAAGATATCAAAGAGGAAGACAAAGCCAAAGAGGTGGATATGGTAGAGGTGGAACAAGAAGTTGGGGACAGAATCAGTCTCACAACACTACCTAATACAACTATGCGAATGATATGCAGAATGATGATCATACGACGTTGATGATGAACTCGATAAGTGTGTCAGAGAATGAAGACCTCAAGGTATTCTATATTGACTCTGGTTGTTCAAATCATTTGTTAGGAAATATAGAATTATTATCAGAACTGGAAGGAGGTATTTCAAATCATACAGTACAGACAGGTGATAACACAAAACATAATGTAAGGTCGATTGGAAAGGTAAAGTGTAAGAATGGAGCTGACCTACTAACAAATGTTTTGTATGTTCCAACAATCCCGAAGAGTCTGATTAGTGTGGGTCATGTTGGTGCATGACAATCATCAATTGAAGAATTATGGAGGAATGAAGACAAGGAGTCAAGAAGAAAACAAAGTCAGGTGATTGAAGGAAGGAGATATTCAGAAAAATCAAAAGACATGTACACATATGTACATTAGCTGACTTATATCTTTGTTTAGTCATACACTTGTATATATTCATCTATAAATATGTTTGAAAATGTCGGGCAAATAGAGCAGAAGAAGATTTGAGAATAGGGAGAGAGAAATTAGTGTCATTAGACACATGAAGAGTGAGTGAATTGTCCATCCTCACTTAGATGTAAATTTTCTGAAGAAATCGAGAAACTTGCGCCCGATGTTTAGCTGTCTGCTCCTTTTGTGCTTAATCTTTTGAAGAATCCTTTTGCACGTATCTAAGTCCATAGCTAATCTATCTATGGCTAGAATTTGAGAGGTTAATTGTAATCAGGCTGTGAGAATTTTGATTAGGAACATTCATATGTAAGAATGTTCTAACAGTCGAGAAATCTGGCGCACATTTCATCTTTAATGAAATGATCATTGCTCAGTCTACAGTGTAAAGTTTTACACAAATGAGGGCTTAAAATCTAAGTTGGAAGGTAAGCTATCTATGGCTAAAAGATCTTGATCAAACGGGATTTACTTTGGGAGAACCAGTGCTAAGAAGTTGCAGGTGTCAAAGTCGCCATTGCAGAGAAGTACTTTCAGACATAGGTAAAGTGTTTCACACATTTCTCAGTGTATGGTTAATCTTTTTGAGAGATTTAACTTGGCAAAGTTGCGCAACCTTAAGGCGAAGTGTTGTGCAAAGTTTTATCAAAAACTTTACAGGATTGATTAGTCAATGAGTGACTAATCTGCAGCAGACTTTTCAGAGAAGTTGAATTTTTCAGAACTTTCAATATTTCTGATAATTGATGAATGATTTCTAAGTTTGGTGGAGTCTAAGGTTAACCTTGATATAGAAGTGATCTAACTTCAAGGTTAACTTGTTCTTTTGGAGATTAACACTCTCCATCAGTGGTATCAGAGCAGGTTGTGTCAAAATTGAAGTGAAGAAGACTCCGACTATTGCAGAAGTACAAATCTTTATATTTTGAAGGTGCAGAAGGGTAAAGGTTGAAGAAAGATCAAAGGAAGACATACAAAGAGCATCAAAAGGATCAGAAGGAGCAACATTCGAAGTAAAAGGTACATTCATTATCTGTAAAGGTTAAAGTTTTGAGACTACAGGTGAATCAAAGATGGGAGATAGTCTCCAAATTGAAAAGTTGGATAGAGAGAACTATCTTGCATGGTCTATGAGGATGGAAGCTCACCTTATGAGCAAAGATCTGATAGGATACATCACAGGAGATGAAGAAAAGCCAGAATTCAGAGATCCTAGTGTTCCAACTAGGGAGGAGCTTGCAGATTTGAAGAATTGGATGAAGAAGGATGCTCAAGCAAGAAGCATCATCTACATGGCAGTCAATGACTATTTGCTTCCTCACATTAGAGGGCTTGAGAGTGCTTGTGACATTTGGAATGCTTTGGAAGAGCATTTCCAAAATACAACTAAATCAAGGAAGGCTTCACTATGGGCAGAGTTTACTACCTTCAAGAAGAAGGTCTCACAATCAATCTCTGATTATGTGACAAAAATGAAGGACATTGCAGATTCTTTAGGTGCAGTTGATGAAGATATTGAAGAAGACAAATTGGTAAGACAAATACTTACAGGGCTAAGAGGAGATGAGAAGTGGAAGCCTTTCATTTTATCTACAGAACTTTCATTAGATCACTTTACTCCTGATTTGAATCAATTGTTAGGTCATATGCTAACTTTTGAGAATGATATCAAAGGAGATGTTGATAAGAGTGCAGGTCATGCAATGTATTCTAAAGACAAGAAGAAAGCCAACAAAGGGAAGCAACAATCAGGTGAAGAAGAAGGTACATCAAACCAAGCAAACTTCATAAGAGGAAGAGGAAATGGCAGAAGTAGAGGAAGAGGCAGAAACAACAAGGATAATGCAAGAGCTTGTTGGATATGTGGTAAGACCAATCATCTATCTCATGATTGTTGGCACAATAATCAAAACAATGGTAATTATCAGAACTTTAATCAAAGAGGCAGAGGAGGTAGATTTCAAAGAGGAAATTTCAGAGGTAGAGGTGGTAGGAATTCTTTTGGAAGAGGTGGTGGAAGAAACTTCCAAAGTCAATCCTATAATAACACCTACTACAACTATGCATCAGATCAAAAGGAGGATTCGACTCTCATTATGAATACATGTGAAACCTCACATGAGGACATGAGAGTGTTCTATATTGATTCAGGATGTAGTAATCACTTAAGTGGAAATATTGCTTTGATGACTGACCTAGATCATAATGCAATTAATCATACAGTGCAGACAGGTGATAATACAAAGCATAAGGTAAAGTCAATTGGTTCAGTCAAAGCTAAGGATGGGAGCACTCTTCTGAGTAAGGTACTCTATGTTCCCACAATTCCAAAGAATTTGATCAGTGTAGGTCAAATTGTGGAAAAAGGATATGAGGTAAGGTTTACAAATGATGGAGTTTATGTGGAAGACCCTAGTCAAGGGTATAAACAAGTTATTGCAGGAAAGAAAGAAGGAAGGCTTTTCACATTGAAGGTACAAGGAAATGTTGGACATGCTATGTTCACATATGGAGAGCAGAAGGTGTCAGAATTGGATCTTTGGCACAAAAGACTTGGACACTTTAATGAAAGAGGTATCAAAGAAATGATTAACAATGATTCAGTGCTTGGAATGCCTAACATTGCAGGTCAACACATGACATACAGATGTGAGGCATGTCAATTAGGTAAGGCTCATAAGCAATCCTACTCCAAGCATGGGTTTATGTATTCAGAAAGACTTGAATTGGTGCATACAGATGTGTGGGGTCCTTCAAAGGACTTTAGTATAAATGGTTCAAGATATTATGTTATATATGTTGATGATGCTACCAGGTGGATCACAATTTATGTGATTAAAGAAAAGTCAGAAGTGTTTAATACATTTAAACACTACCATGCATATGCAGAAAGGATTACAGGTCAAAAATTGAGGAGACTAAGATCAGATGGAGGGGGAGAGTATTTTTCAAATGAGTTCAATGATTATTTGTGGAGTGCAGGTATAAAGAGAGAAGTTACTTGCAGGTACTCTCCTCAACAAAATGGGGTAGCAGAAAGAAGAAATAGGACTCTTGTTGAGTTTGCAAGGTCCATGATGAAAGAGAAGAATTGCCCAAATTATTTGTGGGCTGAGGCTGTTAATACAACTACATATTTGGTTAATAGATTGCCTTGTAAAGCTTTGCAGGGTATGACACCATATGAAGCTTGGTGGGGTAAGAAACCTACCTTGGATCATTGCAGAATATTTGGATGTTTGGCATATGCATATGTGCCATCTCAATTGAGGCATAAGTTGGAGCCTAAGGCAGAGAAATATGTTTTTATTGGCTATGATGATAAGCAAATGGGATACAGGTTGTGGAGTCCATCCACAAAGCAATTTATTGTATCCAAGGATGTTACATTTGATGAGCAAGGTACTTGGTATGCAGGTAAATATAATGTACATGCAGATGATGAAGAAGTGGTGGATCAAAGGAAAGGTAAAGCAAAGATTCAGTTACTTGATGAAAGTGAGAGTAATGAAGTGCAGGTTGAAGTTGAAGAGAGGCCAAGGTTTGATCCAGAATGTGATGAACCAGAGACCTCAAGAAGTGCAGAAGTTAGGAGATCATCTAGGCACAAATGGCAACCTACAAGGTATAGCTATGACACTTCATTCTTAACTACTAAAGATTATGCTTATTTGGTAAAAGCAGATGAAGACCCTTCTACATATGAAGAAGCCAAAGGGAAGAAGAATTGGGAAGATGCTATGCAAGAGGAGTATGATGCATTGATAGAGAATCAAACATGGGATTTGGTTCCTAAACCTAATAGCCAGAAAATCATTGGTTGTAAGTGGGTTTACAAAACAAAGAGATTTGCAGATGGAAGTGTGTCTAGGTACAAAGCTAGACTTGTTGTGAAAGGGTATGCACAGACATATGGAGTGGACTATGATGAGACATATAGTCCTGTGGCAAAGATGACAACCATCAGGACACTCATTGCAATTGCTGCTTGTAAAGGTTGGAAGTTGTCTCAATTAGATGTTAAAAATGCTTTCTTGAATGGTTACATTTCAGATGAAGTCTACATGGAGCAACCAGATGGGTTCAAAGATCAAGTGAGTCCAAATTATGTGTGTAAGCTCAAAAGAGCTTTGTATGGGTTGAAACAAGCCCCAAGGGCTTGGAATTATAGGCTTGTGAAATTCTTGAATGATCTTGGTTTTCAAGCATCAAAGGCAGATAGTAGCTTGCTAGTCAAAGCAAGTGAAGATGGATTCATTTATGTGTGTATTTATGTTGATGACATAATACTTACAGGAACAGATGATAAGGGGATACAAATGATCAAAAAGCAGATGGAGAAAGAGTTCAAAATCAGTGATTTGGGGAATCTATCATTCTTCTTGGGAATGGAGATCACTTATACTCAACATGGAGTATATGTGACCCAAGAAAGGTATCTTAAAAATTTGCTAACCAAATTTAAAATGGAAGATTGCAGGGTTGCACCTACACCTTTGGAAGTGAACCATAAATTGTCTAGGTTTGGAGGAGAAGAGTTCAGAGATATGAAACTCTATCAAAGTTTGGTTGGCAGCTTGATTTATGCTACATTGACAAGGCCTGACTTGTCATATGCAGTTGGTGTGCTTTCACAATTCATGCATTGTCCTAGAAAGGAACATTGGATTGCAGGACAAAGAGTACTTAGGTACATCAAGGGTACACTCAAAGAAGGGTTGTACTATGGTTTTACTTCAGATACAAGAATCAAGATATATAGTGATGCAGATTGGGCAGGTAATGTGGATGATAGAAGATCAACACATGGATACTTGTGCTATGTAGGAGACAAATTGATTTCATGGTGTTCCAAGAAGCAACATACAGTTGCTTTGTCATCTACAGAGGCAGAATATAAAGGTATGGTGGAAGCTGCAAAAGAGGTAATATGGCTAAAGACACTTTTGAAAGTTTTTGATGTGATTCAGAGTACTCCTATTATTTGTGGAGACAATATGAGTTCATTATACTTGGCAGCTAATCCTGTATTTCATGCTAGAACTAAGCATATTGAAATACAGTATCATTTTCTGAGAGAGAAGGTCATTGAGAAGGAGATTGAAGTCATACACACTTCCACAAAAGATCAAGTTGCAGATATGATGACAAAAAGTTTAGATGGACCAAAACTACAAAGATTCAAGGATATGGCAGGAATCAAGAAGATAGAGAAGAACCTCAATTAATGATTGAGGGGGAGCTGTTGGTGCATGACAATCATCAATTGAAGAATTATGGAGGAATGAAGACAAGGAGTCAAGAAGAAAACAAAGTCAGGTGATTGAAGGAAGGAGATATTCAGAAAAATCAAAAGACATGTACACATATGTACATTAGCTGACTTATATCTTTGTTTAGTCATACACTTGTATATATTCATCTATAAATATGTTTGAAAATGTCGGGCAAATAGAGCAGAAGAAGATTTGAGAATAGGGAGAGAGAAATTAGTGTCATTAGACACATGAAGAGTGAGTGAATTGTCCATCCTCACTTAGATGTAAATTTTCTGAAGAAATCGAGAAACTTGCGCCCGATGTTTAGCTGTCTGCTCCTTTTGTGCTTAATCTTTTGAAGAATCCTTTTGCACGTATCTAAGTCCATAGCTAATCTATCTATGGCTAGAATTTGAGAGGTTAATTGTAATCAGGCTGTGAGAATTTTGATTAGGAACATTCATATGTAAGAATGTTCTAACAGTCGAGAAATCTGGCGCACATTTCATCTTTAATGAAATGATCATTGCTCAGTCTACAGTGTAAAGTTTTACACAAATGAGGGCTTAAAATCTAAGTTGGAAGGTAAGCTATCTGTGGCTAAAAGATCTTGATCAAACGGGATTTACTTTGGGAGAACCAGTGCTAAGAAGTTGCAGGTGTCAAAGTCGCCATTGCAGAGAAGTACTTTCAGACATAGGTAAAGTGTTTCACACATTTCTCAGTGTATGGTTAATCTTTTTGAGAGATTTAACTTGGCAAAGTTGCGCAACCTTAAGGCAAAGTGTTGTGCAAAGTTTTATCAAAAACTTTACAGGATTGATTAGTCAATGAGTGACTAATCTGCAGCAGACTTTTCAGAGAAGTTGAATTTTTCAGAACTTTCAATATTTCTGATAATTGATGAATGATTTCTAAGTTTGGTGGAGTCTAAGGTTAACCTTGATATAGAAGTGATCTAACTTCAAGGTTAACTTGTTCTTTTGGAGATTAACACTCTCCATCAGGTCAGATAGTAGAAAAAGGTTTTCAAGTCAGGTTTACAAATGAAGGAGTTTTTGTCGAAGATCTAGAGAAAGGATACAAACAAATTGTTCATGGTAAAAAGGAAGGTAGACTTTTTACTTTGAAAGTACAAGGGAATGTTGGTCAAGCCTTAATCACACATGGTGATGAGGTATTTACAGAACTAGACCTCTGGCATAAGAGGCTAGGACATTTTAATGAAAAAGGAATCAAAGCTATGGTGGAGAAGCAATCCATGAGAGGATTACCAAACATGAAGAATCAACATATGATTCATAAGTGCGAAGCCTATCAGATGGGAAAAACCCACAGGCTACAATTTCAGAAAAATGGTTACAAACATGATGGTGTACTAGAGCTCATACATACAGATGTATGGGGACCAACGAAAGAAGGATCTATCAGCAGATCAAGGTATTATGTTCTGTTTATTGATGATGCAACAAGATGGATAACTCTTTATGTTTTGAAAGAGAAATCAGAAGTGTTTGAAGCTTTCAGGCATTTTCATGTATATGCTGAAAGACTTACAGGACAGAAACTCAAAAGACTAAGGTCTGATGGAGGTGGAGAATATTTTTCTCGAGAGTTCAATGATTATCTGTGGAATGCAGGAATCAAAAGAGAAATAACTTGCAGGTATACACTGCAACAAAATGGAGTAGCAGAAAGAAGAAACCGAACTCTAGTTGAGTTTGCACGAGCAATGCTAAAGGAGAAGAATTGTCCAGATTATCTTTGGGCTGAAGCTGTAAATACAGCAACATACCTGGTAAACAGATTACCATGTACATCTTTAAATGGGGATGACCCCTTATGAACCCTGGTGGGGCAAGAAACCAACACTTGATGATTGCAAAGTGTTTGGATCAGTAGCATATGCTTATGTGCCATCACAGTTGAGACATAAGCTTGAACCAAAAGCTGAAAAATATGTGTTCATCGGATATGATGAAAAGCAGATGGGTTATAGGTTATGGAGTCCTCTAACCAAACAGTTTACTGTTTCCAGAGATGTGACATTTGATGAAGGAAAGAGCTGGTATACAGATAAAGAACAAAGTGTTGAAACACTTGAAGAAGAGATAAGAAGAAATGAAAAAGGTAAATCACATACGCAGGTAAATGGAGATGAAGATCATATGCAGGCAAGTACGTCCATGATCGGATCAGGTATGAGAAATGAAGATGCATCAAGATTTGATGAAGATGTGTATTCAGATACACATGAAGAGTTTGAACCAAGAAGGTCAAACAGAGTAAGGAAAAAACCAACAAGGTATTCTTATGATACTTCTTATTTGACTCAGAAAAATTATTCTTACTTAGTAAAGGAGGATGAAGAACCTCAGAATTACGGTGAAGCAAAAGGTAAGAAAAATTGGGAAGAAGCAATGAAGGAGGAGTTCAATGCTCTTGAAGAGAACAAGACTTGGGGACTTGTTCCAAAACTGAATGGTAAGAAAGTGATCGGAAACAAATGGGTTTACAAAGTCAAGAAGCTTGCAGATGGAAGGATAGCCAGATACAAAGCTAGACTGGTTGTCAAAGGCTATGCTCAGACATATGGCATAGATTATGATGAGACGTTTAGTCCGGTGGCAAAGATGTCAACTATAAGGACATTGATTGCTATAGCAGCATCAAAAGGATGGAAGCTAAGTCAGCTAGATATAAAGAATGCATTTCTGAATGGATATATATCAGATGAGGTTTACATGGAACAACCTGAAGGGATGACATAATAATCACAGGAACCTCAGATGAAGGAATTAAAGAGGTAAAGAGACTACTTGAAAAAGAGTTCAAGATCAGTGACCTAGGAAAGTTGTCATACTTTCTAGGAATGGAAGTTACATATACAGATCATGGTATATATGTTTCCCAAGAAAGGTATCTCCTAAACTTATTAAAGAAGTTTAACATGGAGAATTGCAGAGAAGCTTCAACACCGCTTGAAGTAAATCATAAACTCAGAAAATATAGTGGTGCAGAGTTTAAAGATATGAGGAAGTATCAGTCGTTAGTGGGAAGCTTAATTTATGCTACGCTAACAAGACCGGATCTCAGTTATGCAGTGGGAGTTCTTTCACAGTTCATGCATTGTCCGAAAGATCAACATTGGGTTGCAGGACAAAGAGTTATTAGATATATTAAAAGAACTATAAAAGAAGGATTATATTATCCTTATATGTCAGATATAAAGCTGAGAGCATATAGTGACTCAGATTGGGCAGGAAGTCAAGATGACAGAAGGTCAACACATGGGTATATGATATACCTAGGAGATAAGCTTGTAAGCTGGTGTTCAAAGAAGCAACACACAATAGCTTTATCGTCAACAGAAGCAGATTATAAAGGACTTGTAGAAGCAGCTAAAGAAGTGATATGGATGCAGACCTTGTTCAAAAGCATGAGTATTGATCAAGGTATACTGTTAGTCGGCCGTCGGAGTGGGACAAATGTAATGACTGCCGGATGTAACGGAGTTTTCGAAATACGCACGAAAAGTTGGTATGCGCATCTTGTAAATTCTATATAAAGCAATGTAAGGAGAATGGTCAGAGAGACGTCTTTTTTGGAATTGCTAGATTGTTCTCCTAATCATTTGTCAGAGTATTGTCTACACTGCTGTGAAGTTATGAGTATTGTTAGTGTTGAGTTCTGCATCGTCTGTTTATACTGAAGTTCACCGTAACGGGTAGTTGAATGACGGATTGTGTGTCTGAGTATTGTTATCGTATCGTATTGTTGTGTGTTCTTCAGTTGTTAAAGTACCCTGAGTTAGTCTGAGTAGTTATATTACTGCGTGAGTTGATTTGACAACTTGATGCACTGTTGAGTATGTTCTGTTTGTTTTACTGAACTTATTGCATTCGGTGACGAGGACGAACTATTGCTTTCGGTAAACATAAACTTTTAGTTGAAACCACTGGAAAGTGTTGTGATGAGTGAATCTGTCTGCTATCGTATTCACTCTGGTTGATCTATTACATACTAGTGAATCTGTAGAATGGACTACTGCTTTGTTCCAATAGCAGGTTAGTCTAGAGAAGTTCGGTACGCAGGAGTATAGAAACCAAATATTGTCTAGTTACTGCCAATAACTGAGCTAAGACGCGCATTCGTGTTTTTGATGTTGTGACTAAGAATTGGGAAAAGAGTACAAGGCCTCTGACTAACAGACCCCTACCACTCCCAAGAACCCACGTTGGTCTGGTAACGCCTTTCGGTAATGATACTGAAAGTTTAACACAGTTTATGGTGAATCACTGTTTTACGTTTAATATTTGTTCGGTAACGATTTCGGCTAGTCAGTAACACAGCGTCACTATTTTACACTTAACATTTGGCACCGTCTATGGGAAGGTGGCATCAAGATTGCCAGTCGTTTGTTAGAATTGCACATCCAGATTATCGTTCGATTGGAAGTAGCAACAAAACCAGATTGTTGCAAACTGTTCCGTTAGTAATATTACGCGATTAGTATAAAAAATGATACATGCCGGTTACTCGATCCGGTGAAACGTATCCCAAGAACCATCAGTCTGGAGTACTTAATGTACTAAAGACAACTCTGGAAGGTAAAAGTACAACTAGGTTTGGCCCAGTTGTCAAGAAAGTTAAGAACGTTAGAACTGATTCTGGTCATATTCCGGTGGAACGTGTTACGCCTCTGGTACATTCCGGTACTATTTCGACACAGTTTGTCGAAGATATAGTAAGTCCAGAACCTACCAAGACGCAGTTGGAAACTAGTTTAACAATCTTAGAAAAAGATTCAGATTCATCTACGATTAGAAACGCGCTAGTCAAAGAAATCGGCGAAGACAAAAAAACACCGTATTCGGACATAATTTCGGTGCCTTCCGGTGATATTTCGGTAAGAGAATCACAGTTTTTCGGTGACGGTTTAGCATTTTCTGCTGAATCTTTAGCCCAACCACCGCGCTTGGAAGCGAGTTCCCATACACTGGACATCAAGAAGGAAGGAAAGCTGTTCGAAACAGAGATTCGAAGCATATTAAGCAAGATCATCGCACCGGAAAGTACGCCATCCGACGATACATATTCCGGTAGTTCAGATATTCAGCCCCGAAATATAAAAGGAAGGTATAATACACTCATGATGAACGAACAACAACATTTATGTCCACCCAAGCCGACTCCAACAGGAGTGACGTACACGAAGTTTGGTGGATTCCCAAGAGATGATCCGGATGCTCACGTACGCACTTTCGAGATAAGCTACGCAGTTCTCAACCATCCACCGGATCAGGCCTACAAAGCCATTGTCTTCCAATCTACACTTGTCAATGAAGCAGCCAGATGGCTTACAGAATATGGTATTAATTATTTCGGCACCTACGAAGCAGTACGAGATGCTTTTCTACAGCGATTCAGGTTAAAAAAGAATCCAGCCGAAATTTTTGACTATCTGCAGAATAACAGACAGAAGGCAAATCAAACCGTACAGGAGTATGCTACTCTCTTCAGAACACACTTAAGGAAGCTACCACCGGCTCATGCTAATTTACCAGATGACGTTATCACTCAGTGGTTCATCAATGGCTTGACTCCACAACTTAAGCAGATCATGATCATAGGATGTGTCGGAGCCATGACCCTCGATGCAGTCATTGCAATGACTCTGCAACTGGAAAACAAAGTCGGTGGATTTACAGAAGATTTGGAGTGGGTAAAAACAAACAAAAATGTTGCCGAAGATATGACCAGACAAGTATACTGCATCACATGCAAAAATTCAGGACATACTAGTGCCAATTATGCACTTAATCAGACATTCTGCGCTATCTGCAACATTGCCGGACACACCACCGAAAACTGCGCATACAACGCTAGAGTACAGGGAACAGCGACTGTCAATGCAATTATCCAGGAACAAGGGCAGCCAGCCAACCACTATGTGCCTCCACAAATGAGAAACAACCAGCAACTAGGATATCGAAATTACCTAGGGCAGAGGAATAACAACTATAATGCAAATCGCTGGCAGAACGGACCACCACCGGAAAATCCCAATTTACCACCACCACGCTGCCATTTTTGTGGCGAATTTGGACATATTAGGAGATTTTGCAAGGATGCAGCTGACTATGATCAAAGGAAGAAGGAACGTCAAAATCCAATGGCCAACATGGTAAAAATCACACCGGTGGAGACACAGGCTTCTGCAGTCCAGACCCGTTCCGGTAAACAACTACAACAGGCAGCAGAAATATTTGAACCAGGGATACGTGAACAACACAGAATGTACAACAAGGTTAGTCAATGGACCACAGCAGAACCACCAGTCTTCCCAGAGCCTATTCCGGTAACCCAGCCATCATTAACAAAGGAAGGAACACAACAAAGGGAGTTAGCAGCAGGAACATCATCAGCAGCAGATACATTACCAACCGTAGACACCTCCGCATCAGCAGAGGCATCAACTTCAACATCAGTAGAGCCTGTCAATCAATCTCAACAGGCTTGGGAAATCCTATCTAAGGCATCTATCACTCTGCCTCTGGGCCAACTACTGGCATTAGTACCTGGAATTCGCCAACAGTTCCAACAACAGTTCAGTCCGGTGCCTTCTTGTATTCCGGCGACAGCAGCAGTTCAACCAGAACCTAATTCTACGGTCGATCATTCAGTCCCCTTAATTACAATGTGGTATAAGAATCATAAGATTGCGCAGGTACTAATTGATGGAGGCTTTGGTGTTAACATTGCGACTGCGGCATTATCCAAAAGGTTAGGATGGACCGAAATCGAACCAGTTCAATTTTTTGTCAGAATGGCAGATCAATCAAAAGTCCATCCTGTAGGACTTGTGCGGAATGTACCCATCACTTTGCAAGGTTCGACCTTTAAAATGACCTTTGTTATACTAGATCTGCCGAAATCCACTTTGGATTACAACCTTCTTTTCGGCCGACCTTGGCTGAAGCATGCGAAGGTAATACAGGACTGGTCTGTACAAGAGCTTACGTTTAAAGATGCCAATCGTAGATATGTGGTAAAATTAGATGCTATACAACCTTGCGAGCTACACGCTAGACCGTATTTTGCTGAGCCAGTCCATATGCTAGATGGATTAACAGATGATGAAGAAGAAGAGTTTCTGAAGAGTAACGCTGATTTAATTTCCTTAGGAACTATTGATCTACAGTTCGTTGTAGATAATTGGAACGCTTCAGTCTGTACAGTAATACCCATCACAGAAGAGGCTAAGAAGGAAGATACTGTTTTGACACATGACGATGAATTGCAGCAACTTCTTAAACCAACAGACGACACAGAGAAACATCAACAGTTCTATGTCCCCGAAGATCAGCTGATCACTTACAATTTAGGAGATGAAGATCATCCGCGTCCTGTAAAGATAAAGCAAAACTTACCGGAAACATTTCAAGCAGGTTTAATCCAGCTACTCCGAGAATTCACTGACGTCTTTGCATGGGACTACAAAGACATGAAAGGATTGGACCCTCGCATCTACCAGCACAGGGTCATGCTGAAGCCAGAAGCAAGGCCGATAAAGCAAACCAGCTACCGGATGAATCCCCATTATGCATCTCAGGTAAAGACAGAACTTGATAGGTTATTAAAAGTCGGATTCATCGTGCCAGTAGAGCATGCTGAATGGATCTCTCCGATTGTGATTGTGCCAAAGAAAAACAAGCAATTGAGAATCTGTGTAGATTACCGAAAATTAAATGCAGCAACCGTACCGGATCCCTTTCCAATTCCCTTTTTGGATACCATGCTTGATAGAGTAGCAGGCCACGAGATGTATTCATTCCTAGATGGATACAGTGGCTACAACCAAGTGAGAATGGCTGAAGAAGATATACCAAAAATTGCATTTATTACCAACTGGGGTGTCTTTGCTTGTACGGTAATGTGGTTTGGATTGAGAAACGCACCAAGCACATTTCAAAGATGTATGCAGGAGATATTTTCTCCTTATCTCACTTCATTTATGCAAGTATATCTCGACAACTTTTCAATTTTCGATAAGATGATAGCACACCTGTTCCATTTACGGTGCTGCTTTCAGAAATGCAGAGAGTATAGGCTCTGCTTGAACCCAAACAAATCTGTGTTTGCGGTTTCATGTGGCAAGTTACTTGGCCACATTGTATCTGCACAAGGTATCCAAGTAGATCCAGATAAAATTTCGGCAGTATTAGAAGCTCGAGTGCCAGCTACTCCAAAAGAAGTTATGCGCTTTATGGGCCAAGTACGGTGGCATGGAAGGCACTTACGGTGGCTTGCTCATCTGGCTATACCACTAAACAAGCTAATCTCCAAGACACCTCGACAATTTGAATGGACCCAGGAATGCCAGATAGCATTTGATCGTTTAAAGCATTTATTAACACAAGTTCCTATCTTACAGCCACCGGACTGGGATCACCCATTTCATGTATTTGTCGATGCTTCAGATATAGCAATAGGAAGTGTGTTGATGCAACAAATTGATAAATGGTTCAGACCAGTGTATTATGCAAGTCGAAGATTAGCTCCTGCTGAGAAGAATTACTCTGTAACAGAAAGAGAATGTCTAGGGCTAGTATATTCTGTCAAGAAATTCAGACATTACTTGCTATGCCGTAAATTCACATTTCATGTAGATCATGTTGCACTTGTCTATCTAGTTCGGCAACAGCATGTAGGTGGTCGATTAGCGCGATGGGTCTTACTTTTACAGGAATTCGACTACGAAGTCATTCACCGGCCAGGCAATTCACATGCCTTAGCAAATTTCTTATCTGGCTTAGATTCCAGTGAAGCTCCGGTGGGCATAGATGACATGACACCCGCAATTTATGTGTCAGAATCAGTTAATGAAGATTCTACAGACCCACCTATCCCATTTTCATATTATGATCAGATCTTGACCTTTCTCACTGATGGTTGGCTTCCATCTCAGACTTCTAGAGGAGTACGCAGGAAAATTGTAGTCTTTAGCCGCCGATTTCGGTTAATTGCTGGAGAATTATATTATGTAGATCACATCGGAATCCTACTTCGATGTATTCCACCGCATGAAGTTAACTCAGTTATCACTTTGGCTCACTCGATTCCTTCCGATGGCCATTTTGCAGCAGATTTAACTCATCGGAAAATTCTGGAGAGTGGTCTCTAGTGGCCAACGATGTACAGAGATATCTCACAGTTTGTCAAACAATGTGATACTTGCCAAAGATCTGGCCAGCCTTTGCAACGACATCTCTTTCCTCTGCAACCCATCTTACCATTGGAACCTTTCCAAAAGTGGGGTCTAGATTTTATCGGTCCGATTACACCTCCGGCAGTCTTCAGTAACAACCATTACATACTGACTTGTACAGACTATGCAACCAGATGGGCAGAAGCCTGGGCTTTACGGTCTGCTACAGCAGTTACGGTAGCAAAGTGTCTACTAACCGATGTCTTTCCACGTTTTGGCTTACCACTGGAAATTGTCTCAGATCAAGGCACTCATTTTGTAAACAATTTAATGAAGGCACTTACACAGTCGTTCCAGGTCACACATAAATTTAGTTCTCCTTACTATCCTCGTGCTAATGGTTTGGCCGAAAGTACAAATAAATCTCTGCTGAATATCCTTCGAAAATTGATCATGGAAGCACCGGAAAGATGGGATCAAAAGTTACCTGCAGTACTATAGGCATACCGGACTACCTACAAGGTAACAACAGGATTGACGCCTTTCAAACTAGCTTATGGCTTAGAAGCAATAGCACCAATGGAGATAGTTATACCAAGTCTACAAGTAGCCATTACCCAGAAACTGCTACCGAAAGACTCACTGTCTTTTCGGTTGGACACACTCAGAGAGTTAGACGAGCACCGATGGCTCAGTTTCTTAACTATGCATGAAGTCCAACTAAGAAAGGCAAAGACGCACGATCGAAACCTGAAGACTCCAGTATTTTCGGTAGGACAGCTTGTACTTTTCTATAATACAAAGTCAAATAGATCCGCAGGCAAATTCAAATTACGGTGGTTCGGCCCTTATAAGATCTCAGAGCAAATTGGTCTACCAACTTTTCGGTTGACTACGTTGACCGGAAACCCACTTCCAAAGGCAATCAACGGCTCGAAGCTGCAGCCATATCAACACGCTACTAGCCCGCATTAAATCATTCGGCAGTGGACCGCATTTTTTTAGTTTTTTCTTTACTTTTCCTTCAGTTCTTTCTTTTCTTTGTTAATAGCCGCGTTTTTGTCATAAGCTGCCCTCCTTATTAATCACTAGAGCATGCACGCCAAATTGAAAGCAGTATCATTCCAGCACCGCACAATGATAACCATCACTTCTTACCCCCCCACCGTAATGTCTCTACTTAATCTCTTCGGTTGCGCCAAAAAACGCTATTGTGTTCTTGTGATTGTGCTTGTGTTTTTTGTGTTCTGTGTATCCGTGCTCTGTGTTCTGTGTATTCGTGTTCGCGTGCGCAATGGAAGCGTTGGCAAATTTCGTAGCCTTCTGTGATGGTATCCCTACCGAGGTAGGAGAATACCTGTGCACCCGAGGGTTGGCCAACTTCGCTGAGCTGCCTTGGCACTCAGTGGAAGCCCATCCCTTCTTCGCGCAGATCATATATGCCATCGCTCAATCCCCCATCACTGAGCGAAAATGGATCTTCCTCTCCCTACCATCTAGAACCGTAATAACCTTCCAAGCCTTTGCCGAAGCCTTCCGCCTCACCCCACAAGGCCGCGAGAATGGCCCAAGCATCCCCGTAGCCAGAATGGTAGAACTTTTTCCCCGCTATTCATCGAACGAATACGCCATCTGCTGCCGCCCTGAACCCGAAAGAACTGCTGTCCAGTTCTTAGTCGCCATCTTAAACCTCCAGAAACGTACCTATGGTATATCCGGCCCGTTCTACTCCGCCATCGACCTTGCTGCACAAGAACCCGTCAACTTCGCATCCTTTTTCTTTCACCGTATCCATAAGGAATGTGTAGCCATAGTGAAACAAGTCAATAAAGGAACTACCCCTCGATCTAGACTACCCCACATCCTCTCCTTTCTCTTTCCGACCATACTCGCAGCTCAACCACCACCATTGGGACCCATCCTGAGGCATGAAGAGTCAATACAACTGCTAGAGGATGAGGAAGAAGAAGATGAAGAAGAGCTCAACCAATTGTTCTGCCGGAAACGCATCAGAATTAGCTCCTCAGAAAGTGAAGCACAAGGCTCAGTCGATAAAGATAGAGATGACGATAAAGAAGACGAGAAGAACGAAGAAGAGACGTTCCATGATACAGCCACCTCAATGCATAATGAATCATTGACTGAGCAACAAGAACAACAAAATCGAACAGAAACAGAATCAATTTCGACCGAAAAAGAATCAGAGCAACAGGAAGATGAGCAGCAATCTGCTCGAGATGCACTAGATAAACTACTGAAGGCAGTCGAATCAACAGAAACCAACAATGCAGAAACGGAACAACAATCAATAGATAAGGTAACAACCACTGACTCTGCTCTTCCCAACCCACCACCAGTTAACCCCATTCCCCCATCGGAACCACCCCGCAGTCCCATCAAGCCCAGTCACCCCACCGAAACTGTTGAAACCTCTTCATCCTCCCTCAATTACTCCCCACCAAATTCCCAACAACTCCTCACCGAAACCTCTTCGCAACCTCGCCCTCCTCTGCCACCCCACCCCATTCCAGTCTTTTCTGAATTAGAATCTATGGGTCGCCTCTTGATTAATCTATCCCAACAACTGCCGCAACACCTGAAGCAAGCCACAAACAATGCACGAGATGAATTCCAACGAAAATTGGAAGTGATGGAGGCAGATATCACCCCCCTCCAGGAAGAGTTACAAGCAGCAAGAGCGGAAAACCATGCACTCCATGAGCAGATCAAGCAACTATAGGCTACACTCCAAGCACAGGAAGAAAGCTCAAGCCAGCAAGATAAGGCACTGGCTGCAAAAGAAGAATTGCTGATAGCTGCCAACGCGGAGATAATAAAGTTAAATCAAACAATCAAAGATACAGAAGACACAAGAATCGCGCTAGGAAACCTACTAGAAGAAACCAGACTCCAGTTGCAGGAAGCCATACAGAAGTACCAAGAGCAGCATAAAGAAGCTAAGCTGGCAGAAGATCAACTACAAAGAACGAAAGAATCTCTCGACGAGGTCAATTCTATACTTAAACATCAATTACTCAGGGAAGCTAAAAATTAGAAAGACTTAGCGAATGCCCGCAGAGAACGAGATGCATATCATAAAACCATACAATTCCAAAATCAACAGTTTGAAAGACTAGATAATCAGGTACGCAACCAGAAAGACCGAATTAGTGAAATGCAGAAGCAAGTAAGTGAAATAAAGACAGCCAGAGATGCGGCACTATCCAACGACTGCTACTTACAGGAGGCCTTTTTGCAAACACAGGCCGAAATTTTACTTACTGAAGCCATCGCCCTTAGTTCTGTTAGAGTAGATGCGCAAATATTAGAACCAGATACCCTTAAGCAACTATTAGAAACCCTTACGAAAAAAATAGCCCGTAGATTTAGATTAGCCAGGAATATGTATTTAGAAGGAATCATCGACGAACAATGATTTTGTAATCAAAATAACTTGTGGGTTCGAGTCCACCGTGCGTGCCAGTGTTAGTCGGCCGCCGAAGTGGGACAAATGTAATGACTACCGGATGTAATAGAGTTTTCGAAATACGTGCGAAAAGTTGGTACGTGCATCTTGTAAATTCTATATAAAGCAATGTAAGGAGAATGGTCAGAGAGACGTCTTTTCTGGAATTGCCAGATTGTTCGCCTAATTATTTGTCAGAGTATTGTCTACACTGCTGTGAAGTTCTGAGTATTGTTAGTGTTGAGTTCTGCATCGTCTGTTTATACTGAAGTTCACCGTAACGGGCAGTTGAATGATGGATTGTGTGTCTGAGTATTGTTATCGTATCGTATTGTTGTGTGTTCTTCAGTTGTTAAAGTACCCTGAGTTAGTCTGAGTAGTTATATTGCTGCGTGAGTTGATTTGACAACTTGATGCACTGTTGAGTATGTTCTGTTTGTTTTACTGAACTTATTGCATTCGGTGACGAGGACGAACTATTGCTTTCGGTAAACGTAAACTTTTAGTTGAAACCACTGGAAAGTGTTGTGACGAGTGAATCTGTCTGCTATCGTATTCACTCTGGTTGATCTATTACATACTAGTGAATCTGTAGAATGGACTACTTCTCTGTTCCAATAGCAGGTTAGTCTGGAGAAGTTCGGTAGGCAGGAGTATAGAAACCAAATATTGTCTAGTTACTACCAGTAACTGAGCTAAGACGCGCATTCATGTTTTTGATGTTGTGACTAAGAATTGGGAAAAGAGTACAGGGCCTCTGACTAACAGACCCCTACCACTCCCAAGAACCCACGTTGGTCTGGTAACGCCTTTCGGTAATGATACTAAAAGTTTAACACAGTTTATGGTGAATCACTGTTTTACGTTTAATATTTGTTCGGTAACGATATCGGCTAGTCAGTAACACAGCGTCACTATTTTACACTTAACATATACCTATCATACATGGAGACAATATGGAGAAGGAGATTGAATTGGTATTCACTCCTACGAAAGATCAGATAGCAGATATACTGACAAAGAGTTTGGATTGAATAAAGACAAGCAGATTAAAAGAAATGGCAGGAATAAAAGAAAAGAAAGATATATGAAGATCGGAAGATGCAAATTAGTGATTGAGGGGGAGCTGTTCGAGATTCACTCACTAATTAGGCATGAAGACATAAGACAAAGAAAAGCAGAAACAAAGCATTCAGAAGAAAAACCAAAGCCTTAGTGAAGGGACAAATTCACGATTGTAATATACAATAGAAACTTCCAGAATTAGAGTCTGTTGAAACCGGATCAAAATGTATATAAGAGAGAGCATAGAATCGAAATGTAGTGAGAACAGAAAAGTGTGCATATGAGATAGAGAATAACATAGAGTAGAAGATGCCAGAGATCGCGTATGTAGAGATGAATAATTAAACCTGAACAATCGGGTACTCATCTGAGAGAGATGGTAAGGAGAAACTACTCAGTATAGGAGAGTTCTCATGACTATGAGCAAAGTGAGGCCGAGTCATTTTTGTACACATCTTCTCTAATAGAAAACACATGTTCATGTGGAAGTTGAGCGCATTCTTCTTATGTGAAGAAATATGAAAATTCTCATGTTACGATGAAAAGTTAGTTAACGGTTACAGTTTTTCTCAGTAAAGGTTTTTCGGTACTTCTATGAGCTAGATCTCAAAGTACAGTGTAAAGTTTTGTATGAGATATAGTTTATCTTGTAGCTATAAGTCTCAATTATAAACTGATCAAAGATTTCGGTAAAATGGATATGTACACACAGTACAAAGTCTGACTGGAAAAATGATATCCAGAAATGGTGAAGTTTTTCTTAAACTTCAGATAGAGTTCATTCAATGAAGGAAGTTCAGATATCACTTCCTTACTTCATGTATATACACTTGAAGTAATTACAAACAAAGTTGTGGTTGATTCCGGTAGGATTCCGATATAATTACGGTAACATTCCAGTGACAGTCTGGTGAAGTTCTGGTGGAATTTTGGTGAGTTGAAAACTTAGTTTTAGCACAGTTAAGTAACGGAAAGATTATTTAACTATAAGCTAATACAGTAGTGTAAAGACTGAAGTAAATCAATTCAGAATTGAAGCTTGAAGGAAACGCAAAGCTTTCTGTGAAGTGAATTTCGGTGTTCACTAAATACAGTTATAAAGTTTTCAGTTTCAGAAAGTTTGCTAAGCTACTAATGATTATAGAGGTGTTCCAACATCACTTTAGCTTAGTTTCTGTGGTGTAAGCAAATTCCGCAATTAGCGCTGCACCAACAGTGGTATCAGAGCTATAATACCTTCACTGGTATCGTAGTTATAGTACCTTCACTTATACATGAGTGTCAGCTCCTTGTTCACCACATCACTCCCAAGGGATAAAGAGAAGTGTCAAATGCATCATTGGAATCCTCAACTGAGAACCTAAATCCTGCTTCAACTGGTGTGCAAATTGGCTTGCAATCCTCAAAGTCAAAACACTGAAGTAGTTTTTCAACATACTTTGCTTGATGCATAACAATTCCCCCCTCAATGGATACAAATTGGATGCCAAGATAGTAGCACAAAAGACCAAGATAAGTGAGATCAAAAGTATGTTGCAAATCAGCCATAAGAATGTCAAGTTTTGCATCACATGACCCAATCAAGAGTATGTCATCGACATAAAGAACAAAGCACTATATGATTAGCCCCATTTTTGCATACATAAAGTGTGCTTTCAATTGGACTACATGTGAAGCCAAGAGCAATCAAGTGCTTATGGATTTTGTCATACCATGCACATGGAGCTTGCTTGAGACCATACAAGGTTTTGTGCAAGTGACAAACCATATTCTCTTTCCCTTTCATGGCAAATCCAAGAGGTTGCTTCACATAAACCTCTTCTTGCAAATCACCATTTAAGAAAGCTATCATTATGTCCAACTGATGTACTTTCCAACCTCGATGGGCAGCCAATGCAACCATGGTACAAATGGTAGTCATGCATGAAGTAGGTGCAAAAGTTTCCTCATAGTCAATGCCATATTGTTGCGCATATCCTTTGGAAACCAATCTAGCTTTGTAGCGATCAATACTACTAGCATACTTTCTCTTAATCTTGTAAGCCCACTTTGTACCAATAGCATTTTTTCCTTTTGGCAAACTCACATAACTCCCAAGTACCATTCCTATGTATGGAATCCATTTCTGATTGCATAGCACTCATCCATTGTGGATCGTCACATGCATCTTCAAAAGTGAGTGGCTCTTCATTACATGTTCTTGCAATAAGAGAATAATCCACAAAATTTCTTCATGCATGGTGAGAGCTTGATCTTGCTCTCCAAGGTAAAGGTGCACTCAATTTGCTGTCCTACAAAGTTTGTTTCAACCACTTTGGCATACTTTGTGCATTCTTGATAGACATGCGTTCATTATGTAATACATCATCAACATGTATATCATATGTGGGCTTAATTTCATGCTCATTTTCAGCCATATTTTGATGCAAATGTTTAGCCATATGTGGCTAGAAATTTTCAGCAGTTTTGACAATTTCTGGCTGAAAAATTTCAACCATGTTTGGTTGGAAATTCTCTGCATTTTCAGCTCTATTTTGCTGTTTAACGCTTTGAGCCTTAGTTGGTTGGTCTACATGTCCATCGTCAAGTGCACCATGTACGAGTGTATCAAACACATCTTGTGAGTTAACTTGGTTGTTTTTGCATTCAAGTAGAGGGAAAAGTGAAGTTTTAGCAAATACCACATCTCGACTCACAATAATTGTGTTCGTTAATGGATGGTACAAATGATATCCCTTACTTTCAACACTATAACCAACAAATATACATTTCTTTGACTTGTCATCAAGTTTGTGACGTTGTTGACATGGCACAAGAGCATATGCCAAACAACCAAACACGTGCATGTGACTAACCATAGGCTTATGTCCATTCCAAGCCTCATAAGGAGTGATGACTCTCAATGCTTTTGTAGGGCAACGATTCAACACACAATTTGCACACATGATCGCTTCCATCCAAAACTTATTAGGAAGGTGCTTTCCTTTAACCATACATTGTGCCGTTTCAAGGAGTGTTCTATTTTTATGCTCGGCAACACCATTTTGCTGAGGTGTATATGGCATTGTACATTGGTGTGAAATACCCCTTTCACGAAGAAAAGCATTAGACTCATGTGACATGTATTCACCACCACGATTCGTGCATAGAGTCAAAAGCTTTTGTGAAGAAAAATTTTCAGCCATATCTAAAAATGCTTTGAAGCAAGAAAATACCTCATTCTTTGCTTTCATAGGATACACCCATGTATGGCGAGTGGCATCATGAATGAAGGTAACAAAATATACATGCTTTCCAAAAGATGGAGTCTTGATGGGACCACATGTATGACTATGAACAAGCTGCAATTTTCTTGTAGTATGTGTATGACTATCTTTTTAAAAGAAGCACGATGCATTTTTCCAAGAATGCAACCTTCATATGCGTGCTTTTTAATGGAATCAAGTGTTGGCAAATCAATAACCATGTCCTTCTTTTGCGAGTAAAACAAACTATTGAAGTTCAAGTGACCAAAATGAGCATGCCAAAGCTCCATTTCAGCCATAGAAGAAGTATGAGCAACCAAGGCATTCAAGGCAGCCCTCTTGTATGTATCCATCCGATACAAACCATTACATAATGTACTGGACATCCCGATAATATCATCATTGCTGAAATCATGAACCATACACTTATCATTGACAAAGTGTACATGAAGTCCAACTTTGGCAATAATATACCGGACATCCCGATAATATCATCATTGCTAAAATCATGAACCATACACTTATCATTGACAAAGTGTACATGAAGTCCAACTTTGGCAATAAGTACCACCAGATATGAGTGAATCATGTATGTGGTAATATGGGGAAAAAACCTTTAGCCAGCACTATAGTAAAAAGTGCCCATGTATAAGGAAAAGGTTCACAACAAAGCTACTCGAGGAACACATAAGTCTAACAAGTACTATGCCCATTCACCTGTACAATTGTACTTTCAAAGTTAAAGTTGGAGGAGTAGACGCCTCCCAAACCTCCTTAAAAAAAAAAAACATAGAAGCACTCCCATTTAAAAAAAAAAGGCAAATTTCTTTGAAGCCATATTTTCTATGTAGCCTCTCCTCTTATGACATTCTATAGTCTTGATGAACAGTCCCATGCTTCATCGAAAACCCTTATTCTTATACCATATTACAAAGATATAAATTTCCACATGGGCATATGCCCTTGATGAAGTTAAAATATAATGGCCTTTAAATTATTGAAACTTTGGGCTATTGTATCCTCCTTTTTTAGTGTGATAATGTAACATACACACAAAGCAGTACTCAGTCCAAGAATGAAATATAAAAATAAAAGCATGTAATAGGCAATCTACCAATTTAAGATCATTCACATGTAATATTAAATTGATTAATCAAAAGTAAATAAAAGAGTATAGAATTGGGTAAATAAAAACCCTTGTAAAATACAATAGGAATGGAGCACCACTTCTCCCTGGCACAGAGTTTAATGGACCTCGGTTAGAGTTTTTTAGTAAGGTGAATGCAAACGCATTCATGCCATTCTGAGATGGGACTACAGGGCAGCTTGCTCGACGATCACCTTGCCTAGCCGAGGACCTGTACTAACAGCAGCAGCAGCAAGAGCCGAAGCATCCCATCATGTGGAACACTATCGAAAATTTTCGAGAGAGTCTGTCACAGATCACATCAGATGTCCTCGATGCCGTAGAAGAGCTTGAAGGGAATGGGTCGGAGCATCCGGCTTTGTCTTACAGTAGTGGATCAGAAGCTTCATCCAATCGCCGAACGCGTAGTGTGGTTTCCTCTGGACAGCCTGAGGTATTTTTCTCAGATCCAAGTCGTCAACCGTATCTGTGGTACATGATCTGTTCCGATGGTCCACTTTACGCTCTGTGATTCTTCCATCCTGCATTCCCTTGTCCTTAGTCGTAAGTGAAGAAGGAAACGCTCATGGTTTGGTGTATTATACAGATGGTTGTATACAGACCCTGATGTGAGCGGAGAAAATTAAATGCTTGCTGATTGAAGGTGATTTGGGGCTTTTGCGATTCCGTGCCTGATCTAAGGAAGTGAACAAATTTAGTATGTAAAGTAGTCTCAAGAGTGACGATCAATGGCAACCCTTCCTTCTACGCTAATGGGACACAATTTTCAGGAGGGAAGAATGCAACATTTTGTTCGTAGTCTCCTTTAAGCTTTCAGTAACAGTTGCCTTCAGTGAGCCTGGGAAATCAGGTCATTAGAGGATACAATGAAAATTAGTTTCAGCTTGTAAGTTTTACAGGGAGTGATTGCTCTTACGAAGAGGGAATTCTTGGATCTCAGTACATGGGTTATTCAATGTGTGACACAAGAAATGGATATGTCACTATATTTTCCAACTGTGTTTCATAATCTTTGCTCGTAAGTTGAGAAAAAATTGAGCTCATCAAGGTTCATGCTATGAAATCCGGAAGCATTTTCTGTTTTGAACTATCGGCTCCAAAGATATTTTGAAACAAACTCAAGCTTGTTTGATTTGCAGGCAAATATACTATTTTAGATTCACCATGGAGGTCTTACTGAAAATTATGGAAGAACATTCCTGGAATGATTCTAGCTATACATATCAGAGTTTAGATATTTTAAGAAAGCATTCTCGGGGTGTGTGTGTATTTTTTTTTCAATAGTAATGATAATTTTGCATGTTTTGATAGTAGTTGGCCTTAGGATGATGCTAATTCATGTGCACATGGGAGATGTAGAAATTGAATTCTTGGATAGGCCATGTTATTCAAGTCATGCTCATCTCTTGGTTTTATCCAGCGGATATATCTAACTTCCCAATATATATGGAAGATGTTATCGAAGCTATATACATTGCGTTTGTCTACATAACCTTCGTGATTTCTCTAAGCGAGCAAGGGAGCAAGGGTTTTCATGTGGTTGCTTGACCTCTGAGGTAGATTTCTCTTAGTAGTACATGTGTGCACATCAATCAATGATCCAACCATACTTGTGTATAATGTCAAGTTGTGAAGCTTCTTACCACCTTTGGCACTTACTTCATGCCATGTCTGTATAGAACATCCAACAAGTACTTTCTTTGAAGTAAATAGATGCCTTCTTTTGCATAAACAACTTCTATACCAGGGAAATACATTAGCTCTCCTAAGTATCAGATTTTGAACTTCTTTTCAAGCTTTCTTTTGATATCTTTTATACTTGCAATATCATTCCATGTTATGATTAGGTCATTTACATAGATGCATATGAAGACAACCTTGTTTTCTTCATTCTTAATCTACAAAGATAGATATGCAACACTTGGATGGCATCCGCACTTCCTCAAGTAATGCACCAATCTTTGGTTCCAAGCCCTTGGAGCTTGTTTAAGGCCATACAAACCCGTCTTCAACTTATGCACAAAATTAGGATGTGTTCCATCTTCATATCATGTTTGTTGGCTCATATACACCTCTTCTTGAAGTTCATCATTTAGGAAGACATTTTTGATGTCAAGCTAATAAATTGGCCATCTTTTGGAAGCAAAGTAGCCAATAAATTCCTAATGGTAACATTATTTTCCATGGGACTAAAAACTTCTTCGTAATCAAGATCATGTGTTTGTTGAAACCCTTTGTTCCTAACCTTGCTTGTACCTTGCAAAGCTTCCATTTGAGTTCTTTTTTGTTCTGTAGACCCATATGTTTTGTACAATCTTCATTCCTTAAGTTTACCACTTCAAACCTTCTCATATTCTTCAACTTGGACACATTGACATTCTCTATCCCCTATGCCAAATATCAAGCTAAACAATCTTCTTATCTCCAACCATAACATACATTACTTTGCTTGTTTGAGGTGATATATCCAAAGTAAACAACCTTCCTTTCGTTGCAAAACAATGTCACATCAGTCCAAAATCCATTTAGGGCAGAAACCCTAATTTTGGTACTTAGTCATTTTTGGCACAAAAATGGGTAAAATTTTCATGAGTCGATCTTGTAGAGCTTGAAGAGAGCTTTCCGATGGTATATGACATGTAGTCATCAGAGATTAGATTTGGAAGAAAATCCTGATCCTAATTTTCTACTGATTTAGGGTTTTGACCTCATATGATAGCTCTCGGCATAAGGATCATAAAAATGTTGTCATATCAAAGGTAGTCAGAAGTGTGAAAAAGCAGGTCAAGAAGTTATTTTTAAAGTTGGCTAAAAGAAGCTTTAAAAATAAAGCAAACTCACTTAAAAATAAAGCAAAAGCAATTTAAAAAGCGATGAGATTAAAATAAAGCGCTTTTTAGTGAGTTTTTTGCATGAGACACTCAAGGATATATAAAGAAGTGTTTGGGTCACTTCTCGGACATCCTACACCAATTGGCAACGTTAGTTTTTGGTACCTCGGTAGAGGTGGTGCTCTAGCACACATGGGGCAGCCATGGTGCACTCTAGGAGGATGTTGAGGAGCAACTATGGAGTTCTTGGAGAAGAGTGTGCTCACACTCTTGTTTATGGAGAGGACATACCCATGAGCAACTTGGTGGTGCCATCTACATGATGTATTTGAAGACTGTCTTCTACATGAAGATTTCGGTGTACTTCAAAGACATCAGATGGAGGTTAACATAAGATTTGCATCTTATGTTAAGAATTCAGGTACATATTCTCTTTATGCACACAGGTACTACTTGAAGTTTATGGGGGCAGTGGCATTCATATGAAGAGGAGTCCTATTCGACATATCTAAAGGAGAATCAGTACATGCATGCTACATGCACATTCGGATGAGGTGTTAGAGAAGGTGTGTTCATATGAGTATGAGGATTTCTGACAGAAACATGTTAGCATTCTATGCTAATTCTGTAAGTATGTGATCTTTCACACCCACATTTGATTTAGGGTCTTCCATAGCCTAAGATCAGATTAGGGTTTGCTGAATATCAGTTTTGTAGTGATCCTTCCTCTTTCTGTCACTCATATTCACTCTTTTACAACCTATTAGGTCATACATCTCATACATATTCAAATTTCTGTCTCTACATCTGAATATTCTTAAAAATTTTGTACATACACTCTTCTATCTATTTATGTTCACATAGAGTGGTTGAGAGTTTTGCTCCCACATTGTAAATTGACATTTGTATATATGATAGTGTGAGTAAGCAGTGGCTTACGTAACACTTTACACATGTTGTCTAATCTTTCTCTATCTTTGTCTCATCATTTGTATGATTAAGTTTGGTATGTTCATGTTTTGTGAATATTGGAAGATTGCTGGAATCTGTGTTGTAGATCGTGGAAACCTACTATGGACATGTGATATTAGTTATGGGCCTACTAAATTTCCAACATTTGGTATCAGAGCATTTAGGCTCTCAGATTCCCAATTTTCGAGACTTCCAAGTTTACAACATATGGTTTCAGTGCATCTTCTAACATTTGACATATAACATACACACTTAATCTAGATGAGAGATTTGAGAATTAGACAATTCAGTCACATGTTTATTTATCAGTGTGGAGTATGAAGTTGATGATCTGTTAGTAGCTCAATACTTTTGGAAGAGTAAAGATACTTTACAGAAGTATTACTTGAAGACCAAGACTTGATGAAGAGAAGGCTACTTCAAATTCAAGGAGAAACAATGGTTTGGAGAAGATGAAGGAACGAGATCAACATCAAATCAGAGGTATTAGTTTCTACTATCAGATTATCATTTACAGGTCATATCTTAGAAGAGAAGTTATGAAGAGATTTGAAGAATTGAAGAAGTGCTTTCATACACTTTCATTTTCATTCTTTGAAAATAAAAGCATTAGCTACATCAAAACAGGTATCTAGAGGTTGTTCTTGACAGTTTTGATGATCTCTTTTATGGAAAGAAAGCTCATCTAAGAAGACAAATTTGGAGATGAGATGAGTTTTGTTTTAAGCCAATCTTGTGTTTTAAGTTGGTTGGAAGTTTTTTGATCACGTTGTGTACCTAGAGAGGTAACTAGAGAGGTAATTGAGTATTCAGCCAAAAGGTTGGTGAATTAAGTCATGCCAGTCACATTTGAAGCAGAGTTTTGATTCAGAGACACGAGGAGATGGTAAAACATGATTCTATATTCACTTCCATTTGTATACCATGTTTGTTTTGTTTCTTACTCTTAGCACTAGAGGAAGAGAAAAATTCATTTGAAGTTAAGAGTGCTTGCTACTTCAAGATGAAGAGAACAAAAGGTATGGAAGAGAAGTTTGAAGATGTTGACATCATCATGTTGAAGAAAGATGCAGAAAAAGAAAAGTCCAATAATTCCAAAGGGAAAGTAAGACTTCCTTTTCTCTTATATTTTCCATATACTTTTCCTACTTTTATTCTTTGCATCCAAAGACAAGTCTACGAGAACATCTTGTGAAGAAGATAGTTTAAAGAAGAAGCAGTTTCTTGTTTTGCATTATACTTGGCCATGTTTTAGTAGGTTTTGACAAAGAATTGCATTTAGAGAAAGAAAGGAAGCTTATATGTTTTGACTCATATGTGTATGAGTTATGTATAAGTTGAAGATTTTTTGAGCAAGCAGCTTGTATGTTCCCTCAAAGAATTCTTGGAGTGTCAATTCAGAGCTACTTGGTATATGACAAGTTGCAGAGATTCTTCTTGACCTAACTCTTGAGGTATAAGAGTATTTGTAGGTTGAAGACTTGAAGCGAGGTTTTGGTTTGGAAAAGTTACCTCATATTGACTATATTCAGTATATTCAAAAAATTCAGAGTTTTTCAGGATAAAATTCAGAAAACTTAGTATTTTCAAGAAAATTCAGATTTTTTGATGTACCAATCAGATGGATAATCTACTTTCTATGTTTGTCTTGATTTTTTAGATACATGTTTGTATTAAAAAAAGGTGTTCCATTAGATCCTATCACTTGTCTGAGAAGTGGAGTTAGCCAAAGAAAGTCAAGCAGACACTATCACATTTCACCCGGGAAGAATATGAAGATATGAAGTATCAACTTGCAACTTTTGGAGTTCTCAAGGTGAGAGTTTGTCCACTTATGTTTCAAGTAGGAGTTGCAGATTCTTGGGAAGGATTTGGTTAAAGAAAAGTTTTACAACTTTATGTGAGAAGCATGGACACTTAGAGACATTCAGGTAACAAATCAAACATTCAGCCATGAAGGCATCCAGGAGGGTGATGAAACATGACTTATTTTCAGCCATATATGAAAGAATGCAAAGTAATACCTACAGGTATTCCTATATTTCCTTTGTCAATTTCTCTTTATGTTCGAGCTTTGAAAGAAGAAGGAAGAAGGAGAATGTCTGGAGAAAGTTTTTGTTAGGGTGTTCCTGTTCAGGAGAAAGTTTCAGAATTCTATTGCAGAGAAGCTTGATATTTCAGAGAGGTATGTTACTTATGAGGTGCGCACATATATGTTTATACCAGACTCTGAAGGAAGGAAACATGTATGAAAGAGGTACGAAGGACTTATAGATAGAACAAGGATGAAGACAAGATGATATCATAGATATGAAATTTTGGTGAGACTTATGAGTTGAGTTGAGTTGAGTACAATCAGAGATGAACCAACTAGTGTTCATAATACACTAAGTTGTGAGTTGTTAGTCACAAGTCCCGGGATTGAGTCCCTGATTCTGTTTAGTGTATTTACATGACACAGCAGAAATACGTTGAGAAACATTTCGTAAGGTAAATGCAAATATGTGGATCCTAGTGTATGCTTACAAATTTGAGAAGACCTATTTTAGGAGATAGTAGATTCAGAGTCGGTTCATGCTACATATGTTGACAAGCAATGATTGCTTGATGTATACACTATTGGATATCTAGTTTGCATATTTTCTAAGGTAGTATGGTTCATATTCAGCAAATTCAGTTTTTTGAAGTTTGAAGAAGTTCAAATTCAGTTTTGAACAAATTCAGTTTTGAAGAAGACTTTTGAAGAAAAGGTTTGAAGGTCAATTCAGGAGTACAAGTTTGAAGTTTATGACAATTTGCAGATGAATGAAGTTTCTTATCCAGTTCAGTTTGTACCAACATGACATTGCAGGGACGATTGTTGGAAAACAATGTCATATCAGTCCGAAATCCATTTAGGGCAGAAACCCTAATTTTGGTACTTAGTCATTTTTGGCACAAAAATGGGTGAAATTTTTATGAGCCTATCTTGTAGAGCTTGAAGAGAGCTTTCCAATGGTATATGCCATGTAGTCATCAGAGATCAGATTTGGAAGAAAACCCTAACCCTAATTTTCTATTGATTTAAGGTTTTGACCTCATATGATAGCTCTCGGCATAAGGATCATAAAAATGTTGTCAGATCATTCATTAGGTAGTCAGAAGTGTGAAAAAGCATGTCAAGAAGTTATTTTTAAAGTTAGCTAAAAGAAACTTTAAAAATAAAGCAAACTCACTTAAAAATAAAGCAAAAGCAATTTAAAAAGCGATGAGATTAAAATAAAGCGCTTTTTAGTGAGTTTTTTGCACGAGACACTCAAGAGTCAAGGCTATTTAAAGAAGTGTTTGGGTCACTTCTAGGACATCCTACACCAATTGGCAACGCCAGTTTTTGGTACTTGAGTAGAGGTGATGCTCTAGCACACATGGGGCAGCCATGGTGCACTCTAGGAGCATGTTGAGGAGAAGCTATGGAGTTTTTCTTGGAGAAGAGTGTGCTCACACTCTTGCTTATGGAGAGGACATACCCATTAGCAACTTAGTGGTGTGGATCAGCCATCTACATAATGTATTTGAAGATTGTCTTCTACATGAAGATTTCGGTGTACCTCAAAGACATTGGATGGAGGCTAACATAAGATTTGCATCTTATGTTAAGAATTCAGGTACATATTCTCTTTATGCACACAGGTACTACTTGAAGTTTATGGAGACAGTGACATTCATATCAAGAGGAGTCCTATTCGCCATATCTAAAGGAGAATCAGTACATGCATGCTACATGCACATTCAGATGAGGTGTTAGAGAAGGTGTGTTCATATGAGTATGAGGATTTCTGAAAGCAACATGTTAGCATTCTATGCTAATTCTGTAAGTATGTGATCTTTCACACACATTTGATTTAAGGTCTTCCATAGCCTAAAATCAGATTAGGGTTTGCTGAATATCAGTTTTATACTGATTCTTCCTCTTTCTGTCACTCATATTCACTCTTCTACAACCTATTAGGTCATACATCTCATACATATTCAAATTTCTGTCTCTACATCTGAATACTCTTGTAAATTCTGTACATACACTCTTCCATCTATTTCTGTTCACATAGAGTGGTTGAGAGTTTTGCTCCCACATTGTAAATTGACATTTGTATATATGATAGTGTGAGTAAGCAGTGGCTTACGTAACACTTTACACATGTTGTCTAATCTTTCTCTATCTTTGTCTCATCATTTGTATGATTAAGTGTGGTATGTTCATGTTTTGTCAATATTGGAAGATTGCTGGAATCTGTGTTGTTGTAGATCCTGGAAACCTATGGAACTATGGACATGTGATATTAGTTATTGGCCTATTAAGTTTCCAACACCTTTTCTTTCCCATTTGGATTATTAATGAAGCATCCTTTGTCATTGAAGGTGACCATTTGACCTACTGAAGTCAAATTCTTTGTGATTAAAAGAACATCCAATATCTGTGATAACACCTTGGCTGCATTTTCACTTCCCAATTTAACATCTCCCACATGTGCAATGGGATTATGTTCGATGTTGGCACCCTTTTCAACACATCCTTTACATTTGGGAACTTGCAATTTGGTGAATGCATGCTCTTGACGAGACATGTGATTGTTGCAACTTGAATCTATATACCACTTTGCATCAATCTCATCTCCTTTGGCATAGGCATAGTTGGAAATGGACGCGTTCAAATCGTTTTATTGGATTTACCCATAGTACAATAAAATCGTCGATTTTTATATAAAAATCGCAATAAAAATCGTTGGAACGTTTTTTTACGATTTTTTCAGAGATTTTTTGGATTTTTTCAGAGATTTTTTGGATTTTTTTCAGAGATTTTTTTCAAGAGCACTCAGCATGATCAGCCCCATGCAAGTTGCTTTCCAATTCAGCCTTCTCTATTTTCCCTTTGCTTCAACCTTCCCTTTGCATTGGTACATACATTTATGTTCCAAAATATAAAAATCTCTCACAGTGAATAAAAACCCCGATTTTTATTTTCGAATTTAAAAACCTCTACGATTTAAACGATTTAAACCTCGATTTAAATCTCGTTTTTAAACCTCTTCTTGTACTATGGATTTACCGGACTTGGTTTCAGACATCCAAGTCCGAAACCCTTTTTGGACTTGTATTTTTCAGAAATTGCTGGATGGAGGGAAAAAAACTCTGAAATTGAGTCATTTGGAGGTGTTAAAAACACCTGAATATGGAAAAATAAGCTTACATACATACAAAAGCAATGTTTTGCATCCAAAATTAAAGAAAGGGGATTTTTGAAAATGGAACTTGCAGTGGGTATGATTGAGAAAGAGAAAGATCATGATAGACTTTTGAAATTACAAGAGAGCGTTGAGGAACAACTTAACAATTATTATTCATTTTTTAAAATTTTGTTTCTGTGTATCTATTTTTTTTGGTTTAATAATTAGGTATTCTATATTTATATTTATTACTTTTTTTTATGCAAGGCTTTATCATGGCTGATTTTGCCTTCACTTTTGAAAAAAACAAGCTCATTGGTTATATTAGAAGTCTTCATATAAAAAGATTATTTAATAAGGCTTACACGTACTCTAGGGCATTGATAATGTGAGTAGGGATGTCATAGCTCTTTGTCCAAGCTATGCATGATAAAGTTCAAAATTCGATACTTCTTGTTTTGGGTAGACATAGAAGTCGAAAATGCACTTACTGTTTTGTTTTGCTTGTTTTCATTTTTTTATTTTTAAAAATATAAATCTCTCTCTATTTCTCTCTTTGCTCATTTTATATAGATAAGTTTCTTCTCAAAATTTTTATTTATTTGTTTTTATTATTGCTCTTTATATTTTGTCTTTCTTCCTTATTCCTCTTTATTTCTTCCTTTGTTACTTGTAATCTTTCTATGCTCAAGGAGATAATGTTGCTTTTGGCACATAAGTGACTTTCTTGGTCACAAGTATATCAATTATTATTGCATCTAAGTATCTTTGTTTAGTAGATCTTTTGATGGTGGACTTGAAGTTGGCCACTATTGAGGCTCTATGAGAATGGATGTAGGAATCTTCTTCTTTTGTGAACATTGTTTGTATGATTTTCCAAGCAGCGATACAAAGTTTTTCCTCGTGAGCCTTCTCTCGCTAGCAAAGAGTCAATCTAGATCATTGATATGCCCATTCAGCCATAGCTCATATTTTGTTCTTTTCTCCCTTTGTAGTGTGAATAGTATGCACTTGTTTTCTATGTGGAGTAGAATAAGATGATGGTGCTATTGATTTCCAATAGTGAGTCGAAGGAGATCTTTGTCGGTGGTGGCTTGGCTCTTCAAACATCTTAAGCAAGTTATGCAACTTTTGTGAGTGTTGTGCAACGTTTCTTTCTCACCAAAGGGTGAGAATTGTCTCTCAAATTCCAAGTACAACCTTATGCACCTACAAAAAGTTTGGAATACGGTCAGGGTCTTCTAACAATACTTGCCCATACTTATCTACATGCTCTTGAAAAGGTAGGTTCGTTTGTTTGAGAAAAGCAATGCATCCATGTTTTAGTTCGCTCATCTGTTGGTACAAAATTGTTGTAGAAGGAGACCTTGGACTATTCATAAGTGCTTGGTTTTGTCTTGCCATTTTCCATCTTTAGCGTTAAATGTCCATCAAGTTATAAGCAGCTTGTTGGAATCTCTGTTTATTGCATAAGCAAAAGTGTTTCTCCCATTCGCTGAACCAATTGATCGACATTGTCGGCTCAATGTACAAATGCTGTTTTATGGTACTGTGGTGGCTTGAGACTCTTGATTTTCCATGGTCAACAAGCGTTTTTACTTATGTTTGCTTTCGGCATATCTTTCATGCTTTCAATGTGTCGTCGTCCCTTAACTCTTTGAATAAATCAGCTTAGTGTAAGGTCATTCTAGTTCCTCTCCAGTAGGAAGTTGATCAAAGTTGTACTCAGCCATATTGAATAGACAGAGATGATAAATCTCTTGTATGATTAGGAAATTTAGAAGAAGTCATCTTTTTGTACTAGAAAACTATGTGGGTCGACATACACAATAAAATAATGCCGAAGTAGAATGATACAAAGATGTTTTCAAATGCATGTTTGAATTTTTAAATTAAATTCTGGTAATGAATAGGGCTTGCTGTTGAGTAGTAATCAGTGGGCGACATTTAAAGTTGAGTACTGAACATCCTTTTAGGTTGGCAGTACATTTCTTTCATGTATTTTGCATTTGTAGTCAGAAACAGGCATGACTGGATCACTCTTTCATATGTTAGGGAATTAATGGTGTGGCAATCAAGCAAAATGGAAAGGAGAATCATGTGCTTCCAGCAAGGGGTCCTGCAAATAGTTTGTTACCGAAATTGAAAGAGCTTCAAGTATACAACAAGAAGCTTCAAGCCAGAGAAAAGGTGCGTGTCAGGTCTGTAACATCCTTATTATCACAATTTTTTATAATGTGCCATAATAATGAAGTAGTTATCTTTTCAATTGATTTGAATAGTATACTAGTTTATTTATGGAATTCCTGTCATGTACTTACATGTGCACAAGTCATCAACAGCTGTTTGAATCTGGCAGGACTTGTTAAAGGAATTATCAGAAAGGGATAGTGCACTGACGTCTCTTCAAGACAATCATGCGAAGGTTGTGACGGAGTTCAATAGTATGAAAGAGATGCTAATTAAAGAAAAGGAGGAGCTCTCAAATGTGAAGACTCAGCTTCAAAGTATGTGTATTATTCACTTTGTTTTTTTGAATGTATTTTGGGCTTGATGTCTGCATGTAATTCAAATTGTTCCTTGACATCTTTATGTTTGTATAATGTAGGAGAACGTAAACTTGTAGAGGAAGCAAACAGAGAGAACAAAAAACTGAAATCAGAAAAACAAAAGGTATAATTGTTTTGAATAATGCTGTAGCAGTCACATATTTTCTATACCTGTACCTGCTTTATGTCTTACCTCATCAAACGGATTGTAGCTTGCAATAAGACACATGCAATTCAAAACAAAAATCAATTTAGAGAGAGAAGCAGACACAATACTTTTTGAGGTTAACTCGAGGAAAGGTCTGTTGCACCTTAGCATTTTCGTAATTACAGCCATCCTTTGAATGAAACATATAGTTTGGAATAGTGCCTCTACCACCATGGGAGGAGAAGCCATCTCTGCAGTGATGATGTCATGGCATAGACTTTTTCACACGGAATAGTTGTGAAATCATGCATACTTGCGGCCTCTCAATCGAGAGAGAGAGAGAGAGAAAGAAAGAAAGAAAGAAAGAAAGTCATATTAACGTCTTCTGGAGGCCAAACTTGGCCTATGAGACAAAAACCATGTACAAGTGTAGTAACCCTGTGTGGAAGATAAAATGAAATAAAAGGTATATCGCTACACAAAGCTATATAGGGCTGGAAAAGGCTGGGGAGATGTGGCTCTGACTCTGCAGATAGTGGCCACCTAATACATGGGGGGATCCAAAATGTGAGTAAAACGCCCTAGCGACAAGTGATGGGTGGAGGTGGGTGTAGTATGTGGTACATCGGTGGTGGTCTGAGTGCCTCCTGAAGGAAGACCACCCAGGGGGTGGTGGTACGCCTATGCTCCATCATGTGGTCGTAGGCAATCCTGATGCGTGAGACATCCTCCTGATATAGTCGTGGTCGACGATATCCGCCCATGCGTGGTCGGCGCCGTGCTCTCTGTGCTTGTGCCTGGTGGAGCGTGAGCCCTATAGATGGACCTCTATGATGTAGCTCAACTCGCTGAAAGAACTGGGTAATGGTCTGCTGGGTACTCACCCGTGGCTGATGGATGTACTGTAGTGACCGCTCTCGCCTCTCGTATGCTGCTGTGAGAAAGCATCCCAAGCGTCTCTGGTCTCCCATAGTCATGCACAGCTGGAATGACTCCTCGATCTGGAACTGTGCTCGTAGGTCTAAGTATGCTGGACATCTGATAACAAAATGCTCCTCACTCTCTACCTCTGTCTGAGAGAGAGAGAGAGAGAGAGAGAGAGAGAGAGAGAGAGAGAGAGAGAGAGAGAGAGAGAGAGAGAGAGAGAGAGAGAGAGAGAGAGAGAGAGAGAGAGAGAGAGAGAGAGAGAGAGAGAGAGAGAGAGAGAGAGAGAGAGAGAGAGAGAGAGAGAGAGAGAGAGAGAGAGAGAGAGAGAGAGAGAGAGAGAGAGGGAGGGAGGGAGGGAGGGAGAGAGAGAAGAAAGAAAGAAAGAAAGTCATATTAACGTCTTCTGGAGGCCAAAGTTGGCCTATGAGACAAAAGCCATGTACAAGTGTAGTAACCATGTGTAGAAAATGAAATGAAATAAACACAAAGCTAGAAGACGGCCAAAGTTGGCCTATGAGACAAAAGCCATGTACAAGTGTAGTAACCATGTGTAGAAAATGAAATGAAATAAACACAAAGCTATCTAGGGCTGGTAAAAGGCTGGGGAGACGTGGCTCTGACTCAGCAGATAGTGGCCACCTAATACAGGGGGATCCATACTATGAGTGAGCAAAACACCCTAGCTATTGATGATGGGGGGAGGTGGGTGTAGTATGTGGCACATCGGTGGTGGTCTGAGTGCCTCCTGAAGGAAGAAAACCCAGGGGGCGGTGGTACGCCTATGCTCCATCATATGGTCGTAGGCTGTCCTGATGCGTGAGATATCCTCCTGAAATAGTCGCGGTCGACAATATCCTACCATGCGTGGTCGGCGTCGTGCTCTCTGTGCTGTTGCCTGGTGGAGCGTGAGCCCTATAGAAGGACCTCTCTGATGTAGCTCTGCTCGTTGAAAGAACTGGGTAATGGTCTTCTGGGTACTCACCCGTGGCTGATGTGTGGGCTGTAGTGACCGCTCTTGCCTCTCGTATGCTGCTATGAGGAAGCGCCCCAAGCGTTGCTGGTCTCCCATAGTCATGCACAACTGGAGTGACTCCTCTAGCTGGAACTGTGCTCGTAGGTCTAAGTATGCTCGGCATCTGATAACAAAATGCTCCTCACTCTCTACCTTTGTCTGGCATACTGGGCACC
This sequence comes from Ceratopteris richardii, assembly GCA_020310875.1. NCBI lineage: Eukaryota > Viridiplantae > Streptophyta > Polypodiopsida > Polypodiales > Pteridaceae > Ceratopteris > Ceratopteris richardii. Next base: position 130,831,330 of record CM035430.1, on the reverse strand, counting down.
ACTTCTCCGAGAGAGAGAGAGAGAGAGAGAGAGAGAGAGAGAGAGAGAGAGAGAGAGAGAGAGAGAGAGAGAGAGAGAGAGAGAGAGAGAGAAAGAAAGAAAGAAAGAAAGTCATATTAACGTCTTCTGGAGGCCAAACTTGGCCTATGAGACAAAAACCATGTACAAGTGTAGTAACCCTGTGTAGATGATGAAATGAAATAAAAGGTATATCGCGACAGAAAGATATATATAAAGCTGGAAAAGGATGGGGAGATGTGGCTCTGACTCCGCAGATAGTGGCCACCTAATACATGGGGGACATGTGAGTAAAAGTGTGAGTAAAACACCCTAGCTACCGGTGAATGGGTGGAGGTGGGTGTAGTATGTGGTACATCGGGGGTGGTCTGAGTGCCTCTTGAAGGAAGACAACCCATGGAGTGGTGGTGCGCCTATGTTCCATCATGTGGTCGTAGGCTGTCCTGATGCATGAGATATCCTCCTGATATAGTCGTGGTCGATGATATGTGCCCCTGCGTGGTCGGCGCCGTGCTCTCTGTGCTGCTGCCTGGTGGAGCGTGAGCCCTATAGATGGACCTCTCTGATGTAGCTCAGCTCCCTGAAAAAACTCGGTAATGGTCTGCTGCATACTCACCCGTGGCTGATGTGTGGGCTGGAGTGACCGATCTCGCCTCTCGTATGCTGCTGCGAGGAAGCGTCCCAAGCGTCGCTGGTCTCCCATACTCATGCATAACTGGAGTGTCTCCTCTATCTGGAAATGTGCTCGTAGGTCTACATATGCTGGGCATCTGATAACAAAATGCTCCTCACTCTCTACCTCTGTCTCGCATACTGGGCACCGCCTCTCCTCACGGTGGACTCCCCTGGATCGACCCCTCTCAATCTCGAGCTGATGTGATGAAACCCGGAGCTGCCCAATGACGACTCGAAGCTGGTGGGGTAGATATGTCTGCATGTATCTCGGAATCTCGATGAAGCCCTCGTCCGATATATGTAGAAAATGCTCACGGTAATAGAGCATTTTCGGTGGCAATGTATCCCTAGGGCTCAGCCATGTCCTCTGTATGTATGTATGCCATATCTCCTGACGAATGATCCTATTCCTCTCCTGATGAGAGAGAGAGTAGGTGGGTGCATGTGAGTCGTACTGTAGTGGTGGTAGCCTGTCTATGTCAAAGCCGTGGTGGGCCAGCCAGTCTCGTGTCTGCGCATACCATGAGGAGGTGTCGCCTGCTAATGCCATGTCCCGTGATGCCTGTAAAGCCCGATAAGCAATGCGCTCTGTATCCATGCTCTGGAGTCTGTGTAATAGGCATACTGTCTGGAATAGTGCCTCAACTAGCATCGGTGGTGCAGCAAGCTCTGCCCTAATGATATCATGTGGTACTGAAGGCTTGCTCCGGATAAGTCTGGAAATCATGAGGATCTGTGGCCTCTCTAATGCTGTCCATACTGATGTGGCTAATCCTGGTCCCCATATGGCTGCCCCATACATGAGCGCTGGTGTAACCAAAGTGTCGAAGAGCCACCCTTTTGTGCGGGGCTCCTGAAAATATGCCTGGTGGCACTGTCTCTCCATCAAGGCAAGTGCTGCATATCCACGTGTGATGCGGTCACGGGCTGCCTGAGACATAGAGAAGACCCCTGATGCTGCTGTAAATGTCACTCCCAAGTAAACATATGATCCGACCACCTCAATGGGTCCACCCGCTGCCGTGAACAAACTATGTCTGCGTACCTGTGCTGATGTATGAAAGATCATGACCTTGGTTTTACCAAGGTTCACAGATAACCCTCTGTGTGTGCAAAAGTCATCTAGGCCATGTAGATGATGCTGTAGACCTTCTGCAGACTCTGAAACCAGTACAATATCATCAGCATATAAAAGAATATGGACAGTGGACCCGCGTACCTCAATGCCATCACCCCCCTGCTGCTGTATGTAGTCTACTATCTCATCAATGTAGAGACCAAAGAGGGTGGGTGAAAGAGGGCATCCTTGCTTCACCCCGATAGTGCTAGCAAGTGGATGAGATAAGCCCCCCGGACATCTGACTCTGCCAGATACTCTCTCGTATAAGGCATAGATCCCCCATATCATCTCCTCTGGGGCTCCGATATCAAGTAGTCGTCTGAAGAGTCGTCCCCTGGGAACGGTGTCAAATGCTTTGCGGAAGTCCACAAAGCAGCAATATAATCTCCTCTTCCTCACCCTTGCCTGGTCGATCAGGCATCTCAGAGTGAAGATGTGGTCAATGGTAGAGTAATCTCGCCTGAAGCCTGCCTGTCCTGGAGCCCTGATACCCTTCCTCTCAGCGAGAGTACTCAACTCTGTCTCGAGTACCGCCCCATATAACTTGGCCAATATAGGGCCAATCATGATCGTCCGGTATGTAGCTGGATCCATAGTATCTCCTGACTTATGAATGGGCACTATGGTGTGCTCAGTCCATGAGTCTGGGAACCCTTCAACCAGTGCACGGTTGAAGAGGTGGGCAATGAGCGGTGCAAGGGTCGTGCCTCCGTAGATGAGGTGCTCAGCCTGTAAACCGAAAAGGTCATGGGCCCTGCCATGCTGTAGACGGGCAATGGCGCGTCCCACCATAGTGGGTGTGAAGAAGTCAGATGTAGTAGGACGTGAGCTATGTGGTCTAGGAATGGGGGGCTGGTCTGGGATCTCGTATAGGCTCTGTGCATAGCTATGCCAAGTGCTCGGGTCTCGGATGGGTGTCTGCTGTCTCCTCTCTCTCAAATGTCGCCATGCCACTGCACTGTCTCGACTCATGAGTAAATGATAAATATCCCAGTACTGTCTCTCTTCCCAATCACGCCGTTTGCGGCGAGTAAGGCTCTGCATGCGACGCTGTGCCTGTGTGTGTGTAATATCCCCTCTATGCTCTAAAATGCGTAGGTGCTTCCGTAGCTCGCGACAATCTTCATCATACCAGCGGTTCTGAGGCATGGAACCTCTGCGTGGAGGGTTTATATGTGTGCGGTGTGGGAAACTGCAGAGAGCTGAGTCGTGTAGGATGGTGGTGAACTGTGATGTAAGTGTGTCCAAGGGTGAGAGTGGATCGAGGGAGAGTAGGCGGGTGTGTAAATGGTGTGCATAAACGTGTGAGAGCTCATGTGTGAAGTGTATCGTGATGTGTGTTTCAGTGGGTGAGGGAGGGTCTAATGGAATAGGAGATGAGAGTGTGAATGTGATAAATGTATGGTCAGCACCAAGTGGGCGTGGTCCAATAGTAAGTGAGGTGATGAGTGAAGCTCCAGATGTGGTACCCAAAATGTAGTCAACCGTGCTCTCACCTCCCCCGTGAGGGAAGCAAGTAAGTCTGCCCGAACCTGGCCAGCGATGCATCCCGTTATATATAACGAGCTGATGGCGGCTGCCTAGCTCAAGCAGATGTCTGCCATACCCTGTGGTATCCTGACCCATATCTGTCGATACTCTACTGGTACTCATCTCCTCTGGGTCTCTGGTCCTCATGAGATGTGGGTGATCCATATCGTATGCATCGCACTGATGTGACTGAGTGCGTCCATTGAAGTCCCCCATAAGGAAGACTTCACCTAGTGTGCTATAATGTAGTATGTCATCTGAAAGTGCTATGTATGGTGAGTCTCTGTCTCGGATCGGTCCCCCAAGATCCTGTCCTGCGTATCGAGATCCGCCTGGAGGGAAGTAGCATATAGCAATGTAAATCCAACTCCCCTGTGCTATCTCCATGCGGACCCACATGAATCGTGCCTCCTCATCTCTCCCTATAATATGGATCCGGCTCTGTATCTCCTGTCTAAATACGATGGCCACCCCTCCCGACCCTCGCGCTGTACTCTGTCTCGTGGTGGTCCTAAATGCAGATTCCCAATGAAAACCTGCAATACGAGGTAGACCTCTCTCTGGGCTCTCGTGGGTCTCTGTGATGCAAGCAAAGTCATGAGTGTCTAGGATCTCTTCCAATCGGTCTGGCCGTGTCCAAAGTGCTCCATTGCAGTTCCAGACCACTCCTCTGAGTGGTGACTCCTGATATGGTGTTGCCTCATAGGCCACGTATCCCTATTTGATAGGGCGTCCGTCAATGAAGACTTTACCGTCCCGGTAGAAGGCCTTCTTTCCCTCTCGTCGGGCTTGAAGAATATGTGGCATACATGTCCGACGGTGCTCTATCTGCATTCTCGTGAGATCCTCGTCCATATATAAAGCTCCTCCAGGTAGTCCGCGTAGTACTGGTCGTCGTCGGAAGAAGGCGATACGTGTATCCTCAGAGCTCATACGAAGGATGAGTGCTCGTGGTCGGGACGTGTCTTTACCAACCCTCCATGCCTCTGTGAAAGGCATGCTCTCGTACCCCAAGCGTCGGCAGATGTCAGTGGCATCTGCATCCGGTGATGTGCCTTCTGAGAGCCCTGTAATCCGTACATGCAATCGGCGTGTGTGTCGAAGTTTTTCTTCCTCGAGTGTGTCCTGGACTCTAGAGAGCTCTTCTTTCCGTGCCTCTTCACTGACTTCTTTCTTGATCCTCTTGTGAACAACTTCTACCCATGTCTCTCGAGTGGACTCCACTTCTGATCTGATTTCCTTTTTGAGCTCTTCCTTGAGTTCTTCCACTTCAGAGATCTCTCCTTCCTCTTTAACCTTAGAGATCTTCATGTGAACAATCTCTTCTTGAAGGCGGTGGATTTCAGCCTTCAATTCGTCTCTCTCCTCTTTCATGTCTTTGATTTGATCTTCAAAAGCTTTAAACTTCTCAAAAGCTCTTCTCATTTCTTGATTTAGTGCTTTGTCTGCCTCCTTTTTTACATCTTTGATAGCTTTGCTGATCATCTCTTCCACTTCTTTTTTCTCTAACCGTGCCATTCTCCTCTTCTGTTTATGTGTGCTTTTTAACTCAGATAAAGTGTTTGTTTCGTGGCCATTTTGCACAGGTACGGAGGTGTCAAGCTAGGGTTTCACTTCAGAGGTGTCAGAGCTGCTGTACGTCAGAGCTGCTGTACGTCAGCCATGTCAGAACACGTCAGAGGCCTCCGATCTGTACGTCAGAGGAGTCAGATCAGTGTGTCAGGGGCGTCAGATCTGCGCGTCAGAAACGTCAGACCAGCGCGTCAGAATTGTCAGACCAGCGCGTCAGACCAGCGCCAGACCAGCGCCAGACCAGCAGCGTCAGACCAGCGCCAGACCAGCAGCGTCAGACCAGTGTCAGATGTCTCAGCGCGTCAGATGCGTCAGCACGTCAGACGCGTCAGAGAGAGAGAGAGAGAGAGAGAGAGAGAGAGAGAGAGAGAGAGAGAGAGAGAGAGAGAGAGAGAGAGAGAGAGAGAGAGAGAGAGAGAGAGAGAGAGAGAGAGAGAGAGAGAGAGAGAGAGAGAGAGAGAGAGAGAGAGAGAGAGAGAAAGAAAGAAAGTTTTTTTACGTCTATGACAGGCCAAAGTCGGCCTATGAGACAAAACATAAGATACATGATACGGACGTCATCCGGTTGTCACAAAACTAAAGTAAGATCATAAAAAGCTAATACAATCTAGTCTCCAACATATGTGGTAAAATACTAAGGCTGATGGAGCCCTATCCCTGGGGGTATATGCATGTCTATATGCTGAGGGCAATACAATCATGAAGATGCATTTGTCTACTAGCTCCATCCAGTGGTAATGGAGGGGTGGAGTATGTGATACATAGGTGGAGCCTGTGCTAGAGCTTTCTGTATGAAAGCTATAGGATGTGCTCTCATCAGGGCTACTCGCTACGTAGTCGCCTCAAGATGTCTGGCTCGAATCTCCTCTATTTGGCGATGGTATAGCCTAACTCCTCTGAGCGCTGCGACTCGTGGTTGTCGTCTAGCTCGACTCACCTCAGCCTGCTGTAGAGTCACTCCTCGCTGGGAATCAGGTGGGGAGGGGACTCTAGACCTCTGGAAAAAATTAGTGAGCTGTAGTTGGCTCCTCTCCACCTGTGTAGCTGTGTGTCTCAATGGTAAGAGTGCATCTCTATGCCTTTGAATCTCTATCAAGAAACGTCCTAACTGTCTCTGATCTCGGGAGTCCATAATCTCTCGTAGGGTGGGCTGCCCTCTGAACAAAGTCTCATATCTGTCTCTAATCTGAGTGTATGCTGTGCATCGACATACGAAATGCTCCTCACTCTCCACCTCCTCTCTACATAGTTTGCAGATCCGCTCTGCTCTCGTGACCCCACTGTGTCTCCCACTCTCGATCTCTAGTCTGTGTGATGTGACCCTGAGTTGTCCAATCGCTACTCGTGAACTCTGTGGCATATAGATGTCCATATAGCGTGGTCTTTGTATGAACCCATCTGACATAATGGTGAGAAACTGATCCCTGTAGTCTGACATCCTCCCCTCTAGACTGGGTGAGCTCCATACTCTCCTGATGTAGAGCCTCCATAAGTCCTGTCTGATCACCAGATTCCTCTCGCTGCGAGAGAGCTGATAGTAAGGTGAGTCTGAGTCGTACTGAAAAGGTGGCAAAATATCGAGCCCATGTGTCGCGAACCAAGCTTTGACCTGTGAGTACGAGGCTCTATCATGTCCACTCTGAGATAACTGTATAGCTGCCTCAAAAGCTCTACGAGTGAGTCTGTCGCGTGGTAACTCCCTCACCCTTTGTATGAAACTCACTGTTTGGAATAGTGCCTCGAGGACCATGGGTGGTGCCGAGAGCTCTGCTCGGATGATGTCATGTGGTATGGTCTGCTTGCTACGGAACAAGCGTGAGATCATACATACCTCGGGCCTCTCAATCTGTGCCCACTGATCGACCGTCAAGCCTGGTGCCCATACTGTCACTGAATACATCAAGGTGGGGGTGACTAGTGTGTCGAAAAGCCACCCCTTCGTGCGGGGTTCTTGGAAGTGTGCCTGGTGACACCTCCGCTCTAGCATGGCTAGGGCTGCATACCCTCGGGTGAGTCTGTCAATAGCTGCCTGCCTCATTGTGAAAGGTCCTGGTAGACTGGTGAAAGTAACTCCGAAGTAGACATATGAAGTAACCACCTCGATGTGCCCTCTTGCTATGGTGAAGATGGCTGCACTCCTCACTGCACTGGATGTGTGAAAGATCATGACCTTGGTCTTGCCAAGGTTCACAACCAATCCTCTATGTGAGCAAAAATCATCCAAGGCTCCGAGGTGGCATTGGAGCCCCTCATGTGACTCTGAACTCAAAACAATATCATCGGCATATAAAAGAGAGAGAGAGAGAGAGAGAGAGAGAGAGAGAGAGAGAGAGAGAGAGAGAGAGAGAGAGAGAGAGAGAGAGAGAGAGAGAGAGAGAGAGAGAGAGAGAGAGAGAAAGAAAGAAAGAAAGAAAGAAAGTCATATTAACGTCTTCTGGAGGCCAAACTTGGCCTATGAGACAAAAACCATGTACAAGTGTAGTAACCCTGTGTAGATGATGAAATGAAATAAAAGGTATATCGCGACAGAAAGATATATATAAAGCTGGAAAAGGATGGGGAGATGTGGCTCTGACTCCGCAGATAGTGGCCACCTAATACATGGGGGACATGTGAGTAAAAGTGTGAGTAAAACACCCTAGCTACCGGTGAATGGGTGGAGGTGGGTGTAGTATGTGGTACATCGGGGGTGGTCTGAGTGCCTCTTGAAGGAAGACAACCCATGGAGTGGTGGTGCGCCTATGCTCCATCATGTGGTCGTAGGCTGTCCTGATGCATGAGATATCCTCCTGATATAGTCGTGGTCGATGATATGTGCCCCTGCGTGGTCGGCGCCGTGCTCTCTGTGCTGCTGCCTGGTGGAGCGTGAGCCCTATAGATGGACCTCTCTGATGTAGCTCAGCTCGCTGAAAAAACTCGGTAATGGTCTGCTGCATACTCACCCGTGGCTGATGTGTGGGCTGGAGTGACCGATCTCGCCTCTCGTATGCTGCTGCGAGGAAGCGTCCCAAGCGTCGCTGGTCTCCCATACTCATGCATAACTGGAGTGTCTCCTCTATCTGGAAATGTGCTCGTAGGTCTACATATGCTGGGCATCTGATAACAAAATGCTCCTCACTCTCTACCTCTGTCTCGCATACTGGGCACCGCCTCTCCTCACGGTGGACTCCCCTGGATCGACCCCTCTCAATCTCGAGCTGATGTGATGAAACCCGGAGCTGCCCAATGACGACTCGAAGCTGGTGGGGTAGATATGTCTGCATGTATCTCGGAATCTCGATGAAGCCCTCGTCCGATATATGTAGAAAATGCTCACGGTAATAGAGCATTTTCGGTGGCAATGTATCCCTAGGGCTTAGCCATGTCCTCTGTATGTATGTATGCCATATCTCCTGACGAATGATCCTATTCCTCTCCTGATGAGAGAGAGAGTAGGTGGGTGCATGTGAGTCGTACTGTAGTGGTGGTAGCCTGTCTATGTCAAAGCCGTGGTGGGCCAGCCAGTCTCGTGTCTGCGCATACCATGAGGAGGTGTCGCCTGCTAATGCCATGTCCCGTGATGCCTGTAAAGCCCGATAAGCAATGCGCTCTGTATCCATGCTCTGGAGTCTGTGTAATAGGCATACTGTCTGGAATAGTGCCTCAACTAGCATCGGTGGTGCAGCAAGCTCTGCCCTAATGATATCATGTGGTACTGAAGGCTTGCTCCGGATAAGTCTGGAAATCATGAGGATCTGTGGCCTCTCTAATGCTGTCCATACTGATGTGGCTAATCCTGGTCCCCATATGGCTGCCCCATACATGAGCGCTGGTGTAACCAAAGTGTCGAAGAGCCACCCTTTTGTGCGGGGCTCCTGAAAATATGCCTGGTGGCACTGTCTCTCCATCAAGGCAAGTGCTGCATATCCACGTGTGATGCGGTCACGGGCTGCCTGAGACATAGAGAAGACCCCTGATGCTGCTGTAAATGTCACTCCCAAGTAAACATATGATCCGACCACCTCAATGGGTCCACCCGCTGCCGTGAACAAACTATGTCTGCGTACCTGTGCTGATGTATGAAAGATCATGACCTTGGTTTTACCAAGGTTCACAGATAACCCTCTGTGTGTGCAAAAGTCATCTAGGCCATGTAGATGATGCTGTAGACCTTCTGCAGACTCTGAAACCAGTACAATATCATCAGCATATAAAAGAATATGGACAGTGGACCCGCGTACCTCAATGCCATCACCCCCCTGCTGCTGTATGTAGTCTACTATCTCATCAATGTAGAGACCAAAGAGGGTGGGTGAAAGAGGGCATCCTTGCTTCACCCCGATAGTGCTAGCAAGTGGATGAGATAAGCCCCCCGGACATCTGACTCTGCCAGATACTCTCTCGTATAAGGCATAGATCCCCCATATCATCTCCTCTGGGGCTCCGATATCAAGTAGTCGTCTGAAGAGTCGTCCCCTGGGAACGGTGTCAAATGCTTTGCGGAAGTCCACAAAGCAGCAATATAATCTCCTCTTCCTCACCCTTGCTTGGTCGATCAGGCATCTCAGAGTGAAGATGTGGTCAATGGTAGAGTAATCTCGCCTGAAGCCTGCCTGTCCTGGAGCCCTGATACCCTTCCTCTCAGCGAGAGTACTCAACTCTGTCTCGAGTACCGCCCCATATAACTTGGCCAATATAGGGCCAATCATGATCGTCCGGTATGTAGCTGGATCCATAGTATCTCCTGACTTATGAATGGGCACTATGGTGTGCTCAGTCCATGAGTCTGGGAACCCTTCAACCAGTGCACGGTTGAAGAGGTGGGCAATGAGCGGTGCAAGGGTCGTGCCTCCGTAGATGAGGTGCTCAGCCTGTAAACCGAAAAGGTCATGGGCCCTGCCATGCTGTAGACGGGCAATGGCGCGTCCCACCATAGTGGGTGTGAAGAAGTCAGATGTAGTAGGACGTGAGCTATGTGGTCTAGGAATGGGGGGCTGGCCTGGGATCTCGTATAGGCTCTGTGCATAGCTATGCCAAGTGCTCGGGTCTCGGATGGGTGTCTGCTGTCTCCTCTCTCTCAAATGTCGCCATGCCACTGCACTGTCTCGACTCATGAGTAAATGATAAATATCCCAGTACTGTCTCTCTTCCCAATCACGCCGTTTGCGGCGAGTAAGGCTCTGCATGCGACGCTGTGCCTGTGTGTGTGTAATATCCCCTCTATGCTCTAAAATGCGTAGGTGCTTCCGTAGCTCGCGACAATCTTCATCATACCAGTGGTTCTGAGGCATGGAACCTCTGCGTGGAGGGTTTATATGTGTGCGGTGTGGGAAACTGCAGAGAGCTGAGTCGTGTAGGATGGTGGTGAACTGTGATGTAAGTGTGTCCAAGGGTGAGAGTGGATCGAGGGAGAGTAGGCGGGTGTGTAAATGGTGTGCATAAACGTGTGAGAGCTCATGTGTGAAGTGTATCGTGATGTGTGTTTCAGTGGGTGAGGGAGGGTCTAATGGAATAGGAGATGAGAGTGTGAATGTGATAAATGTATGGTCAGCACCAAGTGGGCGTGGTCCAATAGTAAGTGAGGTGATGAGTGAAGCTCCAGATGTGGTACCCAAAATGTAGTCAACCGTGCTCTCACCTCCCCCGTGAGGGAAGCAAGTAAGTCTGCCCGAACCTGGCCAGCGATGCATCCCGTTATATATAACGAGCTGATGGCGGCTGCCTAGCTCAAGCAGATGTCTGCCATACCCTGTGGTATCCTGACCCATATCTGTCGATACTCTACTGGTACTCATCTCCTCTGGGTCTCTGGTCCTCATGAGATGTGGGTGATCCATATCGTATGCATCGCACTGATGTGACTGAGTGCGTCCATTGAAGTCCCCCATAAGGAAGACTTCACCTAGTGTGCTATAATGTAGTATGTCATCTGAAAGTGCTATGTATGGTGAGTCTCTGTCTCGGATCGGTCCCCCAAGATCCTGTCCTGCGTATCGAGATCCGCCTGGAGGGAAGTAGCATATAGCAATGTAAATCCAACTCCCCTGTGCTATCTCCATGCGGACCCACATGAATCGTGCCTCCTCATCTCTCCCTATAATATGGATCCGGCTCTGTATCTCCTGTCTAAATACGATGGCCACCCCTCCCGACCCTCGCGCTGTACTCTGTCTCGTGGTGGTCCTAAATGCAGATTCCCAATGAAAACCTGCAATACGAGGTAGACCTCTCTCTGGGCTCTCGTGGGTCTCTGTGATGCAAGCAAAGTCATGAGTGTCTAGGATCTCTTCCAATCGGTCTGGCCGTGTCCAAAGTGCTCCATTGCAGTTCCAGACTGCTCCTCTGAGTGGTGACTCCTGATATGGTGTTGCCTCATAGGCCACGTATCCCTATTTGATAGGGCGTCCGTCAATGAAGACTTTACCGTCCCGGTAGAAGGCCTTCTTTCCCTCTCGTCGGGCTTGAAGAATATGTGGCATACATGTCCGACGGTGCTCTATCTGCATTCTCGTGAGATCCTCGTCCATATATAAAGCTCCTCCAGGTAGTCCCCGTAGTACTGGTCGTCGTCGGAAGAAGGCGATACGTGTATCCTCAGAGCTCATACGAAGGATGAGTGCTCGTGGTCGGGACGTGTCTTTACCAACCCTCCATGCCTCTGTGAAAGGCATGCTCTCGTACCCCAAGCGTCGGCAGATGTCAGCGGCATCTGCATCCGGTGATGTGCCTTCTGAGAGCCCTGTAATCCGTACATGCAATCGGCGTGTGTGTCGAAGTTTTTCTTCCTCGAGTGTGTCCTGGACTCTAGAGAGCTCTTCTTTCCGTGCCTCTTCACTGACTTCTTTCTTGATCCTCTTGTGAACAACTTCTACCCATGTCTCTCGAGTGGACTCCACTTCTGATCTGATTTCCTTTTTGAGCTCTTCCTTGAGTTCTTCCACTTCAGAGATCTCTCCTTCCTCTTTAACCTTAGAGATCTTCATGTGAACAATCTCTTCTTGAAGGCGGTGGATTTCAGCCTTCAATTCGTCTCTCTCCTCTTTCATGTCTTTGATTTGATCTTCAAAAGCTTTAAACTTCTCAAAAGCTCTTCTCATTTCTTGATTTAGTGCTTTGTCTGCCTCCTTTTTTACATCTTTGATAGCTTTGCTGATCATCTCTTCCACTTCTTTTTTCTCTAACCGTGCCATTCTCCTCTTCTGTTTATGTGTGCTTTTTAACTCAGATAAAGTGTTTGTTTCGTGGCCATTTTGCACAGGTACGGAGGTGTCAAGCTAGGGTTTCACTTCAGAGGTGTCAGAGCTGCTGTACGTCAGAGCTGCTGTACGTCAGCCATGTCAGAACACGTCAGAGGCCTCCGATCTGTACGTCAGAGGAGTCAGATAAGTGTGTCAGGGGCGTCAGATCTGCGCGTCAGAAACGTCAGACCAGCGCGTCAGAATTGTCAGACCAGCGCGTCAGAATTGTCAGACCAGCGCGTCAGACCAGCGCCAGACCAGCGCCAGACCAGCAGCGTCAGACCAGCGCCAGACCAGCAGCGTCAGACCAGTGTCAGATGTCTCAGCGCGTCAGATGCGTCAGCACGTCAGACGCGTCACAGAGAGAGAGAGAGAGAGAGAGAGAGAGAGAGAGAGAGAGAGAGAGAGAGAGAGAGAGAGAGAGAGAGAGAGAGAGAGAGAGAGAGAGAGAGAGAGAGAGAGAGAGAGAGAGAGAGAGAGAGAGAGAGAGAGAGAGAGAGAGAGAGAGAGAGAGAGAGAGAGAGAGAGAGAGAGAGAGAGAGAGAGAGAGAGAGAGACTTTTTAACCTCTATTAGAGGCCAAAATTGGCCTATGAGACAAAACATATACATCAGTATGATGCAATCCACTCTGATCCCAAAAGGAAAATAAAGTGTGAGTACAGCAAACGGGTATAAAAGGAGTGGATAGTAACTAGCATCAAGGGTGTGGGGTGCTATGGGTATGCACTCTATATGCTCAATGGGTGAGATACAAATATGATATGCATAGGGAGGGGAGGCTCGATGGTATCACAACCCACTAAATGCTTGGAGTGGGTGTAGGATATAATGCATCGGTGGGTAAGGCATCATGGCGATCCTCAAAATGCTATGAACATCCAAATCGATAGGGGTGCGCTGTTGACGTCTCCGTATCTCCATGTCATGGCGTGCGTGAATCGTCTGAATCTCTCTCTGATGTGGACGGGCTCTTCGGAATGGGGGTCTCGGTCGTGGATGCTTTCGTCTAAGCTCCTTTGCTCTATGTAATGTGACACCCTGCATCGAGCTTGGTCCTCGAGTGGCTGTGGGTCTGAAAAAATCTGTAATATAAGTTTGAGGGGGGGGCCAGGTGTATCTCCATCTGTTGCTAGAGAAGTGATGCACGGCGGCGCTGGAGCTCTACTAGGAAACGACCTAGAGGGCGTTGGTCCTCTGTCCTCAATAAAGCCCTGATCTCTCTGGGCCCCTTGAAGAGCTGTGGGTAGCGGTCTTTGATGTCCTCATATGCCTGGCATCTACATGTGTAGTGCTCCTCGTCCTCTACCTCCTCTCGGCATATCTTGCATAATCTCTCGTCTCTCATGGTATGTGTAGCTCGCCCAACCTCAATCTCGAGTTGGTGTGATGATACTCTGAGCTTCCCAATGGCCACTCTCTCAGCTCGTGCCATGTATGTATCCATGTATCGTGGTCTCTGAATGAAACCATCCACTGTCACCGTCAAGAAGTGCTCTCTGTAGTGTTGCCTCTTTGTGGGAAGAGGCTCCCGTGGTGCTATCCATGTCTCCCTGACGTGTATCTATAGTAGATCCTGACGGATGATCCTATTCCTCTCCGAACGAGTAGGTCCTGACGGATGATCCTATTCCTCTCTGAACGGGTAATGTTCCTCTCCTATTCCTGACTGAAAAGGAGGGAGATCCGTAATGCTCATGCCATGGTCTGCTAACCATCAGTAAGTCTGTGCATACCATACTCTCTCATGCCCTGTCTCTGCCAAATGTCTAGAGCTCTCAAATGCAAACCTGGTGATTCGGTTGGTGGGGAGCTCTCTGACTCTCAAAATAAAGGTCACCAACTGGAAGAGGGCCTCCACTAGCATCGGTGGTGTGCCAAGCTCAGTTTATATAATGTCATGTGGAACGGAGGGCTTGCTGCGCAGCAAGCGTGAGATCATGGTGACCTTGGGCCTCTCAATCCGCGTCCACATCGCCTCCGTGATCCCTGGTGCCCATACTGCTGCTGTGTACATCAATGCGGGTGTCACTAGAGTGTCAAAGAGCCACCCCTTAGTCTGGGGCTCCTGAAAATGTGTCTGAAAGCAGCGTCTCTCCAATCCTGCAAGTGCCGCATAGCCTCGCGTCAATCTATCTCTCGCTGCCTGTGCCATGGAGAATACCCCTGTGCTTCCCGAGAAGGTGACACCTAGGTAGACATAGGAGTCCACTACCTCTATCTGTCCTCCAGCTGCAGTGAAAGAGGCACGATGGCGTACTGTCATGGAGGTACGGAAGATCATGACTTTGGTCTTGCCAAGGTTCACTGTGAGTCCTCTCTCCATGCAAAAGGTGTCGAGCTTCTGTAAATGTGATTGCAACCCCTCCTGTGACTCTCAAAGCAAGACAATGTCATCAGCATATAATAGGATGTGTACTTGCGTACCTTCGAGGTCTCCTCCTCTCCCTCCTTCTCGCTGTATATACTCCGTGATCTCGTCGATGTAGAGACCGAAGAGAGTGGGTGAGAGAGGGCAACCTTGTTTCACACCAATGGGGCTAACAAGGCTTTCTGATAGGCCACCGGGGCAACGTACCCTGCCTGTGACTCGTGCATACAAAGCATGGATAGCCCATAGCTTGTCCGACGGTAGCTGTAACTCCTGGAGCCTCCGAAGTAGTCTCTCTCTCGGGACCATGTCGAAGGCTTTGTGGAAATCCACAAAGCAACAGTATAGTCTATGCTTCCTTGCCTTCGCGCCTCCCTCTCTGTGATGGATCCCAAGATACTCTGTGCTCTGAGATGTCGGTATAGTTGCCTACACTCCTCATCGTACCATCTATTGTGGGGTGTATCCCCCAGCCGTGTCGAATGTGCGGTGCTGTGGGTGGTGTATGGGAAGCTGAGAGTAGCGGATGTGTGGAGGATCGAGGAGAAGTGGGCAGTGAGGGTGTCCAAGGAGGCAGAGGGATCAAGGGAGTAGATGCGCTCTCGAACATGGGAGCTATAGATATGTGCTAGCTCATGTCTAAAGTGAATGGTGGTATGGGCTCGTGGCTGTATGGTGACGTGGTGGGATATGCATGGTGAGCCACGAATGGATAGGGCAAGATATGTGTGATCAACTCCAATCGGTAAGGGTGGGATAGTGAATGAGGTGATCAGATGTGTCGCCTCCAGGGGTCCGATAACATAGTCTACTGGAGGCTCTGAGTGTAGGCATGCCCTCTATTGTACGAAGCATCTCAGGGTCGTCAAAGTCGTAGATATGACACTGGTGGCTCTGAGTGCGGGCATTGAAGTCTCCTACAAGGAAGACTTTGCCCATCCCGGTATACTCCATAATCGTGTCACTGAGGTAGTCATGTCATATGGCGATGTGGTGTCTGGTCCCTCCCCCCATGATAGTTGCTCAGGGAATGTGCAAAGCGCAAACCGATGGGTGCAATATAGCATACGGCGAAAGACGGCGAAATACGCTGCTCTCTCCTCTGATAGCTGGAGGCGTATCCACATGAAACGTGCCTCTGGGTCTCTGGCTACCACTTGTACCCTGTGCTGTAGGGACTGTCTGTAGAGCACAACTACTCCTCATGATCCTCGTGTGGTGTGCTTTCTCATTTGTCGGCGGTGAGCTGACTCCCACATATAGCCCTCAATCTTGGTAGGCTCCTCCCTGGGCTCTCGTGTGTCTTTGTCAAGAAGATCATGTCTTTGCCCTCCATCACCTCCTCGAGGCGCCCTGGATGTGTCCACAAAGATCCATTGCAGTTCCATACTGCAATGTCTCTTGCTGAGCTGTCTCATAGGCCGCGAATCCCTAGTCAATGGGCCGTCCATCAATGATGACCCGACCGTCTCTGTATAGAGCACGATGTGCCTCTCGTCTTGCCTGGAGGACACGCGGCAGGCATGCACGTCTGTGCTCTACCTGCATCCATGTGAGGTCGTCATCTAAATAGATGGGGGTGCCCGGTGTGGTGCGTAGTACCGCCCGTCGTATGAGGAAGTCTCTCCTCCGGGCCTCATCTGAGAATTGAATGATAAGTGCTGTGCCCTTTGTGGTGTCCTGTCCTGCTCTCCAGGCTCCGGTGAAAGGGAGAGGCTCATCCGTGCGGTATCCAAGTAGTGTGCACAAGCGTTGCCCGTCCTGCTCTGGTGATCCGTCTGTCTCTGTGAGGCCGGAGACGCGAACATTGAGCCTGCGAGCCTGTCGCATCCGCTCCTCCTCAATGGTGGTATGTACTATGTGGATCTCCTCATGGTGGTTGTTCTTCTTTGCCTCTTGTCGACGGTTCTTTTTTACAACCTCGACCCATCCATCTTTCTTAGTCTCAAGCTCGCTCAGAACCACCTCCATGCACTCCTTCTTGATAGTCACCCGAATGTCGTCTAGCTGTGGGGCGATCTCTCCCTCCTCGCGCATGCTGTCCAGTTTCGTTCTCATATCAGTAAGCTCAGTGTGCAACTCCTCCCGGTCCCGTGAGTGGTGTTTGCGGATAGCAAGAAGCTCTTCCCGAAGGGATTCGTTTTCCTTCTCCAAGAGGTTGCCACCTTGGCTTCGAGGGCGACGACTCTGCCGGTAACCCCGTTCAGTGTAGAATCTCCTTCTTTCTTGTGTTTTTCTATCAACTCTCGGAGGGCATGCCCTAATGTGGCCAGCTGTTCCTCCAACTTGGGGGCCATGAGAGAGAGAGAGAGAGAGAGAGAGAGAGAGAGAGAGAGAGAGAGAGAGAGAGAGAGAGAGAGAGAGAGAGAGAGAGAGAGAGAGAGAGAGAGAGAGAGAGAGAGAGAGAGAGAGAGAGAGAGAGAGAGACTTTTTAACGTCTATTAGAGGCCAAAATCGGCCTATGAGACAAAACATATACATCAGTATGATCCAATCCACTGTGATCCGAAAAGGAAAATAAAGTGTGAGTACCGCAAACGGGTATAAAAGGAGTGGATAGTAACTGGCATCAAGGGTGTGGGGTGCTATGGGAATGCACTCTATATGCTCAATGGGTGAGATACAAATATGATATGCATAGGGAGGGGAGGCTTGATGGTATCACAACCCACTAAATGCCTGGAGTGGGTGTAGGATATAATGCATCGGTGGGTAAGGCATCATGGCGATCCTCAAAATGCTCTGAGCATCCAAATCGATAGGGGTGCGTTGCTGACGTCTCTGTATCTCCATGTCATGGCGTTCGTGAATCGCTTGAATCTCTCTCTGATGTGGACGGGGTCTCCGGACTGGGGGTCTCGGTCGTCGACGCTGTCGTCTAAGCTCCTCTGCTCTGTGTAATGTGACACCCGGCATCGAGCTGGGTCCTCGAGTGGCTGTGGGTTCGAAAAAATCTGTAATTTAAGTCTGAGGGGGGGGGGGGCGAGGTGTATCTCCATCTGCTGGTGGAGGAGTGATGCACAGCGGCGCTGGAGCTCTACTAGAAAACGACCTAGAGGGCGCTGGTCCTCTGTCCCCAATAAAGCCCTGATCTCTCTGGGCCTCCTGAAGAGCTCTGGGTAGCGGTCTTTGATGTCCTCATATGCCTGGCATCTACATGTGTAGTGCTCCTCGTCCTCCACCTCCTCTCTACATATCCTGCATAATCTCTCATCCCTCGGGGTATGTGTGGCTCTCCCAACCTCAATCTCGAGCCAGTGTGATGATACTCTGAGCTGCCCAATGGCCACTCTCTCAGCTGGTGCCATATATGTATCCATGTATCGTGGTCTCTAAATGAAACCATCCGTTGTCAGAGTCAAGAAGTGCTCTCTGTAGTGTTGCCTCTTTGTGGGAAGAGGCTCCCGTGGTGCTATCCATGTCTCCCTGACGTGTATCTGTAGTAGGTCCTGACGGATGATCCTATTTCTCTCCGAACGAGAGAGGGTAATGTGGGGGGAAGAGAGGTCATACTGAAAAGGGGGGAGATCCGTAATGCTCATGCCATGGTCTGCTAACCATCGGTAAGTCTCTGCATACCATACTCTCTCATGCCCTGTCTCTCCCAAATGTCTAGAGCTCTCAAATGCAAGCCTGGTGAGTCTGCTGGTGGGGAGCTCTCTGACTCTCAGAATAAAGGTCACCAACTGGAAGAGGGCCTCCACTAGCATCGGTGGTGTGCCAAGCTCAGCTCGTATAATGTCATGTGGAACGGAGGGCTTGCTGCGCAGCAAGCGTGAGATCATGGTGACCTGGGGCCTCTCAATCCGCTCCCACATCGCCTCTGTGATCCCTGGTGCCCATACTGCCGCTGCGTACATCAATGCGGGTGTCACTAGAGTGTCAAAGAGCCACCCCTTAGTCTGGGGCTCTTGAAAATGTGTCTGAAAGCGTGTCTCTCCAATCTTGCAAGTGTCGCATAGCCTCGCGTCAATCTATCTCTCGCGGCCTGTGCCATGGAGAATACCCCTGTGCTGCCCGAGAAGGTGACACCTAGGTAGATGTAGGAGTCCACTACCTCTATCTGTCCTCCAGCTGCCGTGAAAGAGGCACGATGGCGTATTGTCCTTGAGGTATGGAAGATCATGACCTTGGTCTTGCCAAGGTTCACTGTGAGTCCTCTCTCCATGCAAAAGGTATCGAGCTCCTGTAAATGTGACTGCAACCCCTCCTGTGACTCTGAAAACAAGACAATGTCATCAGCATATAATAGGATGTGTATTGGCGTACCTCCGAGGTCTCCTCCTCGCCCTCCTTCTCGCTGTATATACTCCGTGATCTCGTCGATGTAGAGACCGAAGAGAGTGGGTGAGAGAGGGCAACCTTGTTTCACACCAATGGTGCTAACAAGGCTGTCTGATAAACTGCCGGGGCAGCGTACCCTCCCTGTGACTCGTGCATACAAAGCGTGGATGGCCCATAGCATGTTTGATGGTAGCTGTAACTCCTGGAGCCTCCGTAGTAGTCTCTCTCGAGGGACCATGTCGAAGGCTTTGCGGAAATCCACAAAGCAACAGTATAGTCTCTGCTTCCTCGCCTTCGCGCTCTCAATCAAGCAACGAAGCACAAAGATGTGGTCGATGGTGGAGAAAGTGCGGCGGAAGCCTGCCTGGCAGGGTGCTCTGATCCCAGCTGCCTCAGCGTGTGTACTGAGCTCTGCCTCTAGTACTGCCCCATATATCTTGGCAAGGATATGGCCTATCATAATAGTCCTGTAGTTCCCTGGGTCCATCATATCGCCGGACTTATGGATAGGCATAATGGTATGCATAGTCCATGAGTCGGGTAACCCCTCAACCAAAGCACGGTTGAAGAGATTGGCGATCAAGTGGGAAACTACATCTGCTGCATATATGAAGTGCTCTCCCTGTAGCTCCGTGTGGTCTTCCGAGCAGCCATTCTGTAGTCTATGGATAGCTTGTCGTACCATGCCTGCCGTGAAGAGGGTGCATATCACAGGACGCGGTGTGGAAGGAATCGGCAATGGTGGCTGTCCTGGGACGTCATATAACCTCTGGGCGTAGGTGTGCCAAGTCGGAGGATCTGCTATGGGTGTAGGTGGGCGTGGCTCATGTAGTGCCCTCCATGCGGTGGCACAATCCCTACTCATGAGAAGGTCGATCAACCGAAATCTCGCCGCTTCCGGCGCGTGAGGGCTCGCATCTGTCGTCGTGCTTCCCTCTCTGTGATGGATCCCAAGATACTCTGTGCTCTGAGATGTTGTTATAGTCGCCTACACTCCTCATCGTACCATCTATTCTGGGGTGTATGCCCCAGCCGTGTCGAATGTGCAGTGCTGTGGGTGGTGTATGGGAAGCTGAGAGTAGCAGATGTATGGAGGATCGAGGAGAAGTGGGCGGTGAGGGTGTCCAAGGAGGCAGAGGGATCAAGGGAGTAGATGCGCTCTCGAACATGGGAGCTATAGATATGTGCTAGCTCATGTCTAAAGTGAATGGTGGTATGAGTTCGTGGCTGTATGGTAACGGGGTGGGATGTGCATGGTGAGCCGCGAATGGATAGGGCAAGATATGCGTGATCAGCTCCAATCGGTAAGGGTGGGATAGTGAATGAGGTGATGAGATGTGTCGCCTCCGGGGGTCCGATAACATAGTCTACCACACTGCCCCCATGTGGTGTCGTGGGTGGAATGTAGGTGAGACCGCTCGAGGTGGGCCAGGTCCCCATCCCATGATATATAACGAGATGGTATGCTGCTCCCATCTGGAGTAGGTGTCGGCCGTATGAGGTGGATGTGGCGGTGTCGGCTGAGGCTCTGAGTGTAGGCATGTCCTCTATGGTACGAAGCATCTCAGGGTCGTCAAAGTCGTAGATATCACATTGGTGGCTCTGAGTGCGGGCATTGAAGTCTCCTACAAGGAAGACTTCACCCATCCCGGTATACTCCATAATCGTGTCACTGATGGAGTCATATGGCGATGTGGTGTCTGGTGCCTCCCCCCTTGATAGCTGCTCGGGGGAATGTGTGAAGCACGAACCAATGGGTGCAATATAGCATACGGCAAAGTACGCTGCTCTCTCCTCTGATAGCTGGAGGCGTATCCACATGAAACGTGCCTCTGGGTCTTTGGCCACCACCTGTACCCTGTGCTGTAGTGACTGTCTGTAGAGCACGGCTACTCCTGATCCTCGTGTGGTGCGCTGTCTCATCTGGCGGCGGTGAGCTGACTCCCACATATAGCCCTCAATCCTCGGTAGGCTCCTCCCCGGGCTCTCGTGTGTCTCTGTCAAGAAGATAATGTCTCTGCCCTCCATCACTTCCTCGAGGCGCCCTGGATGTGTCCACAAAGATGCATTGCAGTTCCATACTCCAATGTGCACCTCCTGCTGTGCTGTCTCATAGGCCGCGAATCCCTAGTCAATGGGCCGTCCATCAATGATGACCCGACCGTCTCTGTATAGGGCACGATGCCCCTCTCGTCTTGCCTGGAGGACACGCGGCATGCATGCCCGTCTGTGCTCTACCTGCATCCGTGTGAGGTCGTCATCCAGAGGGGGGTGCCCGGTGTAGTGCGTAGTACCGCCCTTCGTCTGAGGAAGTCTCTCCTCATGGCCTCATCTGAGAACTGAAGGATAAGTGCTATGCTCCGAGTGGTGTCCCGTCTTGCTGGCCAGGCTCTGGTGAAAGGGAGAGGCTCATCCGTGCGGTATCCAAGTAATGTGCACAAGCGACGCCCGTCCTGCTCTGGAGATCCGTCTGTCTCTGTGAGGCCGGAGACTCGAACGTTGAGCCTGCGAGCCTGTCGCATCCGCTCCTCCTCAATGGTGGTATGCACTATGTGGATCTCCTCATGGTGGTTGTTCTTCTTTGCCTCCTGTCGAAGGTTCTTCTTTACAACCTCGACCCATCCATCTTTCTTAGTCTCAAGCTCGCTCTGCACCACCTCCATACACTCCTTCTTGATAGTCAACCGAATGTCCTCTAGCTGTGGAGCGATCTCCCCCTCCTCGTGCATGCTGTCCAGTTTTGTTTTCATATCTGTAAGCTCAGTGTGCAACTCCTCCAGGTCCCGTGAGTGCTGCTTTCGGGTAGCAAGAAGCTCTTCCCGAAGGGATTCGTTTTCCTTCTCCAAGGTTGCCACCTTGGCTTCGAGGGCGACAACTCTGCGGGTAAGCCCGTTCAGTGCATAATCTCCTTCTTTCTTGTGTTTTCCTATCAACTCTCGGAGGGCATGCTCCAAGGTGGCCAGCTGTTCCTCGAGCTTGGGAGCCATGGCGGGGAGGGGGAGAGAGAGAGAGAGAGAGAGAGAGAGAGAGAGAGAGAGAGAGAGAGAGAGAGAGAGAGAGAGAGAGAGAGAGAGAGAGAGAGAGAGAGAGAGAGAGAAGAGAAGAGAGAGAGAGAGAGAGAGAGAGAGAGAGAGAGAGAGAGAGAGAGAGAGAGAGAGAGAGAAGAAAGAAAGAAAGAAAGACTTTTTAACGTCTATTAGAGGCCAAAATCGGCCTATGAGACAAAACATCTGCTTGTGGCTGTTAAGACAGCAGACAGATGACAGAGAACTCTAAAATCAGATTTTTGGGGAAAGAGGTGCTGAACCCTAAATCAGAGCATCGAAACCCTAAAATCAGTGCCATGCCTAAGATCAGGGCTGCACAACCCTAAAAAGAGAGTTTCGAAACCCTAAAAACTGAGCATTGCCTCCTTCAAAGCCCTAAAATCAGAGCTGCACATGTTCAAAACCCTAAAAATCAGAGCTGATTTTTTTTTTCAGAACCCTTAAAACAGAGTTTCGCCTCTTCAAAACCCTAAAAATCAGATCTTCTTCAGTTTCGAAACCCTAAAAAACCAGACCTGCGCCTGTTCCAAACCCTAAAAGATGGCGCTGCACCTCTTCACAGAGAGAGAGAGAGAGAGAGAGAGAGAGAGAGAGAGAGAGAGAGAGAGAGAGAGAGAGAGAGAGAGAGAGAGAGAGAGAGAGAGAGAGAGAGAGAGAGAGAGAGAGAGAGAGGTGGTTGTGGATGTTTGCACAACAGGCAGGAAACCTGAAAATCAGCTTTGGGATACAAGTGCCACACCCTAAATCAGGGGGTTCAAAACCCTAAAATCAGAGGCTTTAAACTCTAAAATCAGTCCTGCACCTAAAAACAGAGAGAGAAACGAACTCATGTCTGAGAAAGGAAGGTTGCATAACCCTAAAAACAGAGTTTCGAAACCCTAAAATCCAAGTTGTGCCTCCTTCAAAACACTAAAATCAGAGCTCTGCATATTGAGAACCCTAGTATTCAGAGCTGCCCCTCTTCAGAACCTAAAAAGCAGAGCTGCTGCTCTTCCAATCCCTAAAAATCACAGCTGTGCCACCTTCGAAACCCTAAAATCAGGGCAGTGGATTTGCGAAACCCTAAAATCAGATTGAAAGAGGCTGGCGAAACCCTAAAATCAGAGAGAGAGAGGCTGCAAAACCCTAAATTCAGAGAAAAAGAGGCTACAAAACCCTAAAATCAGAGAGAGAGAGGCTGCGAAACCCTAAAAATCAGAGCAAAACCCTAAAATCAGATTGAAAGAGGCTGGCGAAACCCTAAAATCAGAGAGGGAGAGGCTGCAAAACCCTAAAATCAGAGAGAGAGAGAGAGAGAGAGAGAGAGAGAGAGAGAGAGAGAGAGAGAGAGAGAGAGAGAGAGAGAGAGAGAGAGAGAGAGAGAGAGAGAGAGAGAGAGAGAGAGAGAGAGAGAGAGAGAGAGAGAGAGAGAGAGAGAGAGAGAGAGAGAGAGAGAGAGAGAGAGAGTTTTATGTCTATGAGAGGCCAAAGTCGGCCTATGAGACAAAACATAAGATAGATGATGCGGATGTCATCCGACTATCACAAAAGTAAAACAGATCATAAAAAGCTAATACAATCTAGTCTCAAACATGTGTGGTAAAATACTAAGGCTGATGGAGCCCTATCTTTGGGGGTATATGCATGTGTATATGCTCAGGGCAATACAATCATGAAGATGAGTCTGTCTACTAGCTCCATCCAATGGTAATGGAGGGGTGGAGGATGTGATATATAGGTGGAGCCAGTGTTAGAGCTACTTGCTCCACCAATGGTAATGGAGGGGCGGAGGATTTGATATATAGGTGGAGCTAGTGCTTTTGGATCTTCTCTCATCAAAGCTACTTGCTCTGTAGTCGCCCCGCGATGTTGGGCTCGAATCTCCTCTATTTGGGGATTGTATAGCCTCACTCCTCTCAGTGCGGTGACTCGTGGTCGTCGTGTAGCTCAACTCACCCCAGCCTACTATAATGTCACTCGTTGGGAATGAGGTGGAGAGGGGACTCTAGACCTCTAGAAAAAATAAGTGAGCTATAGCTGTCTCCTCTCCACCTGTGTAGCTATGTGTGTCAGTGGTAAGAGAGCATCTCTATGCCTCTGAATCTCTATCAAGAAACATCCATCTTGTCTCTGATCTCGAGAGTCCATAATCTCTCGTAGGGTGGGCTGTCCTCTGAACAAAGTCTCATATCTCTCTCTAATCTGAGTTACGCTTTGCATCAACATATGAAATGCTCCTCACTCTCCACCTCCTCTCTACATAGTTTACATATCCGCTATGCTCTCGGGACCCCACTGTGTCTCCCACTCTAGATCTCCAGTCTGTGTGATGCGACCCTCAAAATGCCAATCGCTACTCGTGAACTCTGTGGCATATAAATGTCCATATAGTGTGGTCTCTATATGAATCCATTGGACATAATGGTGAGAAATTGGTCTCTGAAGTCTGACATCCTCCCCTCTAAACTAGGTGATCTCCATACTCTCCTGATTTAGAGCCTCCATAAGTCATGGTTGAGCACTAGATTCCTCTCGTTGCGAGAGAGGTGATAGTAAGGTGAGTTTGAGTCATACTAAAAAGGTGGTAAACTCTCCATATCGAGCCCATGTGTTGCGAACCAAGTTGTGACGTGTGAGACTTGGCTCTATCATGCCCACTCTGAGATAACTGTATAGTTGCCTCAAATGCTCTATGAGCGAGTCTATTGTGAGGCAACTCCCTCACCCTCTGAATGAAGCTCATTGTTTGGAATAGTGCTCTGATAAACTTCCAGGGCAACGAACTCGACCAAACACCTACTCGTAGAGAGCGTAGATGGTCTATATCATCTCTGTCGGGATCCCAAGGCTCAGTAGGCACTGGAATAGCCTCTCACGTGGAACTATATCAAAAGCCTTGCGGAAGTCCACAAAGCAACAATGAAGCCTCTTCTTCCTTGCCTTTGCCCCATCAATGAGACAATGGAGGATGAAGATATGGTCGATAGTGGAAAGCTCGTCTTAACCCGGCCTGTCCTGGTGCTCGGAGGCCCTTTGCCTCTACATATGAGCTAAGCTCTGCCTCAAGAACTTCTCCATATAACTTGGCCATTGTGCGGCTAATCATGATAGTCCTGTAGGTACTTGGATCCCGAGTGTCACCGGATTTGTGGATAGGCATGATAGTATGCTTTGTCCACTCCTCTTGGAAACCCTCCCCTATAGCCTTGTTGAAGATGTGTGCAATCAACGAGGCTATAGTGGAGGTTGCGTAGATGAGATGCTCGCTCTGTAAACTAGTACTGTTGGCAGCCCGCCTGTGCTGCAGATGACGTATGGCCCTCTCCACCATCGCTGTAGCAAAGAAAGAGGAGTGTGTGGGCCGAGGCTCAAGTGGCTGTGGAATGGGTGGCTGTCAAGGGACATCATATAATCGCGTTGCATAATCTCGCCAGGTCTGTGGATCCTCACTGAGTGTAGCCGGACAAGGCTCGCGAAGAGCACGCCATTCTGTCTTATCATCCATGCTCATGAATAGACATTACAACTCGAGCTCCTGTGCCTCCTCGAATGCCCACCGCTTTCGACAGGTAAGTGCCTTCATCTATCTATTGGCCTCTCTCTCTGTAATCTCTCCCAAAGCTTGTCGCGCATGAAGGTATCTGTAAAGTGCTCTTTACTCATCATCATACCAACTCTTCTTGGGTCTAGTCCCAGAGGGGAGGGATACGTCCGGTGTGAGTGGTGTGTGGGAAGGAGCTGATAGCTGAGGTGTGTAAGATGGATGAGATATGTGAGGTGAGAATTGAGAGGGGGTGTACGGGTGTAGTAGGTATAGGCCCCGCTCGACCTGAGATGAGTATAGAGGAGCTAGCTTACGTGTGAAGTGAATGGTGGTGTGTGGGGTACATGTGATAGGGCTATGTGGGGTTCTATCCCTAGTGATGGAAAGGGAGAGGTATGTGTGATCGGCTTTGATGGGTATGGGCGGGATGGTAAGTGATGTAGTGAGGTGGGTGGCCTCCTTGAATCCAAAGATATAGTCAACTGTGCTCCCTTGTCCCCCAATAGGCCCATGTGGCATGCAAGTCAAGCCTCTTGAAGCAGGCCATCGAGCCATCCCATTATAGATGACGAGACGGTGCTCAGAGCCAAGCCTAAGTAGGTGTCGTCCATATGCAGTGATAGGAGCTCTGTTTGCGGAGTGTCTTATGGTAGTCTTCTCTTGTAGGGTGTGTAGTGCCTTTGGATCCTCCTCGTCATATGTCTCGCAAAGCTCATTGCATGTGCGAGTGTTGAAATCTCCCATGAGGAAGACTTCACCAAGCATGGAGTACTCCATCATCTCATTTGATAGACATGCATAAGGTGAGGTCTCCCCTGATGAAGAGTCATGCTCAATGGAGGCGAAACGAGAGCCTGTGGGGGTGAAATAGCATATGGCTATGTAGATGAAACTGTCGTGTGAAAGCTCAAGGCGGGTCCACATGTATCGGGCCTGCGGGTCATGGGCCATCATATGTAATCTACTGTGTAGTCCCTATCAAAAAAGTATGGCCACCCCTCCTTATTTGGGGATGTGCGTTGTTGTGTGCATCCTCGGTATAGAGACTCCCACCGGAATCCATGTATCGGGGGCAATCCTCTCTCTGGACTATCATGTGTCTCTATAAGTAGGATGATGTCCTTGCCTCTCATCACCTCCTCGAGTCTCTCTCGATGTGTCCATAGGTCTTCGTTACAGTTCAAGACTACCAAGTGGATCTCTTCTCGTGTCCCATAGGCTTCGAGCCCTTATGTGATGATCTTGCCATCTATGATGACCTGACCATCTCTGTAGGGTGCTCGTTTCCCCTCTTTGCGGGCGTGATGCACCCTAGGCATACATGCACGCCTGTGTGCGACCTGCATTTTGGTGAGGTCATCATCGAGATAGACGGGTGGGCCTTCAAGCCCTTGTAGGATTATCCTCTTGTGAAGGAAAGTAGATCGTGACTCTCCATCGGGGAAGCAGAGGACGAGGGCTTGTTTTTTAGTGGCATCTTTGCCTACTCTCCAAGCTTTAGTGAAAGGAGATGATTCCCCCTCCTTATATCCGAGTTTGGCGCATAACATCCTTCCATCTTCCTCCGGAGTGGATCCTTCCCTCTCCTTCATTCTTATGAATGGTACATTGAGGTGTCCAATTTGCCTCATCCTCTCTTCCTCGATAGTGTTGTGTACAAGGAGAGTCTCTTCTTTATGTGCTTCTTCACGGGCCTCTTTCTTGATGTTTTTCGCAATCTGGTGTCGATGAAGTCTTAGGGCCTGATATCCTATAGCATGGGGTCGTCTCCTAGATCAAGAGGTCTGAGCTTGCGAAGAGTCACCCCTCTCTGTGTGTGTGAGCTGAGGTGGGGAGGGTTGTTGCACGTCGAAGAACAAAGAAGTCAGTGAGTTGACTGTGTCTCCCTTCTGTCTTGGCTACTGTGGTGGGCTCGAGCTTGGAGTAGGGAATCTATATGACTTTGTATCTCTAGTAAGGATCCCGAGCTTTCGCTGATCTCTAGAGTCCATGATGTCTTGGAGGATGGGTTGCTTTGTAAACAGGTTTCATATATGTCATCATATGCCCTACATCTGCATACAAAGTGCTTCTCATCCTCCATCTCTACTCTGCATATCCTGCATATCCGCTCCTCTCTTGGAATGTCTACGGCTCTGCGTGTCTCAATCTCTAGTCAGTGTGACTCTCAACTGGCCAATCACTACCCTCGAGCTATAAGGCATGTAAGTATCCATGTAGTGTGGTCGCTCTACTGAAACAGTTCGCTAGTATGTCTAAGAAATGGCCTCGATAGTATGATAGTCTCGATCCTCCGTGTTGTGTGAGCCATATCTGACTAATGTAGAGTTGCGAGAGATCGTGTTTGAGCGTAACGTTCCTCTCACTACAGGAGGGATGGATGTGAGGTGAGTAGGGGTCATATTGAAAGGGAGGCAATCTGTCCATATCAACTCCATGACTATCGAATTAGGCTCTAACTTGAGTGTACCAAGCTCTCTCATATCCTTACTCTGATATTTGTATAGATGTCTCAAATGCTCTGCATGTGAGTCTGTTTCTAGGGAGCTCCCACATGCTCTGAATAAAGTGTATGGTATGGAATAGTGCATCTACTACCATGGTGGTGCAGCTAGCTCTATCCAGGTGATTTCATGTGGCATTGACAGTTTCCCGCGAAATAGTCGCGAGATCATATGCACTTTTGGGCTCTCGATTGCACTCCACTGGTTGATTGTGAGGTGGGGGGCCCAAACTGCTGCAATATATATCATAGTTGGTCTGACTATGTGTCAAAAAGCCACCCTTTCGTGCGAGGCTCTTGGAAATGTGCTTGGTGACATCTCCGCTCTAACATGGCCAAAGCTGCATATCCTCATGTGAGTCTTTCGGTGGCTTGCCCCCTCATGCTGAAGGGGCGAGGCAAGCTCGAGGAGCCTAAGT
This sequence comes from Ceratopteris richardii, assembly GCA_020310875.1. NCBI lineage: Eukaryota > Viridiplantae > Streptophyta > Polypodiopsida > Polypodiales > Pteridaceae > Ceratopteris > Ceratopteris richardii. The sequence continues at coordinate 130,803,052 of CM035430.1, read as the reverse complement.
AATGAATTCATCAATCATCTTTCAAGCAATAAAAGTTAAGAAGAAGCATGGATAAAGTTAGAAGGATTATTTGGGACAAGGACAGAGAAATCTCTTATATCATTTCTTATATCTTGCTTTCAGCTAGAAATGAGCGGTTCAACATCAATGTGAGAGCATTTGAACAAGTTTAAAAGCTACATAGCTCCATTGGTTGGGATGAACAATCCTATGTGAGAGGAAATTGCAATAGTAGTTCTTCGAAAGAGTCTACCACCTACATAGAGTGTGATTGTCACCATCCTATAGAACAAGACAAATCCAAATCTTGAAAGAATAATGGAAGCAATCTAAAAGGAGGAGAAGAGGTTAAGGGAAGAAAAAACCTAAATGGTAGTCCATATACTACAAAATTGAAGAAATTCAAGAAATGTAAGCATTGTGGAAGAACAAACCACAAAGGGTCAGATTGTATTATTATTAACCCATGTAAAATTTGTTGTGGAAAAACACATTCAAGAAAAAAGATGACCAAGCAAAGGTTGTAGATACAATTATTCAAAGGTGGCATTGGTTGATTGGATGATGCCACTACCTCATCACTCAACTATTCATGTTAAATCGTTAAATCATGTCATCTTTGATTTTGTATTTTTTTGTATTTTTGATAGGTATAGATAAGGACATATGATCTTGATTAGAAAGGCTTGATCACCCGCAGAGCATTTACCAAGGTTTAATGATGTTTTTGGTCGAGCTTTTTGGAGGGACAAGAAATCTACATAAAGAGACACACTCTTATGCATCTTAAACGATAGCTTTCCTCAAGCTCTTCCAATTAGGGTTTGTGAGAAGCACTTCTTGTAACTATATTTTTGTAATTTACAGTTTATTTGGAGCTCCTTTGCAAATCTCGTGTATATTGTCTCTACTTGTCTCTCTCTTTCTCTCTCTATACTCTGATTGTGGGCTTCAAAAACCAATAGATTGTTACTATTCTGCAAAACAAGACAGGTCCAAATCTTGAGAGAGTAATAACAGCAATACAAAAGGAGGAGAAAATACTGAAGTTAGAAGATAGTATATATGTCACTTACGACAAAGGCAAAGAAATTCAAAGAGTGAACATTGTGGCATGTCAAATCACAAAGAATGAAAATGTTATTCAATCAATCCTTGCAAAATATGTGGTGGGAAAGCTTATAAGGCAGAATTTTATTACAAGAAAGAAGAACAAGCCCAAATAGCTGATGAAGTTTCTCAAGATGAAGTTGGTGGTTGTTGAAGAAACCACCTATATAGATTTTGCATGTTTATCTAAATTGTCTTGTTAGAGGTGAGGAAATATGTTCAGTTTTGCATTCTATTTTCATTACTTAGCCTCGTATGGTTGTCTCTATCCTTCCAAATAGTACTTGGTTGAGGAGAGTGGGGGATGTGTGAGTTCTCTTTGTGATGTGTCTTGGGGGAGAGCTCTTCATGTTCAAGGTCCTTGTGCATGTGCTTGTGGACAGGTGTCATGATATAGGAAAAATAAACAGGTACCTAATAAAATAATTAATTTAGATAACAAAATACCTACTTGACATATTCCCCTTGTATTAGGTTAGAAGGGGATTGTTAGAATATCAATTTTCCACAAGGGAAGTAAAGATATATAAAAAAAATTCAGAATTGGATGAAGTCAACAGGTGGTCAAAGCTGATCAAGCTAATGGTCTAAAATGTGTTGGAAATGAAGTAGGCCCATAACTAATACCATAGGTCCATGGTTCCATAGGTCCAACATCTACAACACAGATTCCAACAATCTTCCAATATTGACAAAACATGAACATACCACATTTAATCATACAAATGATGAGACAAAGATAGAGAGAGTTTAGACAACATGTGTAAAGTGTTACGTAAGTCATTGCTTACTCACACTATCATATATACAAATGTCAATTTACAATGTTGGAGTCAAAATCTCAATCACTCTATGTGAACAGAAATAGATGGAAGAGTGTATATACAAATGTAATAAGAATATTCAGATGTATGGATAGAAATCTGAATATTCAAAAGAGTGAATATGAGTGACAGAAAGAGGAAGGATCAGTGTGAAATTGATAATCAGCAAACCCTCATCTGAACTTAGGCTATGGAAGACCCTAAATCAGATACGTGTGTGAAAGATCACATACTTACAAAAGTAGCAAAGAATGCTAACAAGTTTGCTTTCAGAAATCCTCAAACTCATATGAACATACCTTCTCGAACACCTCATCCAAATATACATAAAGATACATGTACTGATTCTCTTGTACCAAGAAGAACTCCATAGACGCTCCTCAACATGCTCCAAGATAGCACCATGGCTGCCCCATGTGCTAAGAGCATCACCTCTATTGAGGTACCAAACCTGGCATTGCAATTGGTGTAGGATGCAAGATAATGAGCCAAGATACTTCTTATATAGCATAGCTCTCCATCAATAAAGCTACTCCAAAATCACTTCTCATAAAGCACAAGCGATCGCTACAAAAAATCCATCGTTGTCCATGAAATCTCCGTCACCGTTCGTGATCCGTCTTATGAGAAAAGCTAAAACAAAAGAACTTAGAGTTCCGTGCGGTGTTGCCGCTGGGAATCGAACCTGCATGGGTGCTTTCAGAGGCAAACGTCGTAGCCACGAGGCCTTGCGCCTTTAGTTGTAGAGGGAGTAAAAACAATGACTGCAGAACTTGTATTATGAGCAATATTATTTGACCAATAGAACATTGTACCTATATGATATTGCTTCCAACAATCCTCCTCGCAATGTCATATTGGTACAAATTGGAGTGGATATATAACTTCATTCATCTGTAAACTTCATAAGCTTCAAACTTGTACTCCCCAAATTGACCTTCAAATCTTTTCTTCAAAAGTCTTCTTCAAAATTGAATTTGACTTTCCTTCAAACTTCAAACAACTTGAGCTTGCTGAATATGAACCATAATACTTGAGAAAATATGCAAACTAGATATCCAATAGTGTACTCATCAAGCAATCATTGCTTGACAAATGTAGCATGTACTGACTCTGAACCTATTATCTCCTGTCTTCACAAACCTTGAAAACATACACTAGGATCCACATACTTGAACTTGCTGAATATGAACCATAATACTTGAGAAAATATGCAAACTAGATATCCAATAGTGTACTCATCAAGCAATCATTGCTTGACAAATGTAGCATGTACTGACTCTGAACCTTCTATCTCCTGTCTTCACAAACCTTGAAAACATACACGAGGATCCACATATTTGCATTTACCTTACGAAAGCTTTCTCAACGTACTTCTATTGTGTCATGTAAATACACTAAACATAATCAAGAACCGAATCTTGGGACTTGTGACTGAAGACTCACAACTTAGTGTATTATGACTGACGACTTGTGACTGATGACTCACAACTTAGTGTATTATGAACACTGTTGGCTCATCTCTGACTGTACTCAAGTCAACTCAACTCAATTCATGAGTCTCATCAAAATTTCATATCTATGATGTCATCATGCCTTCATCTTTGTTCAATCTGTAAATCCTTCATACCTCTTTCCTTCATAATCTGGTATAAGCATATATGTGCGCACTTCTGAAAACATACCTCTTTGAAATATCAAATTTTTCTTCAATAGAACTCTGGAACCTTCTTCTGAACAGAAACACCTTACAGGAACTTCCTCCAAACATTCTCCTTCTTCCTTCTTCTTTCAAAGCTGGAACATAAAGAGAAACTGACAAAGGAAATATAGGAATACCTGTAATTATGAATCTGCATTCTTTCACATATGATTAAAAATAAGTCTTCATGTTTTATCATCCCTTGGATGAATTAACACTAGTTCTTCTATTTCTCTGCAACACAAATTTGATAGAACCTGAATCTTTGACTTACTTCTTCCAATGTTAAAGAACTTTCACAAACAAAGGATAGACAACTGACTCATAAATACTCAAGATCTTCAAGACTTTCAAGATCATACAAGATCTATCAAGATCTTACAAGATCATATGAGATCATCCAAGATCAATGATCTCTCCAACAAAATACCTTTATAGAATATGCTCTTCTAAACCTTCATGACTGAATGCTTGATTTGCTACTTGAATGTCTCTAAGCATCCATGATTCTCACATAAAGTTGTAAAACTTTTCTTTAAACAAATCCTTCCCAAGAATCTGCAACTCCTACTTGAAACATAAGTGGACAAACTTCTCACTTTGAGACTCAAAAAGCTGCAAGTTGATACTTCATATCTTCATATTCTACCCGGGTGAAATGTGATAGTACCTGCTTGATTTTCTTTTGGCTAACTCCACTTCTCAATCAAGTGTTAGGATCTTATGGAACACCTTTTTGAATACAAGAATGTATTCAAAAAACAAGACAATCATAGAAAGTAGATTCTTCAACTGACTGGTATATCAAAAAATCTGAATTTTTTGAAGTTTTCTTAAAATACTGAATATGAGGTACCTTTTCCAAAAAAAAAAACCTCACTCCAAGTCTTCAACATCTGTTACAAATACTCTTTCACCTCAAGAGTTAGATCAAGAAGAATCTCTGCAACTTGTCATATACCAAGTAGCTCTGAATTGACACTCCAAGAATTCTTTGAGGGAACATATAGTTGCCTCCTCAAAATCTTCAACTTATACATAACTCATACATATATGAGTCAAAACATATAAGCTTCCTTTCTTTTTCGCAATGCAATTCTTTGTCAAAACCTACTAAAACATGACCAAGTATAATGCAAAACAAGAAACTGCTTCTTCTTCAAACAAGATGTTCTCGTAGACTTGTCTTTGGATGTAGAGGATAAAGTAGGAAAGTTATATGGAAAATATAAGAGAAAAGGAAGTCTTACTTTTCTTTTGGAAATATTGGACTTTCTTCTTCTGCATCTTTCTTCCACCTGATGATGTCAACATCTTCAAACTTCTCTTCCATACCTTTTGTTCTCTTCATCTTGAAGTAGCAAGCATTTTTGACTTCTTCAAATGAACTTTTCCTCTTCCTCTAGTGCTAAGAGTAAGAGACAAAATAAACATGGTATACAAATGGAAGTGAACATAGAATCATGTTTTACCATCTCCTCATATCTCTGAATCAAAACTCTGCTTGAAATGTGACTAATATGATTGAATTCACCAACCTTTTGGTTGAATGATGAATTATCTTTCTAGTTACCTCTCTAGAGTATCTAGATCAAATTCTGCATCTGGATGTCCAACCAACTTACAACACAAAATTGGTTGAAAACAAAACTGATGCTCTCCACATTTGTCTTCTTAGATGAGCTTTCTTGCCATAAAAGAGATCTCTCAAAACTCTCTAGAAAAACCTCTAGATACTAGCCTTTAACTTTCAAATAATGAAAGCGTATAAAAGCACTCCTTGAATCCTTTAAATCTCTTCATAACTGCTCTTCTAAGATATGACTTGCAAATGATAATCTGATAGTAGAAACTAATACCAGTGATTTGATGTTGATCTCATTCCTTCATCTTCTCTAAACCATTGTTCTTCCTTGAATTTGAAGTAGTCTTCTCTTCATCAAGTCTTCGTCTTCAAACAATACTTCTGTAAAGTATTTTCATACTTTTCCAAAAGTACTCGGTTGCTAACAGATCATCAACTTCATACTCCACACTGATGAATAAACATGTAACTGAATTGTCTAATTCTCAAATCTCTACTCATCTAAATTAAGTGTGTATGTTAAATGTCAAAGTTAGAAGATGCTCTTAAATCATATGTTGTAAACTTGGAAGTCTGGGAACCTAGGAATCTGAGAGCCTGAATGCTTTGATATCAAAACCCTAAAGCTCTGATACCAAATGTTGGAAATGAAGTAGGCCCATAACTTATACCACAGGTCCATGGTTCCATAGGTCCAGCATCTACAACACAGATTCCAACAATCTTCCAATATTGACAAAACATGAACATACCACATTTAATCATACTAATGATGAGACAAAGCTAGAGAGAGTTTAGACAACATGTGTAAAGTGTTACGTAAACCATTGCTTACTCGTACTATCATATATACA
>CM035430.1:130744477-130791977 GCA_020310875.1 Ceratopteris richardii | reverse complement strand
ATGCTTAGGATGTTGGGCACCTAAAGAGAGATCAGGAATGCTTGTAATTTACAAATTTCTTGCTATCATGCACACTCTTTGCTGATTTATCTCTTTTTCTTGTAATTACTATAGGGAAACCTCAATGTATTGAAAACTTGTAGAAAGTATAAGGTATGGTTGGGGAAAATTGAAGTGACCATGATCTAGGGAAAATCCAGATTTAGAAATGAGGCAGAAGTAACAGGCAAGAGATTTCTTTGATATCAAAAAGAAACGTAAAAACTTTGCAGCATCCAAATATTTTAGTGGTAGGCTCATGAAAAATCAAGTGGTTTGGTACCAGAGTCCTCAGTCCAGAGAAAACTCTATAAAACCCAAATGAAGAATGCAGACATATTTTTAGTGAAGCTGTTAAAGTATTGTTTTTGAAATTACAAATTTAGGCCGGAACAAGTGAACAAAACTTTTGGTTTTTGAACTTGATGGAAATAAATGTCATATGTTCTTTATGAATTTTGTTGATCAAGTCCATCTCGCTAATTAGCATTCTTTTTGTTTTTGCATTTTACACATGTAAGATAGTTCTTGAAATCCTTCCACAAAGGTTAATATATATATTTTTTGATTTATTCTGAACTATAGGTTAATATATATATGTATTTTGATTTGTAAAATACATATATATATATATATATATTTTGATTTATTCTGAACTATAGGTTAACAATGTTACAAAAGGCACCCATGATTCCTTTGAGGTTGAGAGAAGCAACTATGAGAAAAAGCTTGCTGCTGCTTATGCTGAACGTGACAAGGTCATGAAGGATCTCAAGCGGCTTAGACAACATCTTCTAGAAAAGGCATCCTTTCTTTGCTTTTACTTTCTTGAAATCTACAGTGTCTTTGTTCTAGATCTTGTATTATGAGTGTTCACCTCCCGTTTGTGATATCTTTGTTGTGTTTTGTGACTGCATGTGGGTTTCTGGCTTACGTTGTGGTATGCTCATCTTACGACGGGCTACCCATCTAGATATTTGTATTCAATCTGTCTTATCCATGGGCTCAGATTAATGACCTTCATTTATGATGTAAAAGGTGGGATCTCTGAGTTAAAGTCCTTCATGATTACAGGAACAAGCAGATTCAGAGAAGATGGAACAGGATAGTAAACTTATAGCAGAACTCGAGGAAAAGGCTAATGCCAGTATGGTGCAGGCCATGCAACTTGAGCAAAATCTTGCACAAGCTCTACAGAAACAGGCTGACATGAGTCAAAAATTTAGTGAGCAATTAGAGGCGTCCAATCAACAAATCATAGTCCTCAAAAGAAAATTAGCAGCCTGTATGTCTGCTTCCGAGTCAAAGGACAGTGAGCTGCTTAATCTTCAAGCAGCATTAGGACAATACTATGCAGAGTGTGAGGCCAAGGTCCAGATTTTAGTGCTGATTTTAGTTTGCCTGATGCAAAAATAATGTTTTTTGGGAATCCCCTCGCTCTTCTTTTGTTCCATTTTTTTCCCCCTACTCTTTGCTTCCTTTCACATTTGTTCACTCTGTGAAACAGGACCGTTTACATACAGAGCTATCTTCGGCAAGAAAAGAACTTGATAAGCTTTCAGATCAGTTGAAGGTACATAATTCACAAGAAACTTGAGAGAAAGGATTAGAGATGAATATACTAAGTTCGTTAAATACTTTTAAGCCTCATCACTTAATGTAGTTTCTACATAATGTTCAGGGGTGCACTGATCGCTTAAATTTAACAAGTATTTTAGGTTTTAGCTTTTTGCTGCTTTTGACAACATTGCATAAACTATGTTATTGACCCTCCATCAATGCAGATTGCCAATGATGCAATGACATTGAAGGACAAAGAAAAGGAAGATATTCTGGAGAAGTTAGCATCACAGCAAAAGAAGTTTTCTCAAAGTCAAGAGCAGAGGCGAAAACTTGAGGCAGATGTTCTGATGATGAGGCGAGCATTGGAACAGAGTTTGAGTCGCCTCAACAGGATGTCTTCAGACTCGGATTTTCATGTTGATAGGTGTTGATCTTTGTAAATATAAATCTGGAAGATGTAGATAGAGAATTGTGGTCCTGAGGATTGACAACTGTTTTTTGCAGGCGTATTGTTATTAAGCTGTTGGTCACATATTTTCAACGACAGCAAAGTAGGGAGGTACGAACTAGTTTTGTTTAGATGGTTAACTTGTAGTTTATGGTTCTTTTCATTCAAGGAGGGCTACTGGCTTGTAAATTTACAGTTACTGCTTGCTTTTATCCAAAATATTTATTGGTGGTTGCATGTTTTGGATCTTAGGTTTATATCTAGATGCATATTTTCATATTTCAATGCAGGTTCTAGATTTGATGTCACGCATGCTGGGTTTTTCTGATGAGGAGAAGCAAGCAATAGGCCTAGCCCAACAAGGAGCTGGCAAGGGTGTGGTTCGTGGTGTTCTTGGACTTCCAGGTCGCTTTGTTGGGAGCCTTCTGAAGTCAGGCTCTTCTCCTGCGGCAATGCCTCTGTCAGAGACTGATGATCAGGTTCTAGTTCTTTTACCTCTTTCATCTCAGGTCAATCATGATCAATGTGAATGAGTTGCGAGTTAACAGCATCAAAGCACATCTTGATCAAGTCATAATGAATGATCTAATGTTTCCTTTGACTAACTGATTTCAGGCAGAAAATTTTTGCTAATGAAGAAGAGTTTCTGAAAGAAGAAACTTTTCTAAGGGCAGCATAGGTTACTTTGCCTTCTTATTATTATTTTTTAAAATATAGGTTTTTTGTTTTGCAATGTTCCTTGTTTTAATTATTAATTTACATTGATTTTTTATTTTTTAATTTTATTTTTTTACTTTCATTTCTTATTTACTCTTATTTTCCGTTTTGATTTTGTTCTCTTTTATTTGTTTATATTTTTTATGTTTTATGTTATTTTTTGGTCCAATCAGTGATTATTGTATATTCTGATGTATTTGTGTTCATGTTTCTGATCTTTAGTTTTTAAGTTGGGACATTTTGATCTTTACTTTATAAGTTTGCAAGTCTGATCTCTTCTTGTAGTCACTATCTGTCAAAGTGACAGTATTATATATAGGAGGGATATATGGTGTACATAACGAAGTGATAATAACTTGCACTATTATGTATGAATCAAACTGGGCTTACATTGGATAGACACACACATGCACAAAAAAAAAACTTTGAAAATGTCCCTCTTTATGCTCAAAATTTACGGTTGATTTTGCAGTCCTTTTCAGATCTTTGGATTGACTTTCTACTTAAGGAATCTGAGGAAAGGGAAAAGAGGGACAGTCTGGCTGCTGATGCATCTGCTTCTAATAGTAATAATGAGCCTTCCTCTACAATGGATTTGCTGAAGCCCCGTAGCTTCTCCGACAGTGGTTATGAGCACAAGAACGTTGATGATTTTTCTACACCTAACCGGCTCAAAGATCTTTCTTTTGTGAATGGGCCATCATCAAGATATCAAGGTGGTGATTCGGTAGGGAGCAGTGAGTTTTCTAATGTGCCCCTAAATTTGTCTCCAAATCCATCGCTCGCCCAAAGTTATCTTCGATGACAAACATAATTCATAGTTTTGAGCTTGGAAATTCCATGACAGTGACAATCTATGACTAAACTGCATGTTTTGCGGAGCTTTGGATCTGGTGGCTATTCAAATCAGCAATACCGGATGCAGATCAAAGTGCTCCCTTGCCATGCCATTGGAATTGAAATGGCATCTCTTCCATACCCCAGGAACTGAAGCAGTTCCCTTAAAGGAAGTCAGCTGAATTCAGAGCTCTGAGTATGAATTTGTATATGCCAAGGCATTTGATGGATTTAGTTGCTAAGCTGTGATTTCATAGCTGTTCTCCTCTACATGAAATTTTTGACCATCAGTGGTGTTCAGGGCCTTGTATCTATGAACAGACCATTCTTGCAACCCTTGGGACTTGTATTACAAATCATTCTTTCAAAGATACACAATAAGCATCAAATTCCATGGATATATTCCTTCTTGTACAATAGGAACCTTAAATGTAAAAGGATTTTACATAATCTGCTTGTAAGGAGCAAGGGATTACAAATGCCCTTTTCTAAAGCCTCAACACTCTGGCATAGTATGTTTTGACTGTTTTGTTCTGCTACTTTAATCTTCAATACGTTCTGCATTTTTTTGTCTCTGGTTTCATCATCATCATGATTGCTATTGCGGTTACCAGAGGAAGGAAGTTGAACTTTAAATCAATAAAATCAGGGAATTGGGTTTTCCCTCATTACCGAGTAGGCAGGTGCTTTCTTGCAAGAAACCGAGAAATATATGCTTGATTCAAATCCTCTGTTATTTCAATAGATGCATTACTCTCAGTTTCTCTCTTATTTTAATGCATACACAATAAAATGGTGTTTCACTTTTTCCATTTTGACATTTGTCACAGTAGAATGGTAAGATCCAATCTGTATTGATGTAATTTTTTGACCGTCAGAAAACTGGACTGCCTTTGAGGTCCTGGACGAAACAGAATTGCTTTGGTTCTCTGTTAGAGACAAAGAAGTTTCATTCCTCCCAAATAATCTTAGTTTTTGAAGTAATGCCGGAAAATTAATCAGTATGTCTGCTAGAATAACTTTTTTTCATCAAATCTGCGTTGGATGTGCTATCTGGAACAGATGTTGAATGAGAGATATCTTAAACTTTTTTAGCCTGTCAGTAGAACAACGGCATGTAGTCTTTCATTTTGTGGGACATTCACACGTGTCTTTATTCATAACTAATATTCCCCAGGTAAGCTGCTTTAGCGTAATAAATTCCTATGGCATTGTATGGTTGTCTTATTGCGGTGCATGTCTTTAAATGCGTTGCTCTATGGCTGTTTGGTACACGATAATTTTCATGTTCTAAATCTTTGTGTTGTTTGTTCTGCGTTTTATTTCCCGAATTGGTCATCAGGTATCAATAAAACTCTGTTTCACGAATGTTGGAATTGAGCCATAAAATCTTCGTCAAGAGTGATCCTTCTACTAACTGGTTCCAAAGTGGGAGTATAAAGAATGAACTTAGCATGCTTGGATTTCCTACACATGATCCTGCTGGGATGCATTTGAAGATCCCTTCAAAACATATGAATTCAAAATCAAACGTCAAGGTTGCTTAGTATGTATTATTGCCATGAGAAGCTCTTCTTTTTGTACCAGGATTGTGTGTGTACATATTAGAATATATATTTCTGTTGTAAACGGACTTGATTTACCCTAGACCCTAAGTCGAGAGGAAGGTTCTATAAGGGATTAGGCAAGTTCAGAGCTTATCCTAGTGGTCAAGTCTATGGATGGGTAGGAGGAGATCTTGGGTTCTAGAAGCGTCCAACTCACGTTAGCTTGAGTGGACTGGGGAACATGGCAGACGTACCACTTGCAGACTCCAGAAAACAGAGACATTTGGCAAGTTGTGCTTAAACATGCACATCCCGACTTGAGATAACCCAAGTTCTCACCTTCAGCTATATAAAGGATGGTTGGGAGGTGAAGATCACCTCTTCCTCATGGTCTGTATAGATTACAGTGGTATCATAGTCTAGGATCGTTCTTCTAACCTTTCATCCTCAAGTCAAACTTTGCATCCTCGTGTGAAAGAGCTCAAATTCTCATTACCTCAAATTGGGATTGCAAATACCTGAAGAACACATTCTTGTGGTATCTTGTAGCAAGAAGTATCATTTTTCACCCCCATCCAGGGCAGGCGTTGTCCTAGCTGGAAACAATGGGGCAGGCAACTCTGCAGATGCCACAACAGTGCTGACCTCACGGATGTGCAATATGAGAGAGCCCAGACAATATGAGAGAGCACAGAAGGCTGGCTTCTATGCAGCCCACGTGAGGGTTGCAGCACTGCTCTCTCTCTCTCTCTCTCTCTCTCTCTCTCTCTCTCTCTCTCTCTCTCTCTCTCTCTCTCTCTCTCTCTCTCTCTCTCTCTCTCTCTCTCTCTCTTTCAGACCACCCCCGATGTACCACATACTACACCCACCCCCACCCATTCACCAGTAGCTAGGGTGTTTTACTCACACTTTTACTCGCATGTCCCCCATGTATTAGGTGGCCATGTTTTACTCACACTTTTACTCGCATGTCCCCCATGTATTACATGGCTCTGACTCGGAGTCAGAGCCACGTCTTCCCATCCTTTTCCAGCCTTATATATCTTTGTGTCGCAATATAGCTTTTATTTCATTTCATCCTCTACACAGGGTTACTACACTTGTACATGGTTTTTTGTCTCATAGGCCAAGTTTGGCCTCTAGAAGACGTTAATATGACTCTCTCTCTCTCTCTGCGAGCAGGGTGGTGTATATATGTATATATAGGCTTCAGAAGCATGTCTGTTTTCCATCTATGGGATTATGAGGTTCCTTTTGGCAGCCTGACCAGTGACCAACTCGTAGGAAATAAAGTCAAGAGCCCCCCCCCCCCCCCCCCCCCCCCCCCCCCCCCCCCCCCCCCCCCCCGGGGGAGTGCGAAAGCACACAAACAACACAATTAAGAAGAAGAAACTTGGAACACAACACAACATTGAGTGTATTATTAAGTGAATGTACAAAGAAGCTCGTTAAGGTTATAGGCGTATATACGAGCCAATAGAAATAAACCTCGTAAAGAGGGAAAAAAATGTATTGGCGTTCCTAAGTGTGTTCACACACATCACTACTGAAATATATCAACAAATCTCCCTTGGGAGTGATGTGGTGAACAAAGAGTTTCCACTCATCTATAAGGAAGCACCAAGCTATGTAGAATGAAATCAATCCACAAAGGAAGTAAACCCAAAGCTTGGCGAAAAGCTTCAAACTTTTCCCTAGGCTGAACTTTTGTGAAAATGTTTGCAACCTTATCTTGTGCGCACATAAGTCAAATTGATCTCTCTAGCAAAGATTCTCTCGTTGGCATAATGATAGTGGACCTAAATGCACTTTGTGCGAGCATGGAACACAAGGTTCCTCACAATTACCAATGTGTTTCGTGTGAGGAGATGGTGAGTTGATTCCAGAGATGAGGTGGTGCTTCAAGAAACCTTCTCTGCACCTTCCAATCTAGCTTGAAGGATGTTTAATATACTTCATCAGCTTCACAATGGTGCACATAGAACCATCAAGTCCTTTGGAGCATCATTCTCAAATGTTTGCATCAAAACAGTTAACTTCTATATGCAAGAAATGAGAAGAACCTTCTATTTTGGGAATAGAAGGTCACAATGTGATGCTCAGAGCTCACAACCTCACAACCTGGTATGAATTGACCAGAGAGGGATGTAATTGATTTGATTCCTCTACCAAATGAGTCATGGGTTTAGCCTTCTAACTTCACGAGATTCTTCCCTTTTCTTTTAAATATGTCTTTATCCAAGATAAATACAATGAGATTGATAAACATAGGTTCATATGTAGGTCTCTTGTGGGAAGAGGCAAATACATGTGTAGTCCTTAATCTTTAGCAAAGCACTTAGACTTGCTAGATGTACCATTAGCTCCCCCTCGAGCCTAAGATGCTTGAGTCTTCAATCCTTAAAGATTTCCTATAATCCAATCATTGATTTGAATCTATTTAATTTGTTTCCATCCAAGGCCTTTGTCATCATATCTGCACATTGTTGATGAATTGATACATATGAGAGTTGAATCTCTTTGCTCATAATCTTCTCTCTGATATAATTATAATGAACTTCTATATGTTTAGTCCCGACATGATAGAGTGGGTTAGCAGCAAGATGTAATGAGCTAATATTATCTCCATGTTGGGGAAGCAGTCTGGGGAAGCATGCGAACAACACAAGGAAGAAGAAGAAGCTTGGAGCACAACACACAATATTGAATGTATTACCACTAGAATGTACAAAGATATGTGACGTTACAAGGGCAGCCAGTAGTGTAGTTATATTTTTGTGTTCTCAAGACATGCAATTGAGCATCAATCCTATTGAAGCTTATCTCATAGGATTGGGAGGAGTTGAAATCCCTTGTACAGGTGAGGTGGAACTTCCCATCTCCATTCAAGATGTCCATCTTATAGTTAAGGTGCTAATGTTTCATGATGAGGATCTTACATAACCTCTCATTTTGGGTCAAGATTGGATGGAGGATCATTCCTTCAACTTAAGCCTTAGAAGTGGACTTCTACAAATTTTGGGTGAACAATCAACATTTCACAATCAAACCAGGAGGTTGTGCATTCACTGCACTAGGAAAAACACCAACTCATGGTCCTTCTACAATTAATCATGTAGATAAAGATATTGTTCTTGTGCAAAGCTCTATGATGCAGAAGGATGTAGCCATTGAAGACGTGATAGGAGGCATGATAGAACTTCCTTCTTTTCCAAAGAAATTTGATATAATAGAAGCAAAGAAAGCTAAGAAGTAGAGGGAGCAGTCAACCAAATCCCAAAATCAGTAACGAGTCCAAAGCATGGTGATTCATGGTATGAAACAAATCTGGAGATGCAAGGAGGGGAAGCCACCTTCTCCCTTGTATGGACCACAAGCACATACAAAACAAGGTACAAAGTCAAAGAGGCCAAGGGTCAAATACTCAAGATGTCAACCTCAAAAATTAATCCATTTGGATACCTAAGCGATTGATGAAGGCTGACCACAATCCTAGAGAGATATGGGTGCCTAAGACCTGCTTGCATCCTCAATTATTCACACTTAGGCTTCTAGGCTGAATTAGTGCTCACTCACAACCATTCCACCAAAACCGTCGTGAAAATCTACTGTCTCTATATACTCAAGTAAAATCCCACCTAGTGTTACTTGGAAATGGGTACCAAAAAAGTCCCATATCCAAGTAGATTCACCTCTGAAACCCTTAAGTGTAAATACAAGAAAAATGTGTAATCCCACAGGGGAAGTTTGGAGACTCAAAACTTGTAATAAACCAACTGATCCTACTGTGTAAAATCCCATGCATAAGGATATATGCATTTTGAGTATATTGCACATCCCAAGTGTGCAGCTAGGAATATCCTCTACCCTCATGACACCCACTCACATTCACATTGCACCACTTGACGAACCATTAACCATCACAAATATCATGTTGGTATTGCAAGGGGAACAAGGTGCCATCTCTTCTCTAGAGCAATATTAATGTGAATTTATTCTTCTCCCATATTCCAAAGTATCAATTACCACCACTAGGTATGGCTAAGGAAGCAGACATGAGCTTTCAGGCGGGACCGAGTGAGCAAACAATACATATTGAGAGCATGTCTATCATAGAAGTATCCATTGAGTGGTGTGAGTCTGAGCCATTTTTAGGTGATTCCAATTCAGGATCCCCCAATTGGCCATACGACACATGTCAACAAGACTTCCCACTCATTTAGTGAAGTTGCAAGACCTCTTGGCGAAGGGACATATATGTGGGAAGCAAAATGCCATTATAAAACATTATTCCTTTTTTAGTAGAGAATTCAAGCGCTTGCAAAATACAGAAGAGCTTCAACTTGTCTACTGCAAAGCACGGTTAGAGGGACATTTTAGTGCCCTCATCAATCCCTTGCATCCCGACAAGGATCCAAGGGCATCTAGCACATTTGTCATCCCATCTTTGACACACAGAAACGAGTTGAAGAAATTCCCACTAACTAACAACCTAGTGTGGGAGGCCTTAGACATGTATGGTATGCACATCCCAATAGAAAAGGATCAATTAGTCCTTGAAAATATGAAGAACAAGAACTTGACCAAGTTGAAAGATATGGTGGCAATGACCTCTAACATTGTTTTCCATCTTCATATGTGCATGGAACACTTCACCTTCCCCATACAAGATACGTTCAATATGCCCCATAAGAAAGTGTGGTTCACTTATACTTGGCAAACACTCAGAATTTGAAAATCAATCTTCCTCATTGGATCATAGACCGAATTCACAAAGCCCACAAACGATGGTCGTGCAAGAAAATAATATTACACGGATGTTGTGCACTTGCATGCATAATCTAAAGGTGCCTAGCTTATGACATACCAATTCAGTGGGCCCTATCCTAGAGTCGAATTCAGTAGTTTAAGAAAAGTAAGGTATCTGCACCTCCCTCCAAGAGAATGAGAGGTTCTATTCCATGTGCCCAACCTCGAGGAGCCACTCTAATGCCTAACATCTCTCCTATGCCAGGCATATTTTCTGCCCATTTACACTCTGATTGCCAAGGTGAAGCAGTGATGGTTCACAATTGATCTTTCCATCCATATCTTCTGACTTAGTTCTAGAAGAATTGGGTGATGTTGACTTTGATCGGTTGCTCAGATATGTAAACTTGAAATTGGAAGAGGAAGGAGGAGGATATCATCAACAACATGGACATGGACATGAGGAGCAACAACAGGGCAAAGAGCAAGAAGAGGAGGATGATGAGGAAGGACAAGATGAACAAGAACATGAAGGAGCCCCAACATACATGACACAGTTGTAGAAGTTATATGACACTATTATCAGTGTACAAGAGTGGGGATGACTGTCATTTTAGACTAGCCGACTACTTATTGATCAGATCCTAGGAGAAGAGGGAGTATATCCTCACTTCATAGAGTCCCTTCAACTTATGCAAAAGACTTGTGGAGTAGTAGAGGTTGTATATACCATGTTACAAAAGCCACAACAACAATACGACCAAAGGTGCATGGATACTAGGCCAAAGCTAGGAAAAAACATTCGGATACCTATCTCATAGTAGGAGGCAATAGCCACTCATGAAGAAACATCAACCACCACCATCGATCTGACTACAAAAACCTTTGTGTAAACCTCATCCATGTCGCCTCAAAGACCCCTAATCCCCACCTAAGACCCATGAAGTACATATTTCTGCCACAACCATAACAAGTACCCAACTAGTAGAACCCATCTTTCACACCGTTCCCAACTCAGTGCCCCCATACTGAAGTTTCCATCACTACTTCTGAAATTAGCACATCCACCCCTTCATTTAGTTTCAGACAAACTTTTTCTCAATCCACACTCTTTTCTTCCATCACCAATCCATTGTACACCACCTCATCTAAATCCATTGAATCAATCCTCGTTCACCTGCTCAAACAAATAATAGTAGGAAACCCATCTCCGATCGAAGTAGTCTAGGCTTCTTGCCTTACCCTCACACCTATGTTCCTCATGATGCATCCATATTCTTTCATCCCTCGACCTCCATAACTTGTTGCCACCATACCACCATTTTGGGTATCCTTCATGGAAACCATGAATCGAGTTCTTGAACGATCAAGGGGCCCTTATCCTACCACCACATACTATTCACGAACACCACGAGCATGGTACCCACCATCCCCATATATATGGTAGAACCAACACACAAGGCACTATCCGAACCCAAGGATATCTCACCACCCACGGCACCACCCCCTCCCCCTACACTTCCAAAATCTCCCATTCCCCCTCCACCAACCTCACTTGTAACTCTCATAGCATCATGCATGGCATTCACATCTCCCATTCCCACATCCCTCCCCCTGCATTTCCCCTATAAAGATTGCATCCATGTTTGTAAATAGTATAATTGACATTATGATTTAGTGTGCCTCATAGTTGTGATACGAATATCAATAGTTGGAAGACCAAAACACCATCCTCCTAGAGGAACCACAATGCTTATAAGCTAGAGTTACATCACTAGAGGAAGACAACCACACCTTACAAGGATAGTATGACACACTATAGCAGGCCCACAACGAACTAGATTCATGAATGCAAAATGTGGATCTAGAGGCTATGACAAGTATGTGACTCATGTTCCATCACCAGATGGAGGAAAATGCTAAGTTGCAAAGAAATATGGGTTTACTCAAACGACATGTGGTAGTAGCTATGGAAGAGAACAAATATCTCCAACAACAAAATCAAGATAATTTGGAGGTAGCAATGAAAGGCACGAGTAATGATGGGTTCGATTAATTTTTTTTTCTAGAGTTCCAAAAGCCAACATCACGTCATTATGAACATAAAGGCCTAATCTGTGAAAATCCAAAATTAAATTAGCCCAATTTAAATGAGATATTATTGCTTTTTTTTGTTCTAGAAGGGGTGGACGGGGATGTATGATGATGGAGAATAGGTATGCTTGGGTGGGATCATGTTTTGGATAGGCATTGAGGCAAATAAGGGAGTGGAAAGAGAACTCGTAAGGGGGGAAAGGAACCAAAGGTAGGTAGGGATGAGTACAGGCATATAGACCGTGAGGGAGCAAAAATGATAGGTCTAGATGTATGGAGGCCTTGGGTATAAAAATCACGTGTTGGAATGTTGGTGGTAGGAGGAGTGGAAGTGGTTGGTGTGGATGGCAATAGAGGAGTTGATGGAATGGGCTTATTGTGGCGATGAAGATACATGAGATGCATGTATCCCTGCTCCTCTAGTGGTGGAGTGGAAATGCCTATGGGATAATTGTGAATAACATATGTGAGGATAGCGAGATGTTAAAGGACGAGGTTGAGGGAAACAGGAAGCTGCCATTGGGGATGATGAAGGGCCACCTCTTGGTGCCACAGAGGATTATGAGAGGTAGTAGTTGAGATCAAATCTCTCACCAAGGACAGATTTTGGAAGGTGTAGCAACCACATAACAATCACAACATGATGTAAATGGAACTGGGTCTAATAGCATCATGTTCCTTGTGGTAATGGTAGGCTCATAGACAGAGGTAGTGGTACATAAATGCTGCAAAAGGAAAAGGTGGCACATTGGCAAAGTAGTAGAGAGGATTACACGTGCAAGGGTTCGTGAGAGAGAGAGAGAGTGATCTAGGGGTATGTAGAAGAAAACAAAGGTGAAAAGCTAGAGAAGATGATGATACCTTACCAAGATTGATGGTTGGAATAAATGTTGGCACTCATAAGCAACCTCCTCAATGGTGAGACCATAGTAGTTGCATGCAACAAACATAGTTAGGCTCATGAAAGAACCAATGGTGTAAGTTATCATAGGAATCTCCAAAGGGCCATCAGGAAATGGGGAAATGATGAATGGGCCAAGTGACTCTGTCTAATCTCCAAATGCCAACATGTCAAAGAGTCTCCTTGGGGAAGATCTCCAAGAGGGAGGGAGATGGAACCACGCGATAATGATGAACAAAGTCAATAAGTTGGGGGTTTCATGTTCAAAGAACTCATCAAAATGAAGTGAATCACCAACACATTCTGATGTTATCTTCATGTCACTATAGGAGAGACTTGCATGTCTGGTCAGTGATGCTTGGGAAGTGCAAAGTTGGGAACCGCTAGCAATTGCCCTAACCCTTCTACCACCATGGAGGCTGAAAGGGGAGGAAAAATGGTGTAAGGAGGAGATACCCCTAAACTATAGATGTGAGAATTTGATGCCACAAGAAGATGGATGTAATTCATATTGCTTTAAAAATCTTACAACATTTACTTTATTATCTAGAGTAGTTTTTGTACAAAAGGTACTATATATATAGTAAATATTGTAAGCTTCCTAAATCAACAAGAATCACTCAATTTTTCTATCAAGACTAATTTAATCACTCTTTTTATTGAGAGGTTGTCAACACAAGCAAGTAGCTTCTAAAAATAGAGAAGACTACTTTGATCTTGACTTTTAATAAAATCCATAAACCTTAAAGAAAAAAGATCTTTGTATTTATGTAATAGTTCCAAGTGATGCATGGATGGTGCCCCAACGTCATCTTGGACCGTATCCAAATCCACAACTATAATTTTTTGCTCCATGGGGAGGTGAAACGAGTGTAAGCCACACTCGAAAAGTAATGGTGCATAGTAGATGGATAAGCTACCAAAAGTGCCGAACTAAGTAGCATTTTTGAAAATGAAGGGCATGGTAGAAATAGCACATTGGAATAGAGCAATGGATAGAGAAGAGAAAAACACAGACAAAAAAAGGTGCAATCTAAGTGATAGAGAACAAGAATTCTCAAATGACAAGCAATTTTGCTCAAAGATGGCATTGTCCACCTGTGCACTCTCAATATGAACCTTAGATGGTGATCTAGACAGACTCTAGATGAAGGGCTTACTAGTGGGAAATGCTATGTAGTGCTACACATTGGCCATGCTTATATAGCTTTTACAATGGGAGTCAGTATAGATAAATGTAGTTGGGAGAGACAAAATAGTTGACAAAATATATAATTCAACAATATCTCCATGACCAAAAGTCCTACTATCTTGGTCTTGTGGGCCAAGGGTAGCCTTTATGGAAACCCAATGGCCCAGAAGTTTATGTGCTACATAACCTAATGGCTAGGATCACAAAGATAATCTATTACCATCAAGAGTCACGCATAGGCCTCATCTAAATTGGAAGTTAAGGTTCCATAAATGTTCGAGCTCCCATAATGTCTTCTCCTCATAGTGGGTCCTTATAACTTAGAACACTATGGACTATTTGTGCTCACTTGAGGGTGGATTATTGAGTATATCTAACATCTCCCCTCAATGTCCACCCTGCAATGAACTACCTCCTTGGTCCAATGCAAAGCTTTGGAAACTATCGATGGAGTTGCTCTCTCCCAAGAGCCTTGGTGAAGATGTTTGCTCCATTTTATTTAGTTTGGAAATAAATTATCTCCACAACCTCATCCTCGATCAAATCATGCACTTAGTGATACTAAATATCTATGTTCTTGGTACATGCATGGAAAATAGTATTCTTGGCGATGGCCATGCAACTTTGGTTTGTCATGCATCTATGGATGATGAAGAAATAACTGATGAATTGTGCATGTGCATGTACACGTGGACCCACCCACGTCCATCCTCCTAATGCACTCATTTCCTCAAATAATTACATACAATCGAGGTTCGACGTAGGCATCATTTTCCTCCTTGTCAATATACAACCAAATGGTTGAGGTGGGTGCTACTCTCCTTCTCAGTTTACAAAACATAGTGAATGTGGCTCCCCTTTGGGTCAACCTAATACAAGAATAATGTGCACTTACACAATTACAAAATTTTATGCTAAAGTCTAGTTTTCTAACTCAAATTAGTGCATTCCAAGAGGTTAACAGGCTTGGGAATCAGGCATACATTTTCTTGCCAAGTTTGGAAGTTAAATAATACCAATAAGATCTCAAAATAAGTTAAAGTTTATTAGTTATTATATCATCACTTGCTAGAAACAATGTTTGAAGTGACTACTTTGGATGCTCGCGAAAGACAACTTGGAGATAGATTCTCAACTGTGAGGCTATATACATGTAGAAAATGTTCCAAGCAACATATGAAAGTAAAAAATTGTGATTTGGACAATCTTTGACACCTTAAAATGGTGAGCAAAACTGCCTTCTTGCATGCTTTCTACTTTTCTAGAATATCTCTTTTCTATGCATGTTAATAAAACATATTCATGTGTCTTTGCAAGCCTTCAAATCTCATGAAACATGCATAGATAGTAATTTTACTCCTTCCATCTAATGAATGGTACAAATTCTTGTACATGCATGATTTTTTGTGCTTATTTAATTTGATAAGCATGCAACTATAACTTCATTAGAAACTCGAGTTTCACTTCCATATAATCTCATGAAAATGAGATTAAGGAGGTGAATCCTCTTGTTGCATGAATAGGGTGCCCAAACTTAAGGTTTAGTAAAATGAATTCATTCAACCTTGATGTTAATAAAAGAGTTAATTGAAATAATACGTCCTTGAATCACTATTGATGAAGGTAATCTTGATAACATACTCTTGTTCTTCATGGAAGCTTCATACTAGGACATTTGAAAGCCTTTTCTTGTTCTATGAGTTGGATACTAAAACACCTAGGGGACTCAGCCCCAAACAATTGCAAGAAATCATTTTCTTCAAAATAAGAAATATCACCTTCTAGTTCTTTTATCTTGATGGAGTGTGTGGAACCTAAGTTGTGGTTTGGGGTCACCTTCAATTGAAATTGATTTCTATACCATTTGTCTTTGTGTTCCACCCACATTATATCGTTTCCCCAATCATGCATGGTTAGGGAGTGTCTCAGCCATGGCCTACCAATGAGTAGGGGAAACCCCTCAGCTACCTCTTGCAAGTATAACACTATGAAATCCAATGTGAAAGAAAGGTATTATGTGCATCTCAATTCCTTCTACTATTCATGTAGGTTTTACCTTGCTCTTGACAATGAGAGTTATTATGAATTTTGCTTGTCTAGTGGGATGCAACCCTAGAGTCTTCATTTTGTATTCTAACATGAGGTTTATTCTTGATCCGCCTTCAACAATCACTCCATGAAACTTCTTCGTAAGATATCTATAAAGATTTGGGGGCTTTAATGGTCGATGATTGGTCCCATTTTTGGGAATGATTGGGTCTCCATTGGCACAAAATAGGGGTGCCTTTCACTACAATGTTGCATTCTTTGGATAACTGGTTAATTATACATGCCATGTCACTTCTAAATCTGATGTTTACTTGGCTGACAACATGTAGAGTGTCATAAGTATGTCTTTGATGGTTGATTGATGATGTTCACATTGTCGAACTTTCTCTTTAAAAGAGTATGAGAAGACCTACTTGTTGGAGCCACCATATCCTAATCATGATGGACCTACCTTATCCTTCCATTACGAGACATTGGAAAGAATCATCTAGATATTTTATTCACAAAAAAGGAGGAGAGGGGATTGAGAAAGCTTGAAGGTGCATGGGGGTAGAGATGTCTATAGGGATTCCAGATGGAAAGAGGGAAGTGAGGCCATGGGTTGAAAGGTACATGACATGCCACTTGACACAAGAGGAAGTACAATGGGATCTAGTGCTACTTGACAAGAGGGAGAGGTAGGTACACATTTTTATACACGAAAGGTGCTCCCATGTGCTTTTTGGGAAATACATTTCAAAAGTCACAAGTGAGATCATTCAAAGGATTGTAAAAATGAATGCCCCTACTAGCAACACTCTTTAGAGGAAAATTGAAGCACGAAAAAGTTTAAAACATAGTCAATGAGATAAACATTGGAAAGTGTCTTGGAAAAGATCCTAAGCCTCATCCCATCAAGGCAAGTAAGAATGTACTTCTTTTTAGTGTCCTCCATAGGTGCAATAATGTGATCAATAAAATCTAAATCCCATTTTTTAAATGGTTCCAACAAGATAACAAATTGCTGAGGAAATTTATCTTTAGAAGTGTGCATACCAATATGTTGACAAGCATCACATGTATAAATAAAATATTGAACTTGTTTATGCAATAGTGGCCATCAAAGGCTTCATTGCAAAACATTTTCAGAAGTTAATTTGGTAGAAAAATGACCTCCCAAAGCCCCTGAATGAGCTTCGAGAACAACAACAATAACCTCTATTGTGGGCACGTAGCACAACCAACAAAGATCCTTATGATATAAATGCTCCAAAATAACAAAGGAGTAACAACTTTGGTGACATAATCATTTCTTTTAAGAATGAGATAAGTACATAGGTATTTCATGAGTGTATAAGAAAATAAATAGCTCCTCCTACCAAGTCCAAGGAGGCCACCAATTTGTAGCTGAGGAATTGCTTATTGTGGAGAAGCCTATTCCCCAACCTACAAGTATTCATGTAGAACAATATTCTTTTTCTTGTATTCAACAATATTTATTGAAAGTGGAGATTCAGTTGTGATTGGAAGAATTATTAGAATTTAACATTATTTGTTGGGTAAACCTATTAGGTATGATCAATACTTCACCCTCAAGTGACCACAAATGATCCATGGTACTCTAAGTTGTAAGGCCCCCATTATGAGGAGAAGCCAATGTGAGAGCCGAGACATTTGTGGAATCCTAAATTCTAAGTTAGATGAGGTGTATGTGTGATTGTTGATGGTTATAGATGATCTTTGTGAGCATAGTCATTAGGTTAGGTAGGGCATAAACTTCTAAGCCATTGGGTTTCCATTCAAGGAAAAAATAAATGCCCTATGGCATCACGCGATTTCCCCATAGAACATTAATGGGGTAAGTGCAGGGGTGGGGGGGGGGGGGGCTTGCCCCCTTATGGGGGGTCCAAGGGACCTATCCCCTTGGCCTGTAGGGCCGAGACAGTATGACTTCTGGGCGTGGAGATATTGTTGGATTGTTTATTTTACCGACTATTTTGTATCTCTTGATTACGTTTATCTATACCGAGTTCCCTTGTAAAAGCTATATAAGCATGGACTAGGTTGAGCTTTATACAACATTGCACACTAGTAAGCCCTTCATCTAGAGTCTATCTAGATTACCATCTAAGCTCCACATTGGGAGCACATGGGTGGATAGCATCATCTTTGTAACTACATTATGCTTGGCAATATGAGAATTTGAGTTCTCTATCTCTCAGTCTATGTCTATCTTTGTCTGTGTTTCTCTCATCTCTATCTACCGATCAATTTTTTTGTGCTGTTATTTTCTTAAAAAACCTTCAATGCCAGCTTCTACCACTACTATGCATTCAGTATGTGTTATTGATATGTATAACACATGAAGATTTGTTTGATGAAGTTTGTTATCTACCTTCTTTTGAGCAATGGCATGATCAGAATAGCTTTTTATAATTGAAGATCAAGTTGAAGTGGTGCTCCCAAACATACTAAGTGGTACTAAGGATGCTCCAAAACATACTAGGATTCCAATTACACTTGGTCTAGAATTTAGAAAGTGACTTATTTCATTATTACAAGAATTTATTGTGTGTTTGCATGGGATTATACTAATATGTAGGGATTGGATCCAAGACCTATTAGCATTAGACTAACATTAAAATAGACATTATTTATATCTTGCACTAGAGGTATAAGTTGAATCCACATTATGCTAAGCACGTAAATATGTTAAGAAGGTAAAAGTTGAATCAGGTAGGCTCTTTATAATTGGATTTATTGTTCCAATAGAGTATCATGAATGGGTTTCCCCCATTATTGTAGTCCCTAAGAAAAATAAATAGCTTAGAATTTGTGTTGACTATCAAAAACTCAATGTTGCCACTATTCCCAACCCATTCTCACTTCTTTTTTGGATTATTTGATTGGAGTGTTTTTTTTTTCTTGCATCGCTACTAGATCTACCTTCAATGTTGCTTTTGGTGAATTGTGGCTATTAAAGTTAATCATGGTAAACTTAATCTCCGAAGAATACTTAAGAACTCATGGATGTCATCTACAATTCCAAACCTACTAACTATCTATTGACTCCCAAATGTAAACTAGATTTTCAATGCCTGAAAACCTTATTGACCAAATCTTCCATCTTATAGGTTCAAAACTAGTCAAAGTTGTTTCTTGTTCTTGTTAATGCTTTTGACATTCCGATCAAAAGTGTTCTCATGCAAATCACAAAAAATCGTCTCGTCTATTAAGCTAGTTTTTCTTTGTCTTTATGTGAACACAAATATTCTACAATAGAATGTGAATGTTTAGGATTACTCTATTCTATTGAAAGTTTTTGACATTATTGTTGTATTTCCCATTGTGTTAATTGTTCATACGCTTGCTACTTTTCCTCTAGGGAAAGACCAACAAAAGAATAGCAAGAATAAAAAAAAGATGGCCAGAATGAGTTTGCTTGAAGTATTGCATTCACTATGGGATGTGCCATTGTTTTCCTCCATTATCGATCATACTCTTGAGCTGCAACACAATTCTTGTGGACATGGCCTTCTTGCAAGCAAAATAAATACTTTGGGGGATGATAATAAGGAACTATGCCTGCAAAGGGATCTATCCATATCCATGTGGTGAATATATATAAATTACAATTATATCCTATATGACCTCCATGGCATACACCATAGTGGTGGTCCTTCATCTATAGGAGTGATAATTTGAACTAATGCACATGATAATCGAGATTGATTTTGTATATTGTATTGATAAGTTGAAGTGACATGATCATAAGCTTCACAAATAACATAATGGATTAGATTCAGAGTGCAATTACTAGCTATATTTGAGTAGAAAATTGAAAAGTCCCTTGTTACTTGGAGATGGATCCATTTGCACTACTCGAAGAGGAAGAATGTGAACTCAATCTTTCTAGAAGAAATAACTTCTTAAGGTCATCCATAGATGGTCTATGAGGAAATTCTCCACTTCTAAAACAAAGTCTTTTGATTTAATATCATCAATTGGTGGTGGATATTCTCCTCCAAATGCATGTGAGGTAGTTATTTCCATTCCTTGGGCATAAGAATTGTGAATGCAATGACCAAGCATCACTACAAATGCAAAAGAAGGTGAAAAATGCATCATATTTGTTTTGAAAAGGACAATTGCACCACGAGAAATTGCCTGAAAATGTACCAAAAACGTATCGAAATCAGATTGAGAAACATTGAGGTATTCAAAGAATATAGAGCAATCTCTCCCTTTACTCTTTGGTGTTTAAAAACATTGCCTTGAACATTATGCAAATATACTTGAATATCACTTCACATTTAACCAATCCTATCATGGTCTCCAAAGTGTCCAATCCTATCATGGTCTCTAAAGTTTTTGCTCTCTTTAATATTGCACAAAGCAAATAGAAGCATTTAGGAACTAGGAATTGCCAATGTGGCTTTGTTTCTTACACTATCACTCAGTAGAAACAATGACATAGAAATCACCAACCATAGTCAATTCATTATGAACGTGTCAATACAACATCATATCAATATGACATGCATTGGCACTTCTGCATCATTGCCATTTGCCATCTCTCACCACTCTTGATCTATCAATCGCTATCTTGCTCACATCTCGCTATCTACCTATCTATGCATCTACAATCTGGCCTACTCTGCAGTACACTTCAAGATCTATAGTTACAATTGTTTGCAAATTTTTTTTGAGAGTACAATGAATTTGAAAGGCACACACCCAACTCGTAAGGCAGAGTTCATCTTGGAATTCATAGAATGTCCACTTAGGATTTGAAGTTGGAACTTCCTCCCACACATTCAGAGCATTAACCATTAGACTATGCACACTTGAACATAATTGTTTGCATTTTGTAGACATTTATAACACCAAATTTAAGATTGAATTTCATATTTCCTACAAAAGTTCGACTGTTGAGGTCTACTCTTTTATATTAGCTTGAATGAATTTGAAAGTATAATGAAAGGAAAGTATAGTACTCATGTGACCCCTTGAATCCCATAAAACAAGGATTGGATGCCTAACAAATATTAGGATATATCACCCGCTAAGGTAAACAGTTGAAAAGGATGACCCTAATGTTGAGACTATGAGAGTGCATATCCCTTTTGTATCATGGAGTCACTCTATTTCTATTCCATTTCCATTTTATATTATATCCTTTGTATTTGGGTACCTTTCCATTTGCTTCTACCATTGTATTCATCTCCTTTGAGGGGAATAATCCCACATGAGATGTACTTTGGAGAGCCCCTCCCAAATCTATATAAGGACGGCCTTTCCCCCCATTTGTACTTTGTTAGAAGCTTGAGGAGCGTACTCCATGCTCTTGGCAAACTCACTTCTAATCCATGTGAGTTTACCCACTTCTTGGTCTACTCACTTTGAGTCTCTCACACTCTTTCTTTTGTGAGTACACTCTTCTTTTCATTTTGCTTCCATGCATGTACTCTCTACATGGTATAAGAGCATTAGGTGGAGGTCTTTGTGGAGCATTTGGTGGTTGTTTTGTGGAGGTGGTGCTTGAGTGTTGGTGGTTCAGCTTTCTCCTCATTGAGAAAAGCTTCTGCCATCAATTTTGCTCTTTAGGGCTTCATTCTGCCCATTTGCCCACCCTCCCACCCTTGTTCTTTCATTTTGATGATACGTTTTGACATTTTTAGTGCTTATAAGAAATCTTTATCATTCACATTGTTGGTAGTTGTCAAGGATCTTGATGCATCTCAAGTTTGTGGAGTGTTTAGAAACACCTTTGTAATCATCTTGGAAGTATTTTATTTTTGTGACAATAGTGCCTTTGTGTTTCTTATCATTGTGGAAATGGCCCTCGAGTCACCAAAGTACACTAAGTGTGCACATTGGTTTCAATATGCACAAGAGGATGACAGTACAAAGTACTCCTTTGTCTCTCTGTTTTGGAAAGAAAAAGCGAAAGAGAAAGAACACGGATCTTTCTCCATCCTCATATGCACATCAAAGAGCATGGTGCTTCTGCAACTATTACATCACTTTTTTGATATATAATCTAAAGCAAGCATAAGCTTAAAATATTTCTTATCTTATTACTAAGCTTAACATTGCATTTGCCTCTTTATTCCCTTGCTTTTGAACTTCCTTCTCTCACTACATTGCCCAGAAATAATGGTGATGCCTTCGAGTTGATAAGGATACTCAAGCAGGTTGTATTGGGTGGGCAAAGGTTTGTGGTTGTGATGACGACACTCTTGCCAGCTATAGTGCAGCTCAATCAATCACCTCACACTTAAATCTCAAAGGAGCTGCCATAATCCTTTCCATTATCAAACATCATCGACTTATTCTAGCCATTTTCATATTGTACCGAGCTATAGATGGGTGAAGCATAAGACCCAGCAGCAACATCGTGAGAGCCATGATCCTCCAACTTCGTAGCCTCCTTCATGAGTTCAAAATTGTGATGCTGCTAAAGAACTGAGAACAACAAGAAGGCGCACTAATATGTGCATGCATGATCAAGTGAGAGAGAAAAAAGAGCCTTGATGTCTCTCCATTTGGTGGCGGAGCAAAAGAAGAAGCTAAGGGAGTATCTGTCATGTGACCGCATGTGAGCGCATCAAGATTGCCAAGTGAGTGGAGCAGCTACTCTTCAGATTACCTTCACTCTCATCCGTCAGGTGAGCACATTAGCTATTGTGTCTAAGCTATCACCTACAAGCAAACAAGCTGCAGTGTTGTGCCAACCCAGTGCCAAGAACTCAGAATGCAAATGACTCAAGTGATCCACGGCTGTTCATTCTCCAGTGTTGGGGCACAAAGAAAGGGTGCTCTGCTCTGGACTTCAAAGTTCTCATCTGCACGCTGCCAGAAGGATTTCCAACTCCATATCAACACTCATAAAAATACAAACTTTTTCAGTTCAAAATAATTAATTATTATCTCTCTTAAATCTTTTTTATGCATTTCTTTTGATTTAACTAATCTTTTCACTTGAGTACCTACAAGCAAGAGAAGAAAATATATTCAGAATGAAGGGATAATTGATTCTTATTTGGGCTCTTCATTTTATGTCCATTGTATGTTTATGAAATCATTAAATGAGTTTTTGTGTGTCTATGATCATAAGAGGACATCTATGTGAGAATAAAGGAGAATTTAAGTATGGTTAAATATATGTGCCTATGTTTATGGGGTTATATATTTCTATATATATGTGAAATGCACTTAATGGTGTATGTGTTCATATGTCTATGAGAGTGAATGAGAATGTGGGTTTTATGCCATATGTATGTATTCGCATATGTATACTTAAAAGATACATATGTGTGCATCTATTTCTATGTGTTTGTGTATTTTTGCCTACCTAAGAATGAATATATATAGGAGTTCATGATGTGTATGAGTTCAACTAAACCTATAAATTGTTTGTTTTTTCTTATGAGAACATATACATGTATATATGTTAATATAATTAAAAGTGTGTCTATGTGTTTTGGTCTATAAGGTTTAATATTTGTGTCTTGTGTGAACACACCCATAATATATAAATCTGCATCTTCATTAAAAGTGCATGTGTATTAACTCTAAGTGCTTAATTTTGTTCTTGGAACTTTAATAATAATAAGTTAGTAACTATACATATGTTAATATAAATATATAATATATATACACATATATGATTATTATATATATGGTAAAATAATATATATATATTTAAAATTTATGTATATATAAACCTATATGAATAATTAATATATATCTATTTTAAATATAAATTATAAGGTAAAGTTGAATTTAATTAAGGAATAACTACAATACCTATTTAATAATTAAATACCATAATAATGAGTAAATATATTTTTTAATATTAAAATAGATAATATACGTGTATGCATGTTAAAGTGAAGGTGAACATAAGTCTAGAAATGCATGTACCTAATGATATGAGATATTAATCATTTAGTATGCATGATAAAAGTGTAAGTTATCTACGCATGTAAGCATCTTTAGGTGAGTATATATGTATGTGTAATATGTTAAGTATTTTCTTCTAATGGACCCCTGCAAATACGGATCAAAAGAGAGAGAGAGAGAAGGTATCATCTCCCCCTCCTCCATCCACGGAAGCTATGTGCAGATAGGAGAGAGAGAGAGAGAGAAGGTATCATCTCCCCCTCCTCCATCCATGGCAGCTATGCGTGCACATAGGAGAGAGAGAGAGAGAGAGAGAGAGAGAGAGAGAGAGAGAGAGAGAGAGCGAGAGAGGTAGAGAGAGAGAAGAGAGAGAGATAGAGATGGGAGAGAGGGAGAGAGAGAGAGAGAGAGACAGAGACGGGAGAGAGGGAGAGAGGGAGAGAGGGAGAGAGGGAGAGAGGGAGAGAGGGAGAGAGGGAGAGAGGGAGAGAGATAAAGAGAGAGAGAGAGAGAGCTGCGGTTCATTATCAGACCATGTTTGAGGAGCACCACCATCGTCACCACTTTTTTGAGCATCACAAGAATGAGGAGGCTACTGCTCCACCTCCCACTGCAGGTCATGATTATCCCTCTAATATGGCACAACCGTGACACAGGCCACAGATCATGCCGTTAAGACACGTACTAAGGAGGGGCACCACAAGCAGGAGAAGGTGCACAAGCACAAAGAGCACATTGGAGAAGCACTTGGGGCAGCTGCGGGTGCATATGCTCTATATGAGCACTTTGAGGCAAAGAAGGATTTTGTGCACGCGGCCAGACAGATTCTGACACAAGAGAGAGAGAGAGAGAGAGAGAGAGAGAGAGAGAGAGAAGGTATCATCTCCCCCTCTTCCATCCACAGCGGCTATGTGTGCATATAGGGGAGAGAGAGAGAGACAGAGACACAGAGAGAGAAAGAGAGAGAGAGAGAGTATGCATGTTGCATATGACTGAATGTATGCATGTGTATGCATGTGAAGTGTGTTTGCATGTATGCATGTGTAGGTATTATGTGTATGATGCATGTATGATGTATGTTAGAGTAAGATACATGTGTATTATGCATGTATATGCATATGATGTGTACATGTATGTTAGAAGTATGATATGTTTGATGCATGTATGCATGTGAAGTGTGATGCATGTATGCATGTGTAGGTATGATATGTTTGATGCATGTATGTATGTGTATGCATGTTAAGTATGATGCATGTGTGCATGTGAAATGTATTTTATGTATGTCTGCATGTGAATGTGTGAGATGTGTTTGCATGTATGCATGTGTAGATAATATATGTATGAAGCATGTGTATGCATGTGAAGTGTGATGCATTTATGCATGTGTAGGTATGATAAGTATGATGAATGTTTGCATGTGGATGAGTGATGTGTGCATAAGTGATGTGTACATGTATGTTAGAAGTATGATATGTTCGATGCATGTGTATTATGCATGTGTATGCATGTCAAAGTGAATGCATGTATGCGTGTGTAGGTATGATATGTTTGATGCATGTATGCATGTGTATGCTTGAAGCATGTATGCATGTGAATGTGTGCATACATGAAAGTAATGTGTGTGCATTTGCATGAGGTATGTGTGAAGAGCATGTGCAAGGATACATGATTGCATGTGTGCATGAGTGAGCTATGCATGTATGCATGTGTATGTTTGAAGCATGTAAGCATATGCATGTGTGCATGAGTGAGGTATGCATGTGTGCATGAATGAGGTGTGCATGTGTGCATGAGTGAGATATGCATGTGTGCATGAGTAAGGTATGCATGTGTGCATGCATGAGGTATGCATGTGTGCATGAGTGAGGTGTGCATATGTGCATGAGTGATGTGTGCATGTGTGCATGAGTGAGGTATGCATGTGTGCATGAGTGAGGTATGTAGGTGTGCATGAGTGAAGTGATGCATGTGCATGAGTGATAAGTGCATGTGTGCATGAGAGATGTGTGAATACGTGCATGAGAGAAATATGTATATGAGAGAGGTGTGCATGTGTGCATGAGTGATGTGTGCATGTGTGCATGAGTGATGTGCGCATGTGTGCATGAGTGATAAGTGATGTATGCATGAGTGATGTGTGCATGAATGATAAGTGATGAGTGCATGCATATGATAGAATGCATGTGCATATGAAAGAGTGCATATGAATATGAGTGAAGATAGGTGATATGAATGAATCTATATGCATGTGTGAAGTATGTGCATATGCCTATATAAAGTGGATGTAAGCAGGAGTTAAATATATGTGTTTACTTGTGCATAAATGCATAATAGGTATGAATGAGATTGCATTAGAAGTACATGTTAGTGTATGAGTATGCATGTTAAAGATAATATTGTATGTAAGGATATGAAATAGATTTATTTATATGGGAATGTATGTGAGTGTGTAGTTATATATACATAAGAGGGTTAATTAACATGTGTTAGCATAGGTTTAAATTATGTTAAGTTTTGAATGTTAGATTTATAAATGAGTGTTTTATATTAATGAAAACATACTTATGTTTTATTTTTCTAATGGACCCCTGCAGATCATTGTGAAGAAAACTTGACGAGCATTGAAGAGGATTTGATGAGAATTACAAGATAGAAGCTGTTTTTATGCCATTGATTTTAGTTCATTATATGATATTTTGAATTATAAATTTGTGTATTAAGCTTTTGTATAGGAATATCTTCTAAAAGCTGTATTAGAACTTTTACAAGTATTTGTATAGGACTAGTTTTGATTCTAAAGTTTTAGCACTTTCACTATATAGTTTAATTAATTTCTTATATTGCACTTTCTTATGTCTGAAAATTTAGCATCTACAAGTAAGTTTGTTACTAAAAAAAGAAATAGATAGTTCTTTTATTTAGGTTCTCTTGTACCCGCACCTATTGAAAGTACGTTTACTCAAATCGATGAAAACAAGTTTAGTAACGAAATTGAAGTAATAGAAATAGTTAAATATCGAGTTGTAGATGAAACCTTACATTCTTTAGAATACAATTGTAACTTATCTAGAGTTTTGCCTTTACTCTCAATTGTCTTACCTGAATCAGAAAATAGAGAAGATTTGTTTCCTCAACCTTAAAAAGAAATATTCTTCCACAACAAAAAGAAAACGTCGTAGTTGATCTCATTGAAGATAGAATAACTAACGAAGAATTAATTTTACCTTCATATTTAGACACTATATCTAGGTATAGAAACACAATTCCATACGTACCATAGAGACTTTACTTTTCATGTATACAAATATTGAATCTACAAGTAACACTTCAACTAAAAAGAAAATAGATAGCTCGTTTATTCTAGATACGCTTTTACCTGCTCCATTAGAGAATAGTACTATGCAAATCAAGGAAAGTGAGGATAGTGTAGAAGAAATAGAAAAAGTGAAAGATCATATTGTAGCTGAAACCTTATACTCTTCATCTTACGATTATAGATTGTCTAGATTTAGAACCTTCTGTTCAATTGCTTTCCTAGATTCTGACGAAAGAGAAATTTTGTTTCCACCTTCCCCTAAAAGGAAAATTCAATCTGAAAACGGTGAGGTAGACATTATTAAAAATTGTATTATTGAAGAAGGTTCTAATCGTATTAATGAAGAAGAATTTATCTTTACATTATACCAAAACACTAGAAACACCAAAAATACAACCTAAATCATGAAGCATACAAAGAAACATCCAGCGTGTAGTCACATAGTGAGGTTAGCGTTAATGTGTTTGGATGAATGGCTGCCTCCCTTCACACCCCTCTATGACAATTTGGTGGACCTGATGTGAAATGTGACGCTAGTGTGCTTAGGGTTTTCATTGTATTTTTAGTTTTTATTTAAAATAATTAACTTTATTTTCTTCTTGTATGCAGGAAAGTGAAGGAAGAAGTTACAAAGAAAAGTGAAGATTCTACTGCTACTTATCTTTTCCATGGGTGTTGAGGACTGGTCTTATGACCTAAGCGTCTCCACGGGAAGAAGGATTATCTAACCGGAGGAGCTTCGTCACTTCATTCCCCCCTCATCAACATACAAGAAGACCAAGAATACACATTCACTTTTAGCTTTGTATTTAGGATTTACTAAAAAAGTTTGTAAAAAAAAATTATCACGGTGCACATTATAACCTTTGCATCGAGTAACTTCAAGTAAGATGGTTTTTCAAAGTTCCTTTATTTTTAGTACAATCACATCACTGAAAAAGAAGGTTGTTTTCATTTAAACAAGAAATTAGGCACATTACACTTGCATTTACAAAACATTGAAGCATTTTTGCATTAGGAAAGATTAGTTTTTGTTGAAGTAATGTTAGCAACTTCATATTAGATTTTAGGATAGTTTTGTAAAATATTTGAAAAGGATTATTTTATAGCACCAAAAAAGAAAGATTTTATTTTTAAACGGAAAGATTGTTTGTTTGCTTCATATTTATTTCATTGCACAAAAAGAATTTTATAGCACAAAAAGAGTTTTAGATTCAAGTTTTTTTTTTCAAAGTGGTTGCTTTATCCTACTTTCTAAAATCAACTTAAGAAAATATTATTCAAGAAATTAGTAGTAATTTTTGTTCTACCTATTACATTAAAAATCCAAAATATCTAAATTAAGAAAATATATTTAAAACTTATAAAACCTATCTACACATATAAACTTTATTAGAGAAACCTTTGGAATTAAATATTCAAAGGTTTAAAAATTAAAGTAAGTTCTAAAAATTAAAAACTCATAAAAGTCAAGGGGAAATCTAAATTATAACTCAAGAAGATCAAGTCAAGATATAGTATAAGTTTAGGCTAAAGTAAGCAAATTGAAAATAGAAAATAAGTAATAGTAAAGCCTAGGATTTGGTAAAGCCAACATTCCTGGCTTTATCATATAGGGATAGGTTTACGCAGTTTAGAGAACGATTAGAACCTGCCATTAGAGATCTTCGTACTCCATTCAAAGCGTTATCAAGAACGCAAAATGGAGGAGATGTTCAAAAATATGATGATAGAGAAGCAAAGAACACGCACAGTCCAAGCTATTTTAAGAGAAAAAGGCAAATTCACTGGCTTAAACATTACAGAGTACTTGGATGCATTTGAGGAGCAAGTGCAAATCCAAGGTTTACCTGATGATGTTTTAGTGAAATATTTTGACCATGTAGTTTCTAGTTCTATCCTAGAAAGTATTCAAGTTCACGCTAATAAACCTTGGGAGGAATTTATGAAAGAATTATATAAGATGTTTTATCTTAAGGACTTTAGTTAGCATAGTCGGGAAGGATTTTTGTGATGGATAAACTCTTTAAGGAGCAATGACTCCCTAACTCATCTTCATGGTGAGTTTATGAGACGATTATCTCAACTCCCTAAAGAGGATAGAAACGCAGTAAATCCGGATCTGATTATACATTTCCTCAAGATATTAAGTCCTGAGGATAGAGCTGAGCTTGAGAGAAGAATAGAAGAGCCAGACAAAAGATATGGCCTGACCGACGACTGGGAAAAAGCAAAAAGGGAAATAGAGGTTGTTGCCCAAATGAAGCAAAGACAATCAATTTTGTATACTAAACCAAATGTTTCTCAGCCTAGAGAGATACCTTCTGCAAAGCAAACTGACATGCCAATGCCTACGACTACGGCTACGGCTAACAATGTAGTTGCCCCTAAAGCTCCGATAGAATTTCAACTAGACATTCTATGTAAACAAATGGAGAATGTTATGAATATACATGCATCTCTTTCCAAAGAGGTTGCCCAATTGAATAACAAAGTATATTCCATGAGTTTCAATGATCCTGGAGCTAGCAGTAGTGGTGTAGGGCAAGCACCACCCATACAACCAGTTATGCCATAGTACATTCCTCCTCAGCCAATTTTCCAGCCAGCTCCACCTACTCAGTTCGCTGCTCAGTTAGCCTTTCCAATGAATACTGAAAGAAGAGGGATTGGCGGAAAGCGGTGTGGGTGGCGTGATCCAGGAACATGCAACTTATGCTTGTGACGAATTGAAAAGTGCAAAAGAAAATCAATTAGTTGTAGAGATTTATAGAAAATTATGTGACTTTAGGTCACCACTTTCTTTATCCATCAATTGGGGCAAAAGAGGTATGAAAAAGTTATATGAAAATTTAACTATCTCTAATGCAACTGCCAGTACCTCGATTGCTAGATTAGAGCCAGCTGATGATAGGCCTCTTTCTATGCCAAGCCAAAATCCTTATTCGATTGAGACACTGGTAAGGGCTAGAGATGAAATAATGTGTAAAACAGCATGGAGATCTCCTGTTGATCAAGCCTCTGTTTATTCTCACATTGACAATGTTGAGGGAAAATGGAGACGTGATGATATGCAGGATGATATAGATGAAGGAGATAAGAGGATGACTAGGAGACAAACAAGAGAAAATGAAAAGAAAAATGACAAGAATGTACAATTTGAGGATACAAATGTAACACAAGAAGATAAAAGAAGGATAATAAAAGAAGGCAAAAAGCCAACATATGAGAATATGCAATCACAGGATGAACTGAAGAAATTTGAAACTGAAAATACTAAAACTAAACAAAAAGATGAACAAAAACAAAGTGAAGAAAAAGAAAAAAAGAAGGGTAGAAGAGTTCCACGTGCAATAATGATTTCAGAGCTCGAGAAGAAAAACGATGCAAGGGAAATCTTAAATGATATACTTCTAAAAAGTCAAGTAACAATGTCTCTTGAACAAGTGTTTTCAATAGCAAAACCAGAGTTCAAGGATAGTTTTATTCGACTAATTAGAAGGAGATGTTTTCCATTGCCACAAGACGAAGATATGCAAGATGTGGCAGAAGAAACTCTAGCTATGAATGATGCAGTAACATTAAGTGAGAGTGATTATGAAGACGATGCAGAGTTTACAATTGGGAGCGTGAACAAAATTTTTTTAGGACCGATTCAGCCTGATGAGGAGATGTTAAAAAGTGAAAGTAAATTCAACACTACCTTCTGGGCACGAGCCATGCCAGAAGTGAAAATTAGAATTGGATATGAAAAGGATTCATGTTTAGCTCTGGCTCTCATTGACTTGGGATCAGGGATAAACATTATTTCAAAGAAATTTTTTGACAAATTTAGATGGCCAATTGACAAAGAGCACAGCTGGAGAATGAGAACAGCCAACAATAGCTCAGGCATTTTATTAGGTGCATGTGCGAATGTGCCTATAATGATAGGTGGTGTTCCGGAAGAATTTCACTTCTTTGTTCAAGATAATTGTTCGTATGAAGTAATTCTCGGGCAGCCATTTATAGCTGAGATGAGAATGGAAACAAAAGCATAGAATGACGGGTCAACATATGCAAGAATTCGATCCAAATCAGGGATGGATGCTTTGCAAGTTATGACAATCTACCCAAACCATACAAGAAATAGAAAAAACTTAAGAAGGAACCCCATTGGCTCAATCAGTTATGTACGTGATGACTCACCGGCTGTGAGAGAATATGGGGCATATTATGACCAAAATTTTTGTTAGACTCCACTATTGAGCAGGACAATAGTGGACATTGTTTTGATGTCTCGCGTAACAATGCACATATTTAGTTTTTACTCCTACAACTAGCTTACATTATATTACAAAGGAAAACCTTACAAAAACATTTAAAAAACAAAATGAAAAATATTTTAGAAAATTGGGATTAACTTTACCTGATGAAAAACTTGAGTGTATAATTGAACTTTCTAAAAGTACTACCTTACTAGAAGAACTAGAATCTGCTTCTCAAGAAAATTCAGAATCAAATCTGATTATTCTTAATTCTATTCAAGAATATGAGATTATTAGTGAATTTCATCCTAGATCATGAAGTTAATATAGAAACTAAATACAAGACTATAGAAAAGAAAATAAAGCATGTAGCTCAACCCTTACCCAAAGATAGTCATGATATATTTCGACGAGTATATTATGATCCTATACTTAGAGATCGATCTAAGATAGGTCATACGTTTACAGAGGAGAGTAAGAAATATATTAAATTCGGTGATGAATTTCTTTCAAAAATAGAAAAAGATCAATTTACAAAGATGATTGTTTATCATCATAAAGTGTTTTCTTTATTCCCACACGAAATAGGATGTACCGATCCAAAGCTAGTAGCTCCGATGATTATTTTTACTATACCACACATTCGTTGGAATATTCATCTGAGACCAGTCCCAAAGGCTCATTTACCTGAGCTAATGAGACTGTTAAAGGAGAATATTTTCATGAGAATATTTTCATGAGAATCTTGGAACCATCCTCAGCACCATACTCCAATAGGTGGTTCACGATACCGAAAAAAAGCGGGAAGCTACACTTTATTCAGGATTTGCAGCCTGTGAATAAAGTCACTATTAGGAATGTAGGAACAGGTCCTATGTAGATGAATTTGCCGAGGCATTTGCCGATCATTCCATCTATTCAATGGGAGATCTCTATTCAGGGTATGACCAGTTTCAATTAGCTATTCAGAGTCGAGATGTGACCACGATGAAGACTCCTTTGGGTTTAGTATGCATTTGTACTTTACCTCAAAGAGCGACGAATTCTGTGGCGCACATGATGAATGCTATGAATCTAGTCTTACATGACTTTATCCCGAAAGTGACAATGCCTTTTATTGATGACATTCCAATAAAAGGGTGTGTGGAGAAAGAAAAATATGAAAGTTTAGATTTGTTTGGTTGTAGAAAGTTTGTTTCTAGCCATATTTCTGATTGTCAAAAGATCTTTCCAAGATTTGAAGAGGTTGGACTAACTTTCTCCCTAGAGAAATCTACTTTTGGCATTAATGAAGTGCTCATAGTTGGGCATTTATGCAGTCCTTATGGTCATAGGCCTTATCCGGAAAAAGTTGATGCTATTAGTAGAAAATATGAGAAGTGTTGCAATGTTACTAAAGTAAGGAAATTCTTAGGTGCATGTGTTTTCTATGTCATCTGGATCCCTCACTTTGCTCACGTAGCGAACCCACTTTATGATTTATTACAAAAAAGAAAGAAATTCTTTTGGACTGATAAACATACTAGAGTGATGAGACATCTAAAGCAATTGCTTATCAATGCTCCGATCTTGAAATGTATTGACTATATAGGAAATAAGCATGTAATCCTAACCGTTGATACTAGTCCTATTGGTATAGGCTGGGTCATTGGGCAGGATGACGAGAAGGAGCAAAGATACGCAGTTTGCTTCAGAGCAAAAATCTTACATGATACTCAAAGGAATTATCCTCAAATTAAGAGAGAATTATGGGGATTAGTTACAGCTTTAAAAACAGATAAAGAATACTTTATAGGAGCTAATGTAATAGTAGAGACTGATTGTCTTCCGTTAATAGGTTTAATAGCTAATTGTTCATCTCTAGATATAGCTATGTTACGATGGATAGCCTTTATTAAATTTATTAACCCTGCTTTTACACATATTGCTAGTAAACATAACACTGTTGTTGATATGCTCTCAAGAGCAAAGTTTGCCGATAATAGTGAAGCAATAGATAAACATATAAATTTAATTAATTATGAAACATCTACCTATGCATATGAGAGATTTAAAGAAGACGATTATGAAGGAGAGTGGCGAGATATAGGATACCATCTGAGTACATTTCAACCTATTCCAAGCTTATCCTCAAACCGATTCTGGAACATCAGGAAGAAGTCTTTGAACTTTTTCTTGGAAGATGGATATCTTTGGAGACATGCTAGAGGAAAAGTAAGAAACCCACTGAGAGTATTAGGCTTAAAAGATTTTCAAGTTCAAGTTATGCATGAAGTGCATGAAAGCCTTTGGGTTGGTCATAAAGGCTTTGTAGCTACGTATGAGAAGATTCAGGAAAGTTATTGGTGACCTAGGATATATGTGACTGAAAAAGAATTTGTGA
This sequence comes from Ceratopteris richardii, assembly GCA_020310875.1. NCBI lineage: Eukaryota > Viridiplantae > Streptophyta > Polypodiopsida > Polypodiales > Pteridaceae > Ceratopteris > Ceratopteris richardii. Next base: position 130,758,008 of record CM035430.1, on the reverse strand, counting down.
GTACTTGTTCTACATGCCAGCTACATTCCTCTGTCAAGCATAGAGACCCCCTTCACCCGACCTATCCACCTTGTATTCACTACAAGTGGGTAGTCGACCTTGTGACCATGCCTAAAAGCAATAGTGGTATGAGATACATCGTTCTTGCACGAGAAGATTTGACAAACCACATTGAGGGTAGAGAAATTCGTTCCAATACTACTTATAATGTATGTGTATTCCTTTTAGAAGAAGTATTATCCAGATTTGTATATGTAGAAAAAGTAGTAGCAGATCGAGGTGAGTTAGATGCTAGAGAGGCAAGAGAGTTCTTTGCACATCATGGAATTCGATTGTCTCTTATGACTGCCTATAATCCAAAGGCAAATGGAAAAATTGAACGAGGGCATCCTTCCATAGTGAAGGCTATTTCAAAAGCATGCCATGGAGATATTGGACAATGGCCAAAATATCTCCCATTTTCTCTTTGGGCCGATAGAATGACGTACACGAGAACAACTGGTTTATGCCGGCTGAACTCATGTACTGTCAGAAGCCGATATTTCTCGTACATACTCAGATAGTTAATTGGATGAGTTTAGATTGGGAAGATAATGTTTCAAGAGAGGAATTATTTGTACTTAGAATTAAACAACTAAAACAAGGTAATTAATATTTAAAAGAAGCTATTAAAAAATTAAAACCAACATGATTGAAAAATAAAATATACTTTGAAAAGAAACATCGACTGAGGCTGCAACCAATAGAGAGTGGTGATTGGGTGCTTGTATATGATAGTACTTTCGAGACTCAATATGATGCACACCGTAAACTAACTAAACATTGGTTGGGACCATATGTTGTTGTTTTGGTTTTTGAAATAGGTACATATAAATTGCAAAAAATTGATGGTGCTATGTTAAGGAATGTAATTGCACGGAAAAAAATAAAGTTGTTTAAAAGAAGAGCTAACAATAAGTTTGAGTTGGACGAAGACTTCCTGGAGGACGAAGATGAAGATGAAGAATAACCAGGTGAATTAATTCTAATTATTCTTTACTATTTATACAAACGTTTCTTTTCATGCATTTCATAATTAGGGTTTTATTTATTTCTGATATAAAGAGGGAATTCATTAAAATTACGTAAATAATGAAAAAGAAATTAAAGTAGGAATATGTATATAAGTTGAAGGTCTGATTTAGGGAACTTATAATATGTTGTGAGGATAGGAGAGAGGAACACTTGAACTGCAACCCTTAGTAAAAGTGAATTTACTTTATACTAGTAGAATTCTTTATTTTTTGAACCCGTTTAGCAAATGAGATCCTAATTCTGGCTTTAGCATATTTCCAGATCCTCTGCTCTGATTAGAGGTTAAGCTTTTCCCCTTAAACAAAAAAGTTACGAAGAAAAAAAAAGAAGAAAGAGAGAAATGAGAACATCAAGCAGTACATTAATGGCTGCTGCAAGATGTGCAAAAGAAAAAGAAAAAAAAAAGAAAAGAAAAAAAAAAAGAATACAAAGAAAAAGAAAAAGAAAAAAATGATTCAGTTGTGGTCTCAAAACCACTTCTGAAATACAATGCGGGCTACATGAGGTGGAGGTCTATTGCAGAAGAATAAGTTAGATGTATCTTATGGTGGACGTCTAAAAAATAGAAGAAAGCATACTCATATAAATTAAATTTTACTTATGAACAAGGTTAATGGAATGGTAAGTACCACGACTGACTAAATGACCGTTATAAGATTTTCTAAATTTGTATTTTTAATTGTATGCATTAACCGAAACGATTTCCAATTCATGTTTACATAGTTTTATGAATTTTTTTATTAATAGGAACTTAAATATAGAAGCATTTTTTATCATCATATTTAAAGTTATTTATTAAACTTTTTCCAAAGAATTTGATATTGCTTTCCATTGAACTATAGGTTGGCCCATCGAGGATGATGTGCAAGTTTGGTGGGGGCAGATGTCGGAAGGATTTCCAACTCCATATCAACACTCACAAAAATAAAAACTTTTTTATTTCAAAATAATTAATTATTATCTCTCTTAAATCTTTTTGATGCATTTCTTCTGATTTAACTAATCTTTTCACTTGAGTACCTACAGGCAAGAGAAGAAAATATATTCAGAATGAAGGGATAATTGATTCTTATTTGGGCTCTTCATTTTATGTCCATTATATGTTTATGAAATCATTAGATGGGTTTTCGTGTGTGTATGATCATAAGAGGACATCTATGTGAGAATAAAGGAGAATTTAAGTATGGTTAAATATATGTGCCTATGTTTATGGGGTATATATATTTACATATATATGTGAAATGCACTTAATGGTGTATGTGCTCATATGTCTATGAGAGTGAATGAGAATGTGGGTTTTATGCCATATGTATGTATTTGCATATGTATACTTAAAAGATACATATGTGTGCATCTATTTCTATGTGTTTGTGTATTTTTGCCTACCTAAGCATGAATATATATATGAGTTCATGATGTGTATGAGTTCAACTAAACCTATGAATTGTTTGGTTTTTCTTATGAGAACATATACATGTATATATGTTAATATAATTAAAAGTGAGCCTATGTGTTTTGGTCTATAAGGTTTACTATTTGTGAATCATGTGAATAGACCCATAATATATAAATGTGCATCTTCATTAAAAGTGCATGTGTATTAACTCTAAGTGCTTAATTTTGTTCCTGGAACTTTAATAATAAATAAGTTAGTAACTATACATATGTTAATATAAATATATAAATATATACACATATATGATTATTATATATATGGCAATATATATATATATATATATATATATATATATATATATATATATATATATATATATATATATATATATATATATATATATATATATATATATATATATATATATATATATATATATATATATATATATGTGTGTGTGTGTGTGTGTGTGTGTGTGTGTGTGTGTGAATAATTAATATATATGTATTTAAAATATAAATTATAAGGTAAAGTTGAATTTAATTAAGGAATAACTACAATAACTATTTAATAATTAAATACCATAATAATGAGTAAAATAGATAATATATGTGTATGTGTGTTAAAGTGAAGGTGAACATAATTCTAGAAATGCGGGTACCTAATGATATGAGATAGTAATCATTTAGTATGCATGACAAAAGTGCAAGTTATCTACACACGTAAGCATCTTTAGGTGAGTATATATGTATGTGTAATATGTTAAGTATTTTTTTCTAATGGACCCCTGCAGGTACGGATCGAGAGAGAGAGAGATAGAGAGAGAGAAGGTATCATCTCCCCCTCATCCATCCACAAAAGCTATGTGCGCAGACAGGGGAGAGAGAGAGAGAGATAGAGAGAAGGTATCATCTCCCCCTCCTCCATCCATGGCAGCTATGCACGTAGACAAGGGGGAGAGAGAGAGAGAGAGAGAGAGAGAGAGAGAGAAGGTATCATCTCCCCCTCCTCCATCCATGATAGCTATGCACACAGATAGGAGAGAGAGAGAGAGAGAGAGGATATCATCTCCCCCTCCTCCATCCACGGTAGCTATGCGTGCAAACATGAGAGAGAGAGAGAGAGAGAGAGAGAGAGAGAGAGAGAAGAGAGAGAGAGAGAGAGATAAAGATGGGAGAGAGGGAGAGAGAGAGAGAGAGCTATGGTTCATTATCAGACCATGTCTGAGGAGCACCACCATCGTCACCACTTTTTCGGGCATCACAAGAATGAGGAGGCTACCCCTCCACCTCCCACTACAGGTCATGATTATCCCTCTAATATGGCACAATCTGCATATGGCACAACCGTGACACAGACCATAGATCATGCCGTTAAGATAGGTATTGAGGAGGGGCACCACAAGAAGCAAGAGAAGGTGCACAAGCACAAAGAGCACATTAGAGAAGCACTTGGGGCAGCTGCGGGTGCATATGCTCTGTATCAGCACTTTGAGGCAAAGAAGGATTCTGCGCACGTAGGCGAACAGATTCTGACACGAGAGAGAGAGAGAGAGAGAGAGAGAGAGAGAGAGAGAGAAGGTATCATCTCCCCCTCCTCCATCCACGATAGCTATGCGTGTAGATGAGAGAGAGAGAGAGAAGGTATCATCTCCCCCACCTCCATCCACGGGAGCTATGCACACAGACAGGAGAGAGAGAGAGAGAGAGAGAGAGAGAGAGAGTATGCATGTTGCATATGAATGAATGTATGCATGTGTATTATGCATGCGTATGCATGTGAAGTGTGTTTGCATGTATGCATGTGTAGGTATTATGTGTATGATGCATGTATGCATGTATGTTAGAGTAAGATGCATGTGTATTATGCATGCATATGCATATGATGTGTACAAGTATGTTAGAAGTATGATATGTTTGATGCATGTATGCATGTGAAGTGTGATGCATATGCATGTGTAGGTATGATATGTTTGATGCATGTGTGTATGTGTATGCATGTGAATTATGATGCATTTGTGCATGTGAAGTGTATTTTATGCATGTGCACGTGAATGTGTGAGATGTGTTTGCATGTATGCACGTGTAGATAATATATGTATGAAGCATGTGTATGCATGTGAAGTGTGATGCATTTATGCATGTGTAGGTATGATAAGTATGATGAATGTATGCATGTAGATGAGTGATGTGTGCATAAGTGATGTGTACATGTATGTTAGAAGTATGATATGTTTGATGCATGTGTATGCATGTGAAATGTGAAGTGTGATGCATGTATGCATGTGTAGGTATGATATGTTTGATGCATGTATGCATGTGTATGCTTGAAGCATGTATGCATGTGAATGTGTGCATACATGAAAGTAATGTGTGTGCATTTGCATGAGGTATGTGTGAAGAGCATGTGCAAGGATACATGAGTGCATGTGTGCATAAGTGAGCTATGCATATATGTATGTGTATGTTTGAAGCATGTATGCATATGCATGTGTGCATGAGTGAGGTATGCATGCGTGCATGACTGAGGTGTGCATGTGTGCATGAGTGAGGTATGCATGTGTGCATGAGTGAGGTGTGCATGTGTGCATGAGTGAGGTATGCATGTGTGCATGAGTGAAGTGATGCATGTGCATGAGTGATAAGTGCATGTGTGCATGAGAGATGTGTGCATATGTGCATGAGAGAAATATGTATATGAGAGAGGTTTGCATGTGTGCATGAGTGATGTGTGCATGTGTGCATGAGTGATACATAATGTATGCATGAGTGATGTGTGCATGAGTGATAAGTGATGAGTGCATGCATATAATAGAATGCATGTGCATATGAAAGAGTGCATATGAATATGAGTGAATGCATGAGTGCATGTGTAAGAATGCATGAGTGCATGTGCATAAATGAAGTAGATAGGTGATATAAATGAATGTATATGCATGTGTGAGGTATGTGCATATGCCTATATAAAGTAGATGTAAGCATGAGTTAAATATATGTGTTTACTTGTGCATAAATGCATAATAGGTATGAATGAGATTGCATTAGAAGTACATGTTAGTGTACGAGTATGCATGTTAAAGATAATATTTGTATGTAAGCATATGAAATAGATTTATTTATATGAGAATGTATGTGAGTGTGTAGTTATATATACATAAGAGGGTTAATTAACATGTGTTAGCATAGATTTAAATTATGTTAAGTTTTGAATGTTAGATTTATAAATGAGTGTTTTATATTAATGAAAACATACTTATGTTTTTTTTTTCTAATGGACCCTTGGAGATCATTGTGAAGAAGACTTGACAAGCACTGAAGAGGATTTGACGAGAATTACAAGATAGAAGTTGTTTTTATGCCACTAATTTTAGTTCATTATATGATATTTTGAATTATAAATTTGTGTATTAAGCTTTTGTATAGGAATATCTTCTAAAAGCTGTATTAGAACTTTTACAAGTATTTGTATAGGATTAGTTTTGACTCTAAAGTTTTAGCACTTTCACTATACAATTTAATTAATTTCTTATATTGCACTTTCTTATGTCTGAAAATTTAGCATCTACAAGTAAGTCTGTTACTAAAAAAAAAAGAAATAGATAGTTCTTTTATTTTAGGTTCTCTTTTACCCACACCTATTAAAAGTACGTTTACTCAAATCAGTGAAAAGGAGATTAGTAACAAAATTGAAGTAATAGAAATAGTTAAAGATCGAGTTGTAGATGAAACCTTATGTTCTTTAGAATACAATTGTAACTTATCTAGAGTTTTGCCTTTACTCTCAATTGTCTTACTTGAATCAAAAAGTAGAGAAGATTTGTTTCGTCCAACCTTAAAAAGAAATACTCTTCCACAACAAAAAGAAAACGCCGTAGTTGATCTCATTAAAGATAGAATAGCTAACGAAGAATTAATTTTACCTTCATATTTAGACGCTATATCTAGGTATAGAAACACACTTCCATACAGACCATAGAGACTTTACTTTTCATGCATATGAATATTGCATCTACAAGTAAGACATGAACTAAAAAGGAAATAGATAGCTCTTTTATTCTAGATACGCTTTTACCTGCTCCATTAGAGAATAGTACTATGCAAATCAACGAAAGCGAGGATAGTGTAGAAGAAATAGAAAAAGTGAAAGATCATGTTGTAGCTGAAACCTTATACTCTTCATCTTACGATTATAGGGTCTAGATTTAGAACCTTCTATTCAATTGCTTTCCGAGATTCTGATGAAAGAGAAATTTTGTTTCCACCTTTCCCTAAAAGGAAAACTCAATCTGAAAATGACGAGGTATATATTATTAAAAATTGTATTATTGAAGAAGGTTCTAATCGTATTACTGAAGAAGAATTTATCTTTACAACATACCAAAACACAAAAAACACATTTTCATATGAGTTTTGGTTTTTTAGATTAAACTTAAATAGATTATAAAACTCTAGCTTTTAATTCCCAAACACCGAAAACACAACCTAAATCCTAAAGCATAGAAAGAAACACCCAGCGTGTAGTCACACAGTGAGGTTAGCGTGGATCTATTTGGATGAACGGCTACTTCCCTTGGCACCCCTCTAAGACAACGCACTTAGGCATGGGAGTCATCTGTGGCTGGTTTTCATAGAGAGAGAGAGAGAGAGAGCAAAATATCTACTATGCATCCATCTTTAGCATACAAAATCGGGCAAAAATCTTTCTATCCTTAGATTTGAACGCACTTCTGTGCCATATTCTTTGAATGAATGCCTATCAACATGTTCTGATTCTTACCAATCATTCTATGAATGTGGTGATAACTGATAGGCAAACTGACGCTACAAGAAATGAATGGTAATATTTTCTTACTGAAAATGGTATGCTGACGAGGAGCATATGAAGAAGACGACGACAAATTGAATCGAGTTGCATTGTGCACCATACAAGTTGAATTTTTTACCGTGTTCTTGGAGAAAATGGTTCAATGACATCATGTATGATGTCTTTCATGGATTCAATGAATCCAGTGTCTTGCAAATTAAGGTTGAGTGATTGCATAATATTTAGCTCTCTTGAAGTGTTTTGTTCTACGATCGTGCAAATCTTCCTCAAATTGCATAACATGGATTTTGATGCATATGTGATTATTCATAACTTAAGTTGTGAGATAAATCTCAATTAGCTCTCTCTCATCGCTCTCACACCAGGCTGAATTTTTTTGTTACAACCAAAGGACATTCTGCTTCCAAAACAAGTTCTAAGGCATTACTTTTATTCATTTAAGAGAATATTTTTATCTTTCCTATAACCCATTAGTGAAGGTTGTCCTATCAATGATTTCTTTACTTTGTGAAACTCATTTGGCATTAGGTGTTTTGTTGAAAGGATCCCCTACCTTTCATTATTCAATTTGGTAATTTTATTGTAAAAGGGTCAATTTTTATTATTCCAAGGGTTTCAACCCTTACTTTGTGGCACTCCACTTGGAATTACTTAAAGATTATCCTTGTAATTTTTTGAAGGCTTCAACCCTTAGTGTTTGCCACCCCACACACATTGTAAGCAAGAGTACCAACGCTATTTTGGCACACTTTGGCACTAAGTGCCCAACTTTGTACAACATGCAATATAAGAAAGAGGAGACTTGTGTGTGTGCTTTGGGAGGCTACTCTAAGCCCCCAAGTGTGACTTTGTTTGTGTGTAACGGGCTATTCTAAGCCCTCCTCTTTGCATCACATTGCCTCAATTTTGGTGCCAAGCTTATGGCTACTCTAAGCCCCCCCACCCTCTCCAAAGTGCCTACTTCATTTTTGGTGCAAGTGTAGGGATAATCTAAGCCCACCACCCCTACCCCATCTCAATTTTTTGCAAGTGTGGTAACTTTGGTTTGACTCAATGATTTCAAACACCACGTCCTTGACTTAATTGTACTTACCCTCTTTTATGCCCATGTTCATGCCAAAAGATGAAAGACTAAATGGCATGAATTATAACCTATGGAAGGATACACTTAGGGCCTATCTCTATACAAACCTGTTGTATGAGGTCATCGACGGTAGTGAATGAGAGCCCGCGAAGGAAACTGATCTAGGATCTTGGAATATCTGGAATGTAAAAGACAAGCAAGCATTAGGCCAACTTCTCCTTGCATGTGATGAATTGACAAAAGGTCACATCACTGCATGTAAGACTTCAAAGGAAGCTTGGGATATTCTTGCAAACCTCTATGAGGATAAAACACCTTCTAAGATTTATACTCAAGAGGCCGAATTTCACAATCTCACTATACGTCCACAAGACAACATCACAAAAGTGATCACCCAATTTGGAGATTATCAATGCAAGTTAGCACTTTGTGGATAACAAATTTCCAGTGAAGACATGGCTATAAGATTGCTTAACAAGATTCCTAGGTCCTATGAAACATTCCTGACTGCTCTATATAACAGAGGTCAAGCACTCACTTGGGAAGAAGTTAGGAGATTATTGCTTCTCCATGATTCTAGACAAAAGATCCAAGTTACCCACGAAATAACCATGAAAGCTAAAGCCACCTTCCATAAAAATAAAGGACAAAAAGGAGATCAAGCATTGAAGGACAAAGGCAAGAAGAAGTTCACTTGTAATTTTTGTGGCAAGCTTGGCCACATTGAGAAATATTGCTACAAGAAGAAGAACAAGGATAAGTCTAATTCTAATTCCAAGACCGAACATCATTCTCACTACACAAGTGAAGATCTCTTTCTCATAAGTGAACACAAAGCACTTGTGGCATACACTCCCAAGAAAAGAATGGATTTTTGATAGTGGTGCTTCATCATATATGTGTAATGAAAAAGATGATTTTCATGAGTTTGAGGAGCATAAAAGTCAAGTGTATCTTGGAGACAATAAGTGCATTGAGATTCAAGGAAGAGGCAAAGGCAAAGTTCATGTAAATAACTCAGAAGGCAAGACCAAGTCCCTCAAAGATGTTCTTTATGTACCAAGCCTTTGTAAGAACCTTCTCTTAGTGAAGGCCATTACAAAGTGCAACATGACAGTGCACTTCAATCACAAGAAAGTTCAAGTCATCAATTGTGAATCCAATGAAGTGATAGCTCAAGGTTTTGAAGACAAAGCTCTCTACAAGCTTTCAAGTTTCTTGGATAAATATTCAAGTCTTAGCTTGTGGCATTGCAGATTTGGACATACCTCTTGCTTAGCTAAGATCTCTTCCAATCATCTTGTCAAAGGTTTACCCAGGATCGCACAAGTAAATTGAATTGCCAAGCATGTGACAAGCAAACAATTGCCCCTTTGCCTATAGAAGCATCCATTTCTACAAATAAAAGCTTATCATTAGTCCATATTGATATTTGTGGACCTATGCATACACCTTCTCTAAGTGGATCAATTTACTTCTTCTTGATAGTAGATGACTTCACTAGATACTCTTGATTTTATTCACTCAAGCATAAAGAAGATGCCCTTTCCAAGTTTAAGGAATAGACACAAACAATTCAAGAAGGCTTTCCAAGTTCTTTGAAGATCATCCACTCCGATGGAGATAGTAGCTTTGTCAATCACAACTTCTCCAAGTAATTGAAGCAACATGGAATCAAGTATCAAGCGATGCAAGATACTCAACAAGGTATTATCTTATAGAAGATTCAAAGTATGATCTAGATGGCCAAGGTTATGCTTAGTCAAAAGCAATTTCCACTAAAGTTTTGAGGTGAAGCAATACATACAACAATACATATTCAGAACAGAGGGTTTTCAGATGTCTTGAAGAACCAAACACCATTTGAGGCTTACTTTAAGAAGAAGCCAAATGTGAGCGAACTTCACATCTTTGGTAGTGATGCCTATGTCCAAGGCCATGATGATGATCGGCCTAAGCAGTACATTTTCATCGGATACAGTGACCGACAAAAGGCATACAAACTCTACGACCCAAAGAGTCACTCAGTTACAGTAACCAAAGACTGCACCTTTGATGAATACTCTAAGTATTCATTCCTTTTGGATCCTCCCATTTCCACTTCAGAGGGGGATCATACCAGTTTCGGATAGTCACACTATGTGGAGTATGCTCTCTTTCTACATGAATTTCCAGATCACGATATAGTTTTGGAGCCTGAGGAACCAGAGACAATCTTAGCTTATACCTTAGATGGATTCCTATCGTACCATCTAAGGTTTATATTTCCCCTCAACTTCAGTTGGGCATTACTCTAGGATTAATGACTCGTCATTCTCCATTCATATCTTTGAGAGTCCACTTACCTCGTCTACAACAACATTATGAGCATGTACTTTTCCATTCATTTTCATCTACCACAGGATACTCCTACATCTACTTGGATTCATCACTCAGTTGGATCTTTTTTTGAGCAAGCTTCTCATTTCACAGGGGGCTTCCATGGTTCTACCAACCCACATCAAGATTTTGTACACTCCATGGATGACTTCAACATCCAGATGTACTACCATGTGACTATGATTTTATGCTTCATGCTTTATATTTCATTCTTGCAAGACCTACTTCTTGGCGATACACATCTCGTGGTGGATATTGTCAACGATTTGGAGGTTCCCACATACCACATGGAGTCATCCTACCTATCTCGCATGGAGGTGATCTTGTTCCATTCCTGTACCTCCTTGGTGGCGTACCTATGGAGCATCTGGTTGATCCATCTGCTAGACATCTTATGGAGTACCTGGCGATTCCGCATGGTCGATACCACTTGGTGGCTATGGATTTCTAGATGGAGACTTCCTATTTGGTGCTCGTGTTGTTGCTGCTCTAATCTTGATGGACCTTCCTCTCATACCCTAGCAACATCCATAATCTACAAAATGGAGCTGTAGAGGGGGTGTTGAGAATATGAGAGTGCATCTCCCCTTTGTATCATGGAGTCACTCTATTTCTGTTCCATTTCCATTTTATATTATATCCTTTGTATTAGGGTACCTTGCCATTTGCTTCTACCATTGTATTCATTCTCCTCTGAGGGGAATTATCCCACATGAGATGTACTTTGGAGAGCCCCTCCCAAATCTATATAAGGAGGGCCTCTGCCCCTATTTGTACTTGGTTAGAAGCTTGAGGAGCCTACTCCATGCTCTTGGCAAGCTCATTTCTAATCCATGTGAGTTTACCCACTTCTTGGTCTACTCACTTTGAGTCTCTCACACTCTATTATACTCTTCTTTTCATTTTTCTTCTGCACGTGTACTCGCTACACCTAAGGCTAGACAAGATAAGTAGTTAAATCTAGATAATATGAAGACTCAATAGTCCTCCAAAAGAGTTGATATTAACATATCGTCGCATAGGTAGCGAGTGAGGTCTAGCTACAACCTTGCATGGGTTGAACCCCTACCCTCAACCTTGAGAGACAAAAGCCCAACTAGCTCATAGAAGTTGAACCCCTGCCCCAAACCTTGAGAGGCAAAAGTCCCAACCAAATGAACTTGAAGTGGTTAGAGACCCTCAAACCAGTGGGTCCTTTAGAAGTCCGATTTCGCATGAATCACATGAATGAAGATTAGAATTTAGGACGCTTTGCATGGACTGATAGACATGCCGAGTCATTGCTGACTTGGACAACAGAAAAAGCACCTACATATTGAAGCCGTCAGGTAGGCGTACTCATTTTCGTGGCGATCCGAGGCCAGCATGATGATACAACGCAGCTTCCGCAGAATACTCCCTGTTCCGTGGATTAGTGGTCACATCGGAAGAAGAGAACCTACTCATAAGAATGCAGGCGTCCTCCATGGTCCCGTGTTAGAAAATGTGCCGCAGGTTTTGCGAGGTATGTCTAGCCTAGACGATGGCCTTAACGTGCTGCAATATCCCGTAGAAACAAACAGCGCAAGTTACATTGAAAGATACGCTTCGATGCAGAGCTTAGTTAACGACTTGCGCCAACACGTAAGCAAGGTAAATGTGCTCTCTATATTATAAACGAAGTAAAATATCATCTTCATCGACTTCCATTGTATCCTTCAGTGCTGTTAAGATCTTTTTCCGGGAAGTTCTAAGCATACAATATGTTTTGTCTATCTTTCGTACTGAGGTAGATTGGTTTCACTCCTGCCTAAGGAGCCCTTGCCTTGAAGGAAAGCTTTATTGAGAAAAATAAATTAACAACGTAAATAAAAGATATATAAGCAGAATTCCAGGAAGCGGCGCACATATAATTTGTTTGGAAACTCTAAGGGTGTGTTTGCCTGATTCCTACTCTATTGTCTGTACCTCAGGTGTGTGATTAGGTCCTTCAAGTTTCTAACTGTCATAACGAACGTGAAAAACTCCAGGTGCTTGCAGTATTTGCATCCTCTCTAGTTGCACGAATTCCCAACGGAAAAGTGATTGTACCTGTTTAATGCATTTCTGAATGGGTACATTTCTAGTGTGTTGGTAATCTTCCATTTCCTCTGCTTTTGCTGTCTTGGTAAGTATAGTTATTGTGTAACTTTATAAAGTTTCTCTGGGGCGGTCCTTTACTCATGAGTTGGATTCGTACTAAATTTTACTTTTCCTTTATATGTTCTGTTATCTTCATGTTTTAATTATGGGCCGTGGCTATGTTGTGGCAATGAGGAAGATTCATACTTTCTTTGACCACAATGTGCCCTTAACTACACAAGCATTTGCAGACCTTGGCTGCAACACTATAGCTTAGATAGCCCTTTGAAATCAGATGTTTTTGGAATTATTAAACATATATTTTCTCACCTATATCTGAACATTATGTGTGTGATCATCTGGTTGTGGGTCCCTTTTTTAACATTACACGATGCACATACTATGTAGACTACGTAGAGAATAGAAACAAATATCTATCATCATATAATCATTGTTAACTTTCAAGATAGTATAGTCAAGAGTTAAGAGTCAAAAAACAAAAACATGTCGGATACATGACTCATGATACTATCATACTCGTGAGTCTTGACTCGAAACAATGTACATCGTGATCATCAATGATGATATATCAATCCAATGTCTATGCCTCAAGGCTCATACAAATGTCAAATATATAGAGTCTCTAGACTAGATTGTCGACTCTCTAGACTGAT
>CM035430.1:130724477-130726977 GCA_020310875.1 Ceratopteris richardii | reverse complement strand
TTGCAGATGATACTTTTATATTTGCAAGGGCTGACAAGGAAAACATCCAAAGGATTATAGATTCTTTGACACCTTTCTCTGAAGCATCTGCATTGAGGATCAATAAGAAAAAATCAGCGCTTGTCAATATTTCTGCATCGCACTTCCAATCTCTGGAATGGGAAGGCCCTAAAATTGAGAAAGCCACTATATTCAGACACTTGGGGTATTCCTTAGGTGTAAACGTCTCTGCTAAGGACAAAATTGAGTGGGTGCTGTGTAAAATCAAATGTAAAATGGATAAATGGTCTGCCCTGCAATGGCCATTACATGAGAGGATAAGAATTGTGCAAGCTTTTTTGCAACCATATATTATGTACTATTTGTTATTGCTGGATTGGAGGAAGAGTCATCTACGTATATTTGACAGCCTATTAAAGAATTTTCTCTGGAACAAAAAACATAATCGAGCATTGGTTCTTTCAGCTTGGGAGTACGTATGTCAACCCAAATATGTTGGGGGACTTGGAATCTTGCATTTGCACTCTCACTTAATGGAGAGAAGGGAAGCATTTATTATGCGTATCACCTCATCTCATAAACCTCTATGGGCTCACATTTTCTGGGAATGTATAGAAAATGCGGAGGTAAATTTTAAGGGAATATGGAAGCTGGATGTGTGGAATAAGTTTTTTTCTCATGCTCCATTAAAAACCTCTTCTCAGACGCTTGATTTTTTGCTTCGACATTTTAAATTCACGGTTTCCACCTTAAAATGGAACGGTAGACAACGTTATATAGGGAACTCCCTTGTTGCATTGTCACCTTACTGGTCATTCTTATCAAACCCGCCAATTGCATATTCCTTAGGAACTGCGGCAAGATACTTGAACAATAAAGGAATGGATTCTATTGCGAAATATTATGATTCTAAATGGGAGCTCTTATCTTTTCCAGTTATTAGGAGAACTTATGCAGTGGGTGCAATATATAGATCAAAATGGCTCGAAATGGTACTCTTCTTACAACAATATCAAATGCCTCTTTCCATTGATGCATTCGACCTGTGGCGGGACTGGTTGCTTGCTAAGCATACAAGATGGTGGACTGGTAAAGCAAGTATTTACTATCGTTCGTTTATTGCTTCTGACAGTATTGCTCACGAGTGCAATCAGAGATGGAAGCTTAAAAAAAGTACTGCTTGGTGGCAAGTAAGATTTCGTATGATCTGGGATTCTTCGCTCACGTTCAAAATGAAAGTTTTCATGTGGAGGATTTTTGTTGGACACTTCACCTTAGGGGCATTTCTCTCTAAGCATGGATTCCAAGGTGCACGGTGTCCGCACTGTTCTTCTTATGCTGAGAATATGCATCATACCTTCTGGTTATGTTCCTTCATTCAAAGATGGTGGAATGCTCTTTTTCTATTTCCTATTTGGGAAGTGAAGCCCACTAAGTTTGACTGCACTTTTCTGCTTTGTGTTTCCGCCGATAATGCTTCAGATTGGGTTAGAATGAGATGTATCGTTCTTTTACTCTCCAATATCTGGATGCTTCGAAATTCTAAAGTATTCTGTAACAAGTTGCCTCTGCCAACCTTTTCTAGGAATTACTGCAAAACTCAATTGCGGCTTGATATACATGCAATGATTTTAGAGGACAAATCATCCCTCCTTTCATTGGTAAATGCTATGTGACATGGATGCTATAGTGCTGTAGACTATTGTGGTGTTGTAGACTTTAGTGGAGTAGGCTGGGAATTGGGAGAAATGTCTCCTTGCTCCTCCTCTTGTACATTCTTTCTCCTTATGGAATAAAGCGATAATTTCCACAAAAAAAAAAAAAAAAGTATATATATATATATATATATATTATATATATATATATATATATATATATATATATATATATATATGTATATATATATATATCTATATGTATATAATATATATATATACATATAGATATGTATATATATACATATATATATATATATATATATATATATATATATATATATAATAGATATGTATATATATACATAATATATATATATATAGATATGTATATATAGATATTATATATATATATATATATATATATATATATATATATATATATATATATATACATATCTATATATATATATATATATATATATATATATATATATATATATATATATATATATATAGATACATATATATATATATATAGATATATATATATATATATATATATATACATATATATATATATATATATATATATATATACATATCTATATACATATATATATATATATATACATATATATATATATATATATATATATATATATATATATATATATATATATATATATATATATATATATATATATATATATATATTACATATATATATATACATATCTATATATATATATGTATATATATATATATGTATATATACATATATATATATATATGTATATATGTATATATATATATATATATATATATATATATATATATATATA
>CM035430.1:130510891-130705891 GCA_020310875.1 Ceratopteris richardii | reverse complement strand
TCAGTCTTGAATATCTGTCTTCTAGTGAAGAAAGGCACATGATTCATAAAGTATAGGGTTTATTTCTTTTGCGATTCTGTGTGTTCTACAAAAATCTGGTTAAATTTTCAGGTGCTTGAAGGCGGTGGTGGAAAAGCAGCACAAAAACATAAAGCAAGGAATAAGTGCTTACCCAGAGAGCGCATCAATCACCTTTTAGATCCTTCTTCACCATTTTTGGAGCTTTCTCAGGTATTTCAGAAGTTTTTTTGGGGTCATGCACAAAATGCTTTACCGGATCAGTTTGTGGACTAAGAAACACTTAATTGCTCTGTATCTAAAAATATTTTTTTTTTTTGGAAAGCTTGCAGGTCATGAATTGTATGATGAGCCACTGCCATGTGGAGGCATTGTGACTGGAGTAGGTTCTATTCATGGAAAGCTTTGCATGCTTGTGGCAAATGATGCGACTGTCAAGGGAGGAACATACTACCCTACTACAGTCAAAAAACACTTGAGGGCACAAGAGATAGCTGCTCAGTGCAGGCTCCCGTGCATATATCTTGTAGACAGTGGTGGTGCCAATCTCCCTAGACAGGCAGATGTGTTTCCAGACAGGGACCACTTTGGAAGAATATTTTATAATCAAGCGCGTATGTCTGAAGCTGGTATCCCACAGGTAGCCTTAGTGTTAGGATCCTGTACAGCTGGTGGAGCTTATGTGCCTGCTATGGCAGATGAGAGTGTCATAGTGAAGGGCAATGGAACCATTTTTCTGGCAGGGCCTCCACTAGTTAAGGTTTATCCTCATCATTGAACTATGTTCAAAGCTTTTCAAACTCTTAAGATTGAAACTTGTTCAGCAGTTGCTAGGAAATGGACTTACTGAGCTTTATGTAACTCTACAGTTTTGCTTTATTATGGATCTCAAATATCATTTTAGGTGCTTTCTGAGGGCCATCACTTGTGGTAGGCTGCTACTGGAGAAGAAGTTACTGCGGAGGAGCTAGGTGGTGCATCACTACATTGCAAGGAGTCTGGTGTTGCAGATCATTTTGCTCATGGTTATCCTTTCTTTCCTCATCTCTCTACTTGCTGTATGTTCTGTATATGTGTGCTTGTTCACTGAATTTGGTTCACACATTCTGATGGAAAGAGGATGCACATTACTTTTTGATTTAACAAGACGATTTTGTTTTCTTTGCTTTATGAATACGTTGAGATCTCATCCAGAAGCTATATGACTCATCATGGCTCAGGTGAAAGCAGCTTTACATTTGTTGGCAAGATGACACAAAATAGTGAAATTTGCTGAATATTTTCAAATGATGTTACAAATCTTCATGGACAAGGACCTTGCAAAGATGCAGATAGAGCACACAAGAGCATGTATGCCCCATATCTGACAAGCGAGGAGAGAAGAAGGAAATCTTTTACTGTGATGGTAAGGTTTTCATAGATGGAGGCTCTACTAAATAGGGGTGTGAGGCATATGAGACAGAACCACATCAGGACATATCTCTCAAGGGGGCAGTTTGGAACTGCAATGGGGCACTGTGGACATGGCCAGATCCATGCGAGGAGTTACTGGACACACATGACTTTATCTGTATCACAGAGACACATGAGAGCCCAGAAAGATGTCTACCACATATAGCTGGATTTCAGCGGGAGTCCACTTTTAAGACCAGTACTAGATAGTGCGTGCGACGCAGATCTAGTGGTGTGGGAATTGTGTTCAGACTTGGCATCCAGAGATGGATCGAGATCTTGAGGAGAGACCAGGAGACTGGATTTGTGTGGGTTCACATTAAGTTGACTAGGGAGAGATGGATATGCATCACCATATGCTATTTCCCTCCATGGGTTTCATCATATGCCAAGCACAATGGGGATGGTCACGTTCGAGATACTCATTAACCATGTACTCCACTTTCAGAGGACATAGTTCATTACTCTACATTAGGTGAGGTCTTCCTCCTGGGGAACTTAAATGCACGTAGAGTCTTGATAAAGTGAGTTATATGATATGGAGCAACCTGATATCATGCAGAGATTAGAGTCTAGACCCAGATGAGATTAGGATTAGCACATCATCAATTCAGATGGGTTAGGATACGAAAGGGTGTGGAAGACACCTTGAGTTTGGTAGTTGCCACCACCTCATTATTTATAATGGGATGCATCAGTGGCTAGGGTCAAGCGCTTTCACCTGTTTTCGCATGGTGGTGGATAGAGCATTGTGGATTATATTTTGGAACCTCTCGTTGAAGTCTCTTTTATCTCTTCTCTTTCCATTGGTTGATGCCTACTAGGTGTTGATCACACATACCTTAGTTTTACACTTCTTTCTTCTCTATTGCGAAATCCCCCACCACAATGACATCTACATACCACCATACACTTTGCACACGAGCTTTCTCATGTCTACACACACCATCTCTACTCACAGTTACTCTCACTCGATCCACCTGATCCCCTTGACACACTCACTTCTCTGATTACATCTATCTTGCATGATTCAGCTACACACAACTTTCCCCACCATACACATACTTTTTGACCACACACCGAGACCATGCCCCCAGAACAGTTGGTATCATAGTTGCAATCAGACTCGTCCGAAAGGTTTTTGTGGATTCCATTTCAGGCTTGTTGGACTTTTGGGTTTGAAATGTATTTTAGATTTGACTTTTTTAGGTGTGCCTTGGGGGTTGACTATTGCTCATTTAAGAATTTTCCAAACAAAAGGATCGAAAGTTGATCATACATGATTATGTGCATATTTTGACATAAGTTCAATAAATGCAAGTTGCAGTGGCAATATATAAGCTTCTCGAACTGCAGTGTAGATAGCCTATTCCTCTTTTTTGTGTGGAAGAAGGCCCATGTACTCTAATTCCTTTCATATAAAGAGGTACTACAATCTTGTGAAAGTATATGAATGGCTAAGTGGAATCAAAGAGTTCATTAAAAAATAAAGACTCAAGAGCAATAAGTTATTAGTGAGTCATGACTTACTAGCTGAGGCATACCAACACCATATCTCTCCCACAAGGTCATTGGCATCAATTGCATGCTTCTCAAGCATGCAACATCTCTACCAAAAAGTCCTTCCTTATTTTGGAGCTAAATGAGCTCACTCTCTACTTTCCCACATAGCTCCACATAAGAAGCTCCATACAATCCATCTACAATTATTCCAAGCTTTCACAAGTTCCATATCCAATGATTGTTTTATAAATCTCCATACAAGGTGTAGTAGATTGGCCATCCCATGTATAGGGAGATGGAACCAATCCCACCTCTCCCTCCATACTCCTTTTAGTGCCAAAACCCTAAGATCGACTGTCTATTTGCTGAATTCTGACATTCAGAGGTCTTGTTCGGTTTGCTGACATCAGTGATGACATCATCAGTTCGCAACCGCCCTTGGGAACCGCCCTTGAAATCCTATATAAGGAGGCCTTGGCCACATACATACTCAGTCTTGTCAATACCAGTTTCATATATAAGTCCAAGCGTGCACACTGAGTCAATATATTATATAAGTGATGTCAAGCCCGCACTAATCCCTCCACATCCCTCTTGAAACTATCTTTCAAACATGTCCAAGGGAACATACTCTTCCCTTGGACTAGTATGTTCATCTTGGGCTATCCAATAAGGTGATACAACGGTCTCCATCAATGCTTCTTTACTTTCGCTAATCTCTCCATGACTATGCACATATGCAAATCTCATCTTGGCGGGCTTCACCAAGCCAATATCATTGAAAAACGTAAACAAAGCAAACACCTTTGGTCTCTTTGTAAAGAGACCACTTTTAAGCAAGTGGTAAAAATGGTATAAATCCATGGTATCTTTCCCACATCCTCTATCAACAAATCAAAAGGGTAAAACATGGAGTCCACACAATAGAAAGGAATTCTTCCTCCAAAAGTTTGCCCATAGCCACGTAATTACTTCCATTATTTGTGATCACTTGGACTACTTTTTCTACACCAATATCCATGATAGCTTGGAAGTTATGGTCATAAATGAATCGGCCTGTTTACATATAAAATAAAATGAATAATTAATCAATCGATAATCTATCTAGAGTCTTGATGAATTGATGATTGATGATTTATCATTGCATCCATGATTCTAGAAGTGTTGAATTTTAATGCATTATATAATATGCACATGCCATAAATTACAATTTACAATGCATTCTATAATGTGTATTATGCACATTGCACATGTCACATTGCTCATGTCACATTGCACATGTCACATTGCACATTCACATTGCACATGCACATTGCATATGTCACATTGCACATGTCACTTTGCACATGCACATTACGTATGTCACATCCCATATGTCACATTGCTCATATCACACTGCAGATGCACATTGCACATGTCACATTGCTCATGTCACATTGCTCATGTCACATTGCACATGCCACATTGCTCATGCACATCATTTCTCATGTCACATGTCACGTTGCATTGCACATGCAGGTTGCACATTAGAAATGTTTAATGAATCACATTTCAATGAATCCTCATTGCTCAATCAATGATAAATTGAAATTTCAGATATTAGAATAGACTAAAGTGTAAACTCACTTGTGACCATAGTACGAGCAAGTGATGCATCTATGACTCAAAGGAACATGCTCCCTTTACAACAATGCACCAAAATGTTATACACATTCCTCTTTTTCATGTCCGTCCATCTGTCACATATGATTGTGCATCCATACTTTGCCCATGTCTTGTTCATGGGCTCAAGCTCTCTCTCTAATGCTTCCTTTGTTCTTTCTAGCCGTGTTGTCCTCAATTCTTCATAGGTAGGCCCTTGCCACCGATACCCTAACAACGATACCTTTTCAATGGCATTTCTTCATGCACGTGTCCGTGCAACATTGAAACACAACCCACATTTTATAAAAGCTTTCATGATGACTTGTGTGGCATCTTGTTTACGTTGTTTTTGCAAGCTAACATGCATGGAGGCTTCTCCAAGAGAGCCATGTGGGTTCTCTTGATAATCATGCTCTACTCTTGTACTTTTTCTTGGTGGCACATGCTCTATGTCAATGTCTTTAGGCTCATAAACTTGAGATGCTTGAGTTTGGGCATCACATGAGCCATGTGAATGCTTGGATGTGATCTAGCTTGAGATTGTGAAGGTGCATTCCTTCTACCTTGAGATTTTTGAGCTACCCATTTCAATAGCTCTTCCTTGATAGCTTGGCATTGGCTCTTTGCAAGATGGAACCCCTATGCCACTAATCTTTGCAAGATGGGCCTAGAATTTATCGACTCTGCCGGGTCCACTATAGCCACATCGATTGCAAGATTATCTCTCAGTTCCCCCCAAGCCCAACTTGTCTTGGCTTGTGACATATTGCCAACAAACTTGCTTTGATTTTAGCATGGTGATAGGAGGGGATCAAAGGGGGTAGGCGAGCAAGGAGGGGATAGCTTTGTGTGTGTGTGCACGTAAAGGTAAGCTTTTACCTTCTTCTCCTCCTTGGCACACTTTTACCGAAAGTTGCTCCCTAGTGTTTTGTTTGGAATGCCTCAGTGAGGTTGTTTCAACGAAACGGTCTCATTTGAGGCAAAAAAAGTTGCATTTCATCGCAACGCGTTGTGAACGCCGCAACTTTGCATTGCAGACGTTGCGAACGCATCACAACACATTGCGATGAAACACTTATGGGAGGAGCACCAATATTGGGACATATACCACTTGCGTATGAGAAGGGATTGTTCGATTGCATGACACCATTTATGAGAGAGGAGACAATCAACCCCCATCAACGATCCAATGGGATGACATCGCTATGTAGAGAGTTTGTATCAGATACCAGAGCAACCAGAGCAGCCATTGATACCCACACCTCATAACTCACATCCGGCTACAGCAATTTTCTTCACACAGAAGAAGGTGGGGAGTGCTATTTCTTTTCCACAGCATGGGAGAGCTAGAGACTTGTTCGACTTATAGGTCGAGCATCTTATATATATAGGGAGGTGGTCTTGGCTCTACTTATTACACACCTCTTCAACTGAGCATTGGTGTTCCCGACCTCGTTACAGAGCACACTATTGTGCCTAGTCACAAGTTTGGGGATATGACGGATCCTAGCATTTACTAGACAATCATGATTTGCCCCATATTCGCCAAACTTCGCGGAGCGATACTTGAGGAGCTCAATATGCTAGCTGAGCAAGTGGTTTTCGAGCTCTAGAGCTGGCTGGCTTTTAGCGTGCGTTTTCCACCACTGTCAACATTTTCACTCTGGGATGTTTGATTGATCAGACACGAGTGAGGAAGAGGAGGTTACACTGTTGCTTTGTGGACTTCCGCAAAGCATTCAATATAGTACCTAGAGGGAGACATTTCAAACGGCTACTTGATCTTAGGGTTACAAATGACCTGCTATGGGGGATATATGCCTTATATGAGCAGGTTTCTGGTAGGGTCAGATGTCCCAGGAGGGCTTTCTGATCCCCTTGTTAGCACTATAGGTGTGAAACAAGGTGTCCATTATGCCCTACTTTATTTGCCATATACATTAATGAGATTGTAGACTTTATCCAGCAACCTGGCCATACAGGAGTGGAGTTGGGGGGAGCCACTGTACACATCTTGTTATATGCTGATGACATTGTCTTGATTTCAGAGTCAGCTCAGGGGTTACAGAATTGTTTACATGCTTAGATGATTTCTACTCATAGAAAGGACTTTCAGTGAACCTTGGTAAAACCAAGGTCCTTATTTTTGGCACATCAACACATGTATGGAGACAGAGTGTATTCACAGTTGCTGGAGGACACATTTAGATCACTGGTTCATATGTTTAGCTTGGGGTGACTTTTACAGCCATGTCAGGTACATTCTCTTTGTTTTCTTTTCTACAGGCTCATTTCAACAGTATGAGAAATTATTACCACAAGTCAATAAGTTTTTAAATTTTTTTGGTGGGAATTTTCTCTTATATTACAAGAATGAAAGTGTACAAGAACTATAAATGAGGGAGTTTTTCCCTTGTATTCCCACAGTTTATGTTAAGAACACAAGCAGGTCCGTTTGCTTTTGTTTCCTATTGCCTGGAAGGGAGTCTATATCCATTCACAATATACTTATCATACTATCCATGAAAAATATGGAGCTGATGTAAATAAAAGATATATCATAGTAAATAAAACAGCACATCTATACTATATCCAAAGATGATCTATACAAGATATGCCATAGTAGATAAAAAGCACATCTATATGCAAAGATGATCTATATCCGCAGTCGAGGAATGTCTTTTATACTTACTGGGCTTATCCTCCTAAATGGGGCAGAGTAAAAACTCGTTCCAAGCTCTCTGAGCACCAATGCATGTGACATTGTTTCTTTTTTGCAAGAGCACCTAAGAGAGACACATACGCGTGTGTGTGCGCGCGCGCGCACACACACACACACACACACACACACACACACACACACACACACACACACACACACAAAACACACACATGTACGTGCACACACACAAACACACAATTTTTTGTTTTTGCTTGTTTCTGTTATCCTTATCTCCATTTCATTCACTTGCGACTTGTGAGTAGATAATTGAACTCATGAAGGTACATATCATTTTCTTATTTTAGCTCATATCCGAGCTGTTTTGATGAAAATATTTCTTTTGTTTCTCTTATTTTTATGAGCGTTCTTTCTGCCTTGGTACTTTAATATATGTACATTTTAATAGATGCTGATACTGTGTTAATATTTATTTTGTAGAGCAGATGAAATGCATGCTTTGGCGATCGGACGTAAGATTGTAAAGAGCCTTCACATGGCTGGCTTTACTCACAGAGGAAATGGATTCATTCAGAATCCACAAGAAGTGAAGGAGCCACTGTATGATGTTGAAGAGTTGTATGGTGTCATGCCGACACTTAGACATGAGTCATTTGATATACGATCTGTTATTGCTCGAATCGTTGATGGTAGTGAGTTTGATGAATTCAAAAAGCTTTATGGAACTGTAAGTGTTATGCAAAATGCGGACTTTTGTTTGTATGAGGGTCAATACTGAAGTATTCACTCACAGGTATGTATTTCATGTAATGTCAAAACTCTCTGCAGACTTTGGTGACAGGTTTTGCAAGAATTTATGGACAACCAGTTGGAATCCTTGGTAATAACGGTATACTTTTCACAGAGTCAGCTCTCAAGGGTGCTCATTTTATTGAATTGTGTGCACAACGACATATTCCTCTCGTATTCCTCCAAAATATCACAGGATTTATGGTCTGTACCCGATTTAAACATTTAACAAAGAAGAAAAATGTTTAATGATGCAGGTTAATGAAAATTGTTGGTTTTGGGTGAATGACAGGTGGGATCTCGTTCAGAGGCTAGTGGTATTGCTAAAGCTGGTGCTAAAATGGTCATGGCTGTCTCGTGTGCAAAGGTGTACAATCTAATTGTTCACCCCTTGCAGAGAATCTGAGTTTTATACAATGAATTCCATAGCAAAAGCCACTTTATCATGTGATCTATGTTACATGAAGTAATATGTAAGGTACTTCGTTGTGTTTGTGATTACAAGTTATACATCTGATGGGAAACATGTAGAGAAAATTCTCTTTTGGAGCAAAGGAAAAGGAATATATAAGGAAAACGAGCCTAATGATATTTCTTTAAAACATACAGAAAACAAGGTTCTAGTGCTTTTATATAAAGGAGATTCTAGTTTTCTCAAGAACATGATACAGACAACTAGATTCTAGTTTTCATGGATGTTTTGTTGCTATTAAGAAAATATTTAATCAGTGTGGACTGTCATTCACCATGAAACCTTCATGGTGTAAAAAATAGTATGTCAATTGGAAACAGACTATTTGGTCTTTTCCAAATTAAATAAGCTCAATTATATAACCAATATGCACCAAGCATTTCCCAATTAGACTTAAATAAGTACTCATTGATAGAGAAATAAAATGCATGGAAAACCTGTTTGAGTAAACCCAATTATGAAACCAATATGCATCTAGCATTTTAGATAGGCTTAGTGAAGTGAATGTCAAGATGATAATCATGATTATTTTACTTTCTTTCACATGTAATGGTGTTGAATTAGGTCTGAAAATACAATTAAATGGAGCTTACACAGGGTTTTAAGGGTTAGAATGTCCCTATATCTATGTATGTATGTATGTATGTATAATTTAAATTATTTATTTATTCTTTTCTTCCGACATTTGTGGTGCTCTAGGTTCCAAAAATCACAATCATTGTTGGTGGAAGCTTTGGTGCTGGAAATTATGGGATGTGTGGTCGTGCATACAGTCCGAATTTTCTTTTCATGTGGCCAAATGCAAGAATATCAGTTATGGGTGGTGCTCAGGTATCAATATATTCCTAAACCCATTTAAGTCAAATGTGAACATAGTGAAATAATTCTGATTTATTCTTCTTTTGAAAATTCTGAAATAGGCGGCTGGAGTATTAGCTCCATTGGAAAGAGAAAAAAGAAAGCGTGAAGGTCATGCGGTATGAATTCTAATATTAGCTGTTTATGTTCATATATGATAGTTATGTGGGCTTTTTGACTTGTGTTTAGTATGATATCATTCAATAATTTAAAGCAATTACTTCCCTAATATAATAGATAGATAGTTATGTTCACATGCTCAGGACGGCAGTGCACAGCTTGTTGAAGTAAATATACATGTTCCAGATTAAAACATCATATCATCCTTCTTTCAGTGTGTCAGAAAGTAAGGGCTGTTATGTGGCTATGTTTGGCTCATGCAAGATGGATTTCTCTCAGTCAGACATGGACTTGGAATATGGGTAAACCAGAGACATATGCTTGAAGGATGTATTGTGATATTTTTGGGAAATTTTGAGTGATTGGGTAGGAGTGGCTCCTTCAGTTGGTGGGCAAGGTTGTCTAGCCCGATCCAGCAGTCGTTGGCAGAGGCCAGACTTTAAGGAGTATACATGTGCAACTATCCCCTTGAAATGGCTATTTTTATAAGCAAGTAGAGGTATGAGGCTTTCTTGGCGAGAATGCTACCTTGCTAATAGTGGGCTTGCCACCATCATGTTCTTTTACATGTGAGACAAATTTATTATTGGTTTATGAATGTCCACGAAGCATTCATAAACCCAACCCCTCCCCCCCCCCCCCCCAAAGAAAAAAACACCCGAACCGCTGTCCTTTTTCTTCCCCCGCCCCTTCTTCTTCTTCTTCTACTACAAAAGCTTTAACTATATTGAAAAAAGAGAATATACAAGAGGATTAGGGAGAGTTATAAAGAAGGTTGTTAAACCAAATGTCCCCTTCATGGGGATCCATTTCCTCTTTAGCTTCTGGCTTTGAATTACAAAGATCATCATGTGGACAAGGGGGGCTTACTTTTATGATTCTTGATTTTTTTACCGAGGAGGTGAAGTAAATTTTCTATGGAGAACTCTTTGCCATTTGGATGTATCAGTGAAATTGATGGTGTATCTTTCCATCCAAATTTCCACATCGCCTCGTTAAGGGAGGACCTCGTGGAATATTCCAAACACAATCACTTTCGAGATGCCTGATGTCTTCCTTGGCCTGGAGATGGTTGAAACGCCTTGGCGGGATTCTACACAGCTTGTGGTCTTTGGCATTGTTTGAGATCATAGATGTCACGGTGGAGAATTCTCTAGAGTGAGACCACGTACTTCATCTCGATCAAAGGGTGCCAGAGACCCTGATACTTACAACTTTCACGTAAACCAGACTAAATGGTGCACCTTGACACTTTATTGCGATGTTTTGGCCCAGAGGTCTGTAAACCAATTGCCATTCCCATGGAAATAGGTAAACGATTGAGTCTTCATGGTGCTACAGATGCGTTTGATGCTGGTCTCTATTAACAAACTGCTCGATTCCTTATTTATGTATGCATCATTCGGTCAGATATTCAATTTACCGACTCTCATATGGACAGATTTATGCATAGCCCAGGAACTAAGCATTGGCAAGCAGTCCGACACATCTTTCTCTACTTATTTGGTACCCAGTAGCTTGGGGTTTTTTATGATTAGTACCGCCAGATTACACGTTTGTTTAAACTCGGACTGGGCTCATTCTTATGACACTCATGTGTCCAAGTGGTCTTGGCTTCGTGCTGTGAGGGGCTCATTTTTCCCTGCTCATACTAAGCACATTGAGGTGCACTATCACTATGTCACGGAAAGAGACTCTATTGGAGAGATCAGGTTGGTGTATGTGCCCACACAGGATAATGTTGCAGGCCTTTTCACAAAAGCTCTTTCTCGTGAGAGGTTTGAAGCTTTTGGCAAAAGCTTTGGGTTACTTCTTTTTGTGAATCAGACTTCAGTCCAAATTGGTTAGCACTTCCTTATGCATGAGTGTCAGTGCCTCATTCACCTCATCACACCCAAAGGGGATCTGTTAGTATTATTTGGTAGTGATGTGTGAACACACTTCGGACTGTTGAGGCACTCGTACTTCTAAGGTCCCCCACCCACCCACACACACACACACACCCCAAACAAAAAAAAAAAAAAAAAAAAAAAAAAAAAAAAAAGAGAGAGAGAAAGAAAAGAAAAAAAAAAATCGTATAGTAGCCTTTATGTTTGATGTGAATGTTTGTCAGATGATCCTTCACTTAGTAGCATGATGCTTCATTAGAATAACACTTTTTCACAAACCCAGATTAAGTTTTACATGTCTTCTAAAGGAAAAGGTTTCTCTCTCTCTCTCTCTCTCTCTCTCTGTGATACCATAATTCAAAATCAGCATTTGAATCTCATGGAAATTGTGTGCAGGGTTCAAATCTACTTATTTGGTACGCCTCTAGACGATCTTTCATTCCAGTAACACACTACATTCTCAAGCACACAATTCTGTTACTTACTAGAGGGTCAAAACAATGTACCGATAAGGCTAGGATGAATATGGTTTTCAATGAGTATGAATCGAATGCCCATTTTTTGTGTATTTGTATATGTTAGTGTTGGTCCTTGAGATTGAAGTGGGCTGACAAAAGCTAGGCTGTTTTATGTATATGTGCGTTCTTATAAAATCTAGATGACTGATGCCAAGTGCATGCTCTTTAACTTCATCCCTGACTTGCAGGTGCACATTTGCACATGCTGACATAATCATTACAAGAGAATTTTAGTTCAATCACTTGATTCGTTCTTAATCACAGATTCTTGGCCTCTCTTTATGCAAAGGCTGTGTTTATATTTAGCAACAATGATTTCTATTGATTGTCCATTGGAGGATTAATTTTGCAGTGAGTACTAAAAACGATGAATAATGGAAATGACAAAGTTCTGATAAGTTTTGTGAAAGAAATCTTAATTGTTCATTGAGTGATCAAACACAAGTTACAACTGCCCTCTCTGAATGCAGTGGAGCCCAACTGATGATGAGCAGTTCAGAGCTGAAGTAATTGAGGCTTATGAACGGCAGGGCAGTCCGTACTATTCAACTGCAAGGTTATGGGATGATGGCATCATTGATCCGGTTGATACAAGAAAGGTTCTCGGTTTGGCACTATCTTCCTGCATGGCTGTTCCACCCCAGCCTACGTCTTATGGAGTTTTCCGGATGTAAAGCTATTGGGATCACTAAGTGGCTCGTCCCCTCCAAATAATTGTACATAAAATATCAGCTGCTGCAGGTCCATTGTGCCATGTTGATTATGTTGTGTTCTTGCTGTATATATATGAATATTCTAGTACTTTCATATGATTTACTTGTCCTACATTAATTGTTTAAAATTCTAAGTAGAGCTACACAAGATACATTTATTACTCATCTACAAAGATTCATTCAATTTGGGACTAAAACTGCACAAATTCATGATCTCAATCAAATCTAGAGTGCAGGAATCACTTTCCAAGACCTATTTGTTTTATAGTAAATGTAAGGACTGAAGGAGGTGATGAAAATGCCAATGGTACTTGGCCACATTGTCTGTTTTGGAGGCTCAAACAAAATCTTCTGGTAAATCTGTGGGTTCAGCTACATGAATAAATGGATGAGTAAAATATGTGATTCTGATTTGATAAATGAAATAGTGGTTTCTAATGCTTGATGTTTGGGCCTGTGGATGGTGGATGTAATGCATGCATACGTGACAACTTTTGTTTTGTCCCAAGCGTACTTACAAGATGTATGTATGTGTAGGGCTCTTCTTGGGAGGCTGAAAGGGTGGAGGGGAATCCAAATTTAACTAGGTCATTGTTCTGTTCATTCCCCTTGCATGCATGTCTTCCATCTGTTTGAGATGTGCATTCAGAATATTGCTTGTGCTTTTAAGAGCAAGAACATCAGAAGGGATGTAATTTGTAGGCTCCAATGTATCAGTGTTTGTTAGTCCAAATTATTAGCATGAATGAGCAGCATTACTCTGTGAGATTTTACTGCTGCAGCCTTTTCATTTCTTCATGAAATGACCGTCTATCAGTGAAATGATATCGTCTATCAGTACAATTATGTGGAATGATATCCATATAAAAAGAACAGGGTAAGCTACCCGTGTAATGAAAAACAGAAGATAGAATTTTATATATCAGCAGATGGAACAATGTAAAATATGAATGTATTGAAAAACAAAAGGTGAATGAAAAGTTGCTTTTTTGAAAGGAACGGATACATGAATGGGTGTTGATAAGTAACATGCGTTTATTCTCTAGCACCTTGTAGATGTAGTCATAATTCACAGGATGATGTGTGTGTGTGTGTGTGCGCGCGCGCGCATGTGTGTGGAAGGATTATTAGTTGGAGTGCACTCGTAAAGCCTCTACTGAGCATGTGCATGGCAATGTGTATAGCTTCTGCCCAATATCTAAAAGCTATATTTTTATTATGGAACTTAGTCCGTGTCATTTTCATAATATGTCTTATCTTTCTTTAATATAAAAAAATATTCTTAATACCTAAGGTTGGTCTAAAGGACATTTATTATGTTTAAGATTGTGTGTGAAGATTCCAAGTCAATTCTTTATTTCAGATCATTTGGTTGCTAAAGCCCATGTAGTATCTATCATCTCCTTTGCAATACCCCATGTCTCATATCCCACAATGTTTCATTTTCTGCCAAACATTGCTTGCAAGATGGTCCAGTTCGACATTTGTAAAAACTCCCTTTTATTGGTATGCAATGAAATTTTCTTCTTCTTTACGTTACATTCTTGCTCCACTGTCGTCACTTCAGCTTCATTTAGTTTTTGATTTTTGATTGAACCTATCACTTCCAGTATGTTTTCTATTTCTTCTCTCTACATTTCATATTGCCTCCATAGAATACTTGAGGTGCATTTCCCTATGACTCACTTTTTGCTAATTTTCATTTCTTTGATGAACATAGATAGTATAGCATACTCAAAATCAAGTGGGGAGTTCCTTACATAACAAGTTGATTCTCTAGTATTTGACAGTATGTATTTCATGTATCCATGTCAAATCATGCTATTGCTTTTATGCTAGGATGAAATCCATGTCTTTTATTGCACACCTTAAAAGCTCTTATCTAATCATTTCTGGGTTATTTATACATGTTTATGTTTGATTTGATCCCATAAAAAAGCGTCATTGGGAATTTTCCATGATTATTTACTAAAACGAGAGCTTCATTCCCTCTACTCGCTTCTTCATATGTGTATTTGTCAACTTAATGAGAAGAGGATTGCGGTTATGTATTAGGGCTAGTTCATAAAATATAGGCTTCCATTTTGTGTACGTATTTTCTTTACTTATTCAAAATATTCAATGCCTATATGTTGTTGAAAGTAATGTTACTTGAACAAGATTCCTAATCAATCCGACACTTCTAAATACTTCTTTCGTATTTGCTGAATTCAATAGACATTTTATTAATTTTCACTCCATCTTTTTGAGGCATTCACATTATAATATGAAAGATGGTTGCCCTTTGCGAATTCATTCATTTGCAAAATGATTGCAAAAAAGTAACATTTCTCACAGTTTGCGTGGATGTGGAACTTTAGTTTTTGAAAATTCAATTAGATTATAAACCCATAAAGGGAAATGGTAGGAAATATTCACGTTGAAATCGGTTAATGTCTAAAGTCCTTACCATATACTGCAGTATCATTTAAACCATCTTCTCTCTTTATTAAGTACTCTTTGCACACGTTCTTTTACTTGTCCATATGTTTGGTACCATATTGTTCATGTGACACAAAATAGGCATCAGTAGTATTTTCTCTTTACATAAAATATGACCATCATTGTAATGTTATTTGTTATCTACTTTAATAGAGTACTAGATTGTCATAGAAAGTTTTCTTTCTTTGTAGGTACGAAGAAAACATGGGCCGTTTATAAGCTTTCACATATGAAAACTATCAAGGACAAAGTAAAAGAGGAGGAAATCAAAGGAATCAATGGAAGAAAGGCAACTATGCCTCTAAAGGTAATGATCAAGACTATGTTATTCTTTGTATGATGCATTTGGGTGATAAAGCAAATAGTGCAGATTACATTCAAAATGAAAACTATCAAGGACAAAGTAAAAGAGGAGGAAATCAAAGGAATCAATGGAAGAAAGGCAACTATGCCTCTAAAGGTAATGATCAAGGTAATCATATGAGAGATTACATTCAAAATGAAAACTATCAAGGACAAAGTAAAAGAGGAGGAAATCAAAGGAATCAATGGAAGAAAGGCAACTATGCCTCTAAAGGTAATGATCAAGACTATGTTATTCTTTGTATGATGCATTTGGGTGATAAAGCAAATAGTGCAGATTTTACTTGGCATATAGGTAGTGGTCGTAGAAAACATGTCTCATGATCAAAATTGTTTAGTAGTATGCATTTACTTCATCCAAGGGTCATGATCCAAAAAGTGCTTATAGCACATGTAAGATAATTTAGGTTGGAGATGTGATGTTGGCACAAAAGGGTTGGAGACATGAAGAAACTATCAAAGAAGAGAATTGTTGAAGGTCTATAAGACCTTATGAAGCAACACATGGTGCATCTTTTTGAGTCATGGAAAGTGGGTGGCAATATAAGTAGAACATTCACACTATTCAAGTGATGGTTTCCTAGATTTTATACATATACATGTGCAGGGACCTATTGAGGAGGCATCCTTGAGTAGTAATGAAGACTATGGCATTCATTAGTGACGTTTGTGTATTTCATTGTGAGTAAAGCCTTTAATTGTTTAAATAAGTTCGTCATATATTAAGAGAAAAACAAGGAGGGATATTAAATGATTGAGATCGAATGAGGGGAACAATTTTATCAAAAAGATTTTATTGTTATTTGTATGAAGAAGGGATTAAAGAGAACTTGCATACAACTATATGTACAAAATGGAGTGGAAGATAGAAGGAAAAGAGTGATTGCATAAGCCTCTAGAATTATATTAAACTAGATGTGTTTACCAAACTCGTTACGGGTAGAATTTGTTAGTACACGTATCTACATTGTCTTGCATATGCTATGTGCATGTACCTAGTGAAGTGAGTTCAAGGATCGATGTTAGTTAAAGAATGTATTCTTTTTGGCTATGGTGATACTAAAAAAATTATATAGATGCTACTACCCTAATACCAAAAATGTAAATGTTTCAAGAGAGATCAATTTTGATTAGTTGCTTTCATGATATGCATGTAAGAGAGGTTTTCATGCCAGGGGTAAAATTGAAGATGATATGTGTTAAACTCGTTACGGGTAGAATTTGTTAGTACACGTATCTACATTGTCTTGCATATGCTATGTGCATGTACCTAGTGAAGTGAGTTCAAGGATCGATGTTAGTTAAAGAATGTATTCTTTTTGGCTATGGTGATACTAAAAAAATTATATAGATGTTACTGCCCTAATACCAAAAATGTAAATGTTTCAAGAGACATCAATTTTGATTAGTTGCTTTCATGATATGCATGTAAGAGAGGTTTTCATGCCAGGGGTAAAATTGAAGATGATATGTGTTAAACTCGTTACGGGTAGAATTTGTTAGTACACGTATCTACATTGTCTTGCATATGCTATGTGCATGTACCTAGTGAAGTGAGTTCAAGGATCGATGTTAGTTAAAGAATGTATTCTTTTTGGCTATGGTGATACTAAAAAAATTATATAGATGTTACTGCCCTAATACCAAAAATGTAAATGTTTCAAGAGACAGCAATTTTGATTAGTTGCTTTCATGATATGCATGTAAGAGAGGTTTTCATGCCAGGGGTGAAATTGAAGATGATATGTGTTGTACTTTGGATTTTTCGTCTCCAATCATTATAGCATGAAGGACCAACAACCTCAAACACTTTTGTCAATGGATTGCAAGATTTATCATTCAAAGATCAGCACATCCAAGATTTCATAAAGTTTCTTGATATTTCTACTTTTGAATATAAGTTTTGCTAGAAATAAACTTTTTTAGTTATTCTTATGTCTAAAGTGTGATATGTTTTACAATAACGACAATGGTGAAAATAGTTTTAAGTTTCAGTGTCTGTAACCCCTTGATGAGAGAATCATGATTCTCATCGCTTCACATAGTCTTGAGAAAATAATTCCTAGCTTGATTCTTAGAGCTTGAGAGATGGAAATAGACTAATGGACGCATGAAATATGCATATAATATTGATCACATAGATAAATCCATGAAAAACATTTACGAAATCCACATGAAATTCTTGTTGAATTTTAATGAGACAAGGTAGTTGCAAGAGCTCTCTAGTTCTCATTCATTCTCCAAATGCAAAATTTCTTGGAGTTTGAGGTCTATGGAAACACACAAACAACATAAGGAAGAAGAAGAAGAATTGTGGAGCACAACACACAATACTTAATGTATTACCAAGAGAATGTACAAAGATAAGTGACCCGTTAGGGCTATAGGTGTATATACAAGCCGGGGGAAAAAACCTCCTAAAGAGGGAAAAAGTTACCCCGACAATTCTAGTGTGTTCACACACAACACTACCTAAATATATCAACAAATCCCCCTTGGGAGTGATGGGGTGAATGAGGAGCTTGCACTCATGTATAAGGAAGTGCCAAGCTATGTGGAATCAATCCACAAAAGGAAGTAAGCCCAAAGCTTTGCAAAAAGCTTCAAACTTCTCCTAGACAAAGCTTTGTGAAAATGTTGCAATGTTCTCTTGTGTGCACACATATGTGAAACTGATATCTCGAGCAGAGAACCTCTCCCTGACATAATGATAGTGCACCTCAATGTGCTTAGTGTGAGCATGGAACACATGCTTCCTCACAATTACCAATGTGTTCTGATTGTTAGTGAAGATGATGGTAGAAGAAGATTGACCAACACCCAAATTAGCCATAAGGTGTCTAGGCCACACACACTCAACATTCGCTATGAAAGCTGCCCTTTACTCAGTCTCACAACTAGAAGTGGCCATAGTAAACTAGAAGTGGCCATAGTAGGCTGCTTCTTGCTCAACCAAGATATGCATGAGCTACCAAGCATGAAGCAAAGACCACTAGTGGACACATGAGTATCATAGCAACCAACCTAGTCAGAGTCAAAAAAGCATGTAAATTTGGCGGTAGTGATCCTCCCTTGGAGTAAAACAATCCAAGTAGTCGGGTACCACTCAAGCAATGAAAGATGCACTTAACTGCTTGCCAATGCATGACACCTGGGCAATGCATAAACTTGCTTGTTTGTGAGACAAAAAATCGAATATCTGGCCGAGTAATGCATAAGTAGATCAAGCATCTAACAACCTCATGATAGAGAACAACATCAAATGCATCTCTAGCATCATGAAGACTCGACTATACACCTATTTCCATAAAAGTGGCAATAGGTTTGCAGTCTTCAAGGCCAAAACGCTACAATAATGTGTCAATATATTTTGTTTGACACAAAGCTATTCCGCCATCAACTTGCATAAACTGAATGCCCAAATAATGATGCAAATGCCCCAAATTTTACATCTCAAATGAGGCATGCAAATTAGTCTTAAAATCAATAATATGCTTCTCATGAGGACCAGTGAGCAACATGTCATCAACATAGAAAACAATGATCAGAAGCACATCATTTGCACACTTAACATATAAGGTGCTCTCAGTTGGACTATTCTCAAAACCATGTGCAATCAGGTAGGCATGCTTTCGTACCAAGCACATGGTGCTTGCTTCAAACCATGTAATGCCTTTTTCAACCTGGACACTTTGTTTTCATGCCCTTTTTGCACAAAACCACAGGGCTGAAAAACATACACTTCTTCATGCAAGTCACCATTCTGAAATGCAGTTTTAATGTCCAATTGATGTACCTCCTAGCCATGATGAGCTAGTAAGTGCACAGATACTAGGAATAGTAGTCATTTGACATGTAGGAGCAAAGGTCTCATCAAAATCAATGCCTCTTTCTTGAGCATAAACCTTTGCAACAAGCCTAGCCTTTATACTTGTCAACTTTTCCATCAGGCTTATTCTTTATCTTGTATACCCACTCAGTGCCAATGGCCTTCTTGCCAGGAGGCAAGTCACATAAAGAACATGTACCATTTTTCATAATTGCATCATATTTTGATTGCATAGTAGCCATCTAATTTTTAGAATTTTGTGCTTCATCAAACGAAATAGGCTCATACTCATCACAAAGACTAGAGGCATCCATTGCATAGCAACCTGATGCAAAAGAAGCACTATGAGAGCCTAAACGAGTACGATATGATAGAGGTGCATCTAATTTGATATCTTACAAAGTCTGCACCAACCATTTAGGCATAGGTTTTTCCTCCTCCATATCAGCTCTCCCATCAATAAGTGCATCATGTAAATTTGCAAAAAAAATGGAATGATCTGCATCATCATGTGAAATCTATAAAGGTTGAGAAATCACCTCATTTGGACTAGCACTAGACTATCCACTTGTAAAAAGATGTAGCAAAGTGTCATACATATCTTTGGAGCTAATGGACGTCTCCTTCGTACATGAAAGTAATGGTTGAATTGCATCCTTCACAAAAATAACATCATGGCTAACCAAAATGCATTTAATCTGTGGATGATACATATGATAGCCTTTGCTTTTAGTACTGTATCCAACAAAAATACATTTCATTGCTTTATCATCTATCCTACGTTGTTGTTCATGTTGAAAATTATGGAACATGTGCAAGCTCCAATTGTGAAGCTTGACACATACTCACCTCTCATTTATTAACTCTTCATCATTTATGTATTTGTTATAAGCCCAAAATGAAGTTAGACTCTAAAAATATAAAGGGTACACTCATAACCTTAGAGTAGTGTGTTGAATTAAAAAGGGAAAATGTATTTATGGTTTATATAAAAGCCTAAATATGTTTAGATATATGGAATACACAAAAAGGTCGTGGCCTTATCCATATGGAGTGATTTGGAGCACCAAAAGTCACCCAAGCAAATGGAAGGACAAAGGACAAGAAAGGAAAGGTCAAGAGGTGAGAGAAGATGCAAGGGTAGGTGAAAAGTCCCATGGCCATACCTCTATATATAGAGGTCATTTGAATGTGAATCTTTGTGGAGATGACAAGGAGATGGTGCAGAAGCATATGCTGGTCATTCTCTCACCAATGGATATCAGAAGGTACCACATTTCTATGCTACAAGGCACAAAGGTATTCCAATTGCCTATATTTTCTATACATAGCCACCTTGTGAAGGTGATATCTCTCTATGTACTTATCCAATTAATGCATACGATATCTTGTTGAAAAGCTTATCTCTCGTACTCCATGTATCTCAAATATCTATATCAGATCATTCTCCAGTAGTTACTGAGAACATTTTTTGTGAACCTCAGTTTTTTGCATAACCTGAGATGACATGTATTCTATCTTTGAACATTCAGTTACCTAGTCAAACTCCAAATGGATTTTTCTTTAGCTTGTTAGAAAGATAAGAGAGTCTACTGTGTGTAGACAAAATTTCAGAGTCATTGGATCTCTGAGTTGTGACTGAATCAGGTTTTAGTAAGCATGTGTCTTACAGGGCAGATTCTAGAAGAGGTTCTCTAACTTCCGCTGCGTGTATTGGAGTGTATTGTAGTGAAATTTCTTCACATTTTGGTATCAGAGTTTTGGTTGCAAAGCATTGGGAGTGGAGCCAATGGATGCACAATTAGAGCTTGAAGAAGATGCAGAGATGGCAAAGGAAAGCTTGGAGCTATCATGCTCATTGGAAAGCTATGGAGATGAAGCTTGTGTATGTAAGAACATTTTGTTGCTTTATGTTATTTGAAATGATACACTCTCTTGTCCAACTCTCTAGTTCATACTTTTGATCATTGAGACATGCTATAAGTGATGCTAATCACTTTGTTGAAGATTTATGAGCGGCCTATACAAGAAGTGGAAGATTCAAGCAAAGAATTTTGGATGTTGCATATGAACATTGTATGCATGTTTGAGGTATTCCACTCAATTGAATGAAGTGCAAGTTTCTATTATGTAGAAGCCTGGACATTGAAGCTTATATGTAAGCTTGTGGATAGCATCATATGCTTATTACTTCGTGCAAGAAATGTATGGAATGAAGATGCTTATGTATGCATGCTTGTGAAAGTTATGCTCAAATTGAATGACAATGTTGGACAGCCATGTGTAGGCTGAATATATGTCAAATTATGAGTTCATGATTGATGTCAAACATGAAAGAATGTATGCATGTGTGGTCAAGAAGAACATATATGTATGATCCATGATGTGTGGATGATTAATGGGCTATTTTATAAAGCCTATAAAAGCTAGAAATTGCAGGTCTATGTAACCATGTGAGTTGGAATAATGTGAGCTGAATATATGCTCAAATTATTCATGAGTTTTATACATGCTTATATGCATTTGTTAGCATGATATTGAAGCTTTGAAGGTTGTTCATGTTCAGCCATAGATGAGCTGAAATTACATGTGTTTGGATGCCATGAAGTTTGGTAAGTTGCAAGGCTCCTATGTATGATTTTTGTGGATGTATCTTGTTGTGGATAAAACCTATCAAGGTAAAGTTGCAAAAGCAAATATGTATGATCATGTGATGATGAATAAATGTGTTTGATTTTTGAGTTTAGATACATCAAGTGAATGCAATGATCCTATTTGCACAAGCCAAGGAAAAGATTGGAAAAGCTTGGATGAGGCAAAGGCACAAAAGCTTGGAGCCAGTGTGAAGGAAGGAGCCCAAGCGAAAAGGTTCTCAAACAAGACTTGAAGATTGGAACCCAAGCTGAAGGTGGACAAGGGTGAAGCCTAGGATTGAGCTTCCAAACAAAGGATGAGTAGAAGACTCAAGGTAAGGGCTGCCATGAAGTGTTGAAGACTCAATGAGGACTTGAGGATACTCCCCATGGTTTGAGCACAAGAAAGTGCCATGATAGAAGGAAGAGTCACTCATGTGAGGTGTGACATGTTGGCTGAATCAAAGGAAGGTAAAGAAGTGCATTTGCAAAGCTAAGGGCTGAGGTAAATGTTGGAGCAAGTCTATGAAAAGCCTACGTATTGGCTTGAGTCCCACAAAGTCATAAAAGAAGCTTCAAAATGAAGACTATGTAAAGTTCACTTGTGAACTACCTCTTGTAACTTTTGAAGAGTTTACTTAATGTAAAAGTGAAAGAATCTTAAGTGGTTGAGTCCACATGATCAAAAAGGGAAAGAGGAGCCACGAATTTGTGATTTGTGGTAGGTAAAGAATCAAATCAATCATTGATTGATTGGAGAGTGATTGAGGGAAGTTAGCCTCCCAAACTCAACTATAAATAGATGGCAGTTTTAGTAGTGGTTAGAGAGATGAAGACCTCCAAGAGCTGAGCTTTATGCCATGTCAAGGTGTGATTACAAGGCACACATATGTATCAGTAAGTCATTGTATTGTACAAGCAATATACTTTCATTTTCATGATTATTTGAGTTCATATGTCCATGTTCTTGTGAAGTGTACTACTCACTTCCATTACTCTCAGTTTTCTCAGTCAGATTGTAGAGATGTTTTCTCTGAGCTGGGTGCATCATTTTCAGTGATTTAACTTGGTAAAGTTAGCTCTATAAGTCTACTATATACTCACAAATTTTCATGCCATTTGGATTTTGAAATCTTCAGTTATGTTCAGTTGAAGTCAACAGTGTCTGTTCATCTTCACTTCTCTGTCAGGTACCCGACTTTTTTACTCATCTTGTCAGAGCTGTTTCTCAGTGTGTACTTATCCAAATTCCATGATTTAACGCGTGTTGGATTCAGAATACTGTCTAGTATAAGCATACAAAGTTTCATAATCATTGGATTCCTACATTTTGAGTTATGTTCATTTTTCTGCTCACTGGTCTCAAACTGAAGCAGCTCGTGAAAATCGGGATGATGTCATCACTTGTTAAAACTCATTCTCAGTGTGTGGTTTATTATTTTTGATGAGATTACTCTTGAAAGTTATCTCTTTAAGTTAACTAGACTTCCCCAAGAGGAATTAAGCTAATTGCTGCTGTGCTCAGAGAATTATGCAAAACAGTGGACAGGTGTATGAACCAAAATAGCAAGTTTTTCACCTCTGAGCTAACTCCAACTTATCTGTTTTGATCTATCTTTTTGAGAGTGATCTTCCAAGGTACATAGGGTGTCTAATACATCCATTGGCAAGCTAAAAGGGCCCACCATATACTCCTGGAGTTCAATTGGCTGGTGTAGATCAAGGATTTTTCAACACCTCTTCATCTTCAAGCGCATACGTATCCATCTCTTCACAGTGGTATCAGAGCAAGGTTGGACAACATGGCAGATGGATTTCCTTCATCAATTGGCAAATTGGACAGAAGTAACTACTCAGCTTGATCATTAAGAATGGAAGCTTATCTCCAAGGTAGAAGTTTATATGGTTATATGGCTGGAGATGAAGTTATGCCAAGTTTCAGGAACAAAAGTCAACCAACACAAGAAGAGCAAGAAAGATTGAGCATATGGTGCTCCAAGGATGCACTTGCAAGGTCTTATCTCTTCAACTCTATCTTAGATTTTTTGTTGCCTCACATTAGAAGTTGTAAGACATCTCAGGAAGTGTGGGATGCACTTGAAGCTTTCTTTTCTTCAAGTACTAAAGCTAGGAAGCATCAACTATGGCTGGATTTCACACCTCTCAAGAAGGCTCCCAAACAAAATGTGACTGATTTTGTCACAAAGCTCAAGGACATAGCAGATCAGTTGGGAAGCATTGGAGAGGTAATAGATGAAGAGCAAATTGTAAGGCAGGTCATCAATGGCTTGAAGGCAGATGACAAGTGGGAAGCATTCACCACAGCTATGGATTTGTACATGGACATGCATGTACCTGATTTCAATACACTCATTGGACAACTACTTACTCAAGAGGGAGGCAAAGCTTATCAAAAATGGAGAAAGCTCTAAAGGTAATCAATCTTCAGCTTTATACACTGATAAAAGCAAGTCCAAAGATAACAAAGGAAAGACAAAGAAAGTAGATGATGAATTAGGTACATATCAAGCTAACTATGCAAGTAGAGGAAGACATGGCAGAGGTAGAGGAAGAGGAGGTACACAAGGCAGGGGGAGATCCCAAGACTCCAACCCATGTTCTATTTGTGGATTAACTAATCATACAACTGAAAATTGCTTTAGGAATTCCAGGAATCAAAGAGGCAGAGGATACTATAGAGGAAATGACTACTCAAGAGGAAGGTTCAACAATTATCATGGCAACTACAACAACTACAATCATTCAAACTATCAAGGAGGCTACAAAGGAAGGAGACACTTCAATAACTACACAGAAGACTCAAACAAAGAGGATTCATTATTGATTATGAACATGGCTATGCCACAAGGTAAATCTGATGAGCATGTTTTCTACATAGATTCAGGCTGTTCAAATCATGTGGTAGGAAATGTGGCACTCCTATCAGATTTAGAAGATCCAAGGAATAAGCATGAGGTACAAACAGGAGATAACACAAGACATCCTGTGGAGAAAATAGGCAATGTCAAAGCACCTGATGGAAACATCAACCTACTCAGTAAGGTACTCTATGTCCCTACCATTACAAAGAATTTGATAAGCGTTGGGCAGATAGTAGAGAAAGGGTTGCAAGTCAGGTTCACAAAAGCAGGAGCATTTGTTGAAGATCCAAGTCAAGGATTTAGAAAAATTGCAAAAGCTAAAAAGACAGGTAGATTGTTCACATTTGAATTACAGGACACTAGAAACATTGCTCTCTTTAATTATGGTAGTCAGACACTCACAGATTTGGAAGTATGGCACAAAAGGTTAGCACATATTGGTGAAAGGTCATTAAAGCAAATTTGCAGGGACCAAAGTGTACTTGGACTCCCTAACTTGTCAAAACAACATATGATTTATAAGTGTAGTGCATGTCAATTTGGAAAGTCTCACAGGTTACCATTCATGAAGAAAGGTTATATGCATGAAGATATCTTGGAGTTGGTTCATACAGATGTATGGGGACCTAGCAAGGAAGCTTCAATATTTGGATCAAGGTACTATGTCTCCTTTATTGATGATTGCAGCACATGGACTATCCTATTCTTTATAAAACACAAAGATGAAGTTTTTTCATGTTTCAAAAGATATTTGGCTCTTGTGGAGAATCAAACAGGTAAATCACTAAAAAGGCTAAGGTCAGATGGAGGGGGAGAATACTTCTCCCATGAGTTTGATTCTTTTCTTCAAGAAAGAGGAATCAAAAGAGAGGTAACTACAAGGTACACTCCTGAGAAAAATGGAGTGGCAGAAAGGAGGAATAGGACAATTGTTGAAGCTACAAGGTCTATGTTAAATGAAAAGCATTTACCTAATTACTTATGGGCTGAGGCTGTATCTACAACCACTTACTTGATTAACAGGTTGCCTTCAAAATCCCTTGATGGGATGACTCCATATGAGGCTTGGAATGGAAGAAGACCAAGCTTAGATCATTGTAAAATTTTTGGATGTATTGCTTTTGCTCATGTTCCTTCACAGGTTAGAGGCAAGATGGATCCAAAGGCAGAAAGGTGTGTATTTATTGGATATGACAACAATCAAAAGGG
Organism: Ceratopteris richardii; assembly: GCA_020310875.1. Classification (NCBI taxonomy): domain Eukaryota; kingdom Viridiplantae; phylum Streptophyta; class Polypodiopsida; order Polypodiales; family Pteridaceae; genus Ceratopteris; species Ceratopteris richardii. Next base: position 130,679,838 of record CM035430.1, on the reverse strand, counting down.
CTACAAGTTATACAACCCTACCAACAAAGGATTCTTGGTAAGCAGAGATGTAGTTTTTGATGAAAACAATTCATGGTATGAAGATTCATGCAGGAAGGTCAATTTACCATATGATCTTGAAGAAGATTTTCCAAAGCTTGGTAGAGAACAACCAAAGATTGAAGAACAAGACACCTCAGAGGATGATGAAGAATCTTAGATGGAAAAGATCAAAGCATGGAAGTCTAAAGGTAAATCAAAATTGCAGGAACTTGGACATGAGGCAGAATCATCACATCATGGCCTAAGAGGATCTATGAGGGAAAAGAAAAAACCAGAAAGGTATGGGTTTGACACCTCATTAGTAACTAAACATTCTATCTACATAGCACAGGACATAAATCAAGAGGAGCCATCATCCTTTGAAGAGGCCAAAGCAAAATCAGAATGGAAGCATGCAATGAAGGAAGAGATTGAAGCACTTGAGGAAAACAACACTTGGGATTTGGTGCCCAAGACTTCATCCATGAAGGTAATAGGCTCAAGATGGGTCTATAAACTCAAGAAGAATTCTGATGGTTCCATTAACAGGTATAAGGCAAGGCTTGTAGCAAAAGGCTTTGCACAAACTCAGGGAATTGATTATGAGGAGACCTTCTCTCCTATGGCAAAGATGCCTACTATTAGGGTTTTACTTAGTATTGCCTCTTCCAAGAATTGGAAGATACTTCAACTAGATGTAAAGAATGCATTCTTGAATGGTTGGATAACAGAAGAGGTATATATGGCACAACCACCTGGTTTTGAGAATCAAGTTTATCCTGATTATGTGTGTAAACTTAACAAAGCATTGTATGGTCTCAAGCAAGCTCCAAGAGCTTGGAATTTCAGGCTTGTTTCATTCTTGCAGGACAAAGGCTTTCAACCAAGCAAGGTAGATCCTTCACTCCTTATTAAAAAGAGTAATTCTGAGATCATCTACCTATGTGTATATGTAGATGATATTATATTGACAGGAAATGATGCAGATGGTATGAAGAAGATCAAAGATCAGATGAGAGAAGAGTTCAAGATAAGTGATTTGGGTTCACTTACCTACTTCCTAGGCTTGGAAGTTGTCTACAAAGATCATGGTTTGTTTCTCACTCAAAGAAAGTACATTAAGGACATGTTGGCAAAATTCAAGATGCAAGATTGTAAGATTGCAGGTACTCCAATGGAGGTCAATCAGAAATTGAGCTCACATGAAGGTGAACTCATAGAGGACATCACATCATATCAAAGTCTAGTGGGTAGTCTCAACTATGCTACATTGATAAGAGTAGATATATGTTACAGTGTGAGTGTGCTAAGTCAATTTATGCACACACCAAGGAAACCACATATGGATGCTGCCAAAAGGATTCTCAAGTATCTCAAAGGAACCATAAATGAAGGACTTTATTATCCTTATGTATCTGATTTAGGTTTGAAGCTATTTTCTAATGCAGATTGGGCTGGCTCCAAGGAAGATAGAAGGAGCACTTCAGGTTATCTTACCTTTGCAGGTTCAAAGCTTATTTCATGGTCATCCAAGAAGCAACCCACAGTTGCTCTCTCTTCTACTGAAGCTGAATATAGAGGTCTTGCCATAGCTACACAAGAAGCTATGTGGATGAAGACATTGTTCAAAGATCTTGGATTGGAGTTTGGAACTCCAACTATTTTTGGTGACAATATGAGTTCTATTCATTTGGCTCCTAATCCTATTTTTCATGCACGGACTAAACATATTGAAGTTCATTATCACTATGTACGAGAGAAGGTTCTAAGCAAAGAGATTCAAATATCATATGTGTCCACTCATCAACAATGTGCAGATATTCTAACCAAAGCATTGGATGGTACAAAGCTTGCAAATTCAAGGCTATGATTGGTTTGCAGGTAATCTTGGAAGATTGAAGACCTCAAGCATACTTGGCTTGAGGGGAAGCTGTTGGAGCAAGTCTATGACAAGCCTAAGTATTGGCTTGAGTCCCACAAAGTCATAAAAGAAGCTTCAAAATGAAGACTATGTAAAGTTCACTTGTGAACTACATCTTGTAACTTTTGAAGAGTTTACTTAATGTAAAAGTGAAAGAATCTTAAGTGGTTGAGTCCACATGATCAAAAAGGGAAAGAGGAGCCACGAATTTGTGATTTGTGGTAGGTAGAGAATCAAATCAATCATTGATTGATTGGAGAGTGATTGAGGGAAGTTAGCCTCCCAAACTCAACTATAAATAGATGGCAGTTTTAGTCGTGGTTAGAGAGACCTATGTGAAGACCTCCAAGAACTTAGCTTTATGCCATATCAAGGTGTGATTACAAGGCACACATATGTATCAGTAAGTCATTGTATTGTACAAGCAATATACTTTCATTTTCATGATTATTTGAGTTCATATGTCCATGTTGTTGTGAAGTGTACTATTCACTGCCATTACTCTCAGTTTTCTCAGTCAGATTGCAGAGATGTTTTCTCTGATCTGGGTGCATAATTTTTAGTGATCTAACTTGATAAAGTTAGCTCTATAAGTCTAATATATACTCACAATTTTTCATGCCATTTGGATGTTGCAATCTTCAGTTATATTCAGTTGAAGTCAACAGTGTCTGTTCATCTTCACTTCTCTGTCAGGTACCCGACTTTTTTACTCATCTTGTCAGAGCTGTTTCTCAGTGTGTACTTATCCAAATTCCATGATTTAACACTTGTTGGATGAAGCATTTTGTCGAGTATAAGCATACAAATTTTCATAATCATTGGATTCTTACATTTTGAGTTATGTTCATTTTTCTGCTCACTGGTCTCAAACTGAAGCAGCCCATGAAAATCGGGATGATGTCATCACTTGTTAAAACTCATTCTCAGTGTGTGGTTTATTATTTTTGATGAGATTACTCTTGAAAGTTAGTTCTTTAAGTTAACTAGACTTCCCCAAGAGGAATTAAGCTAATTGCTGCTGTGCTCAGAGAATTATGCAAAACAGTGGACATGTGTATGAACCAAAATAGCAAGTTTTTCACCTCTGAGCTAACTCCAACTAATCTGTTTTGATCTATCTTTTTGAGAGTGATCTTCCAAGGTACATAGGGTGTCTAATACATCCATTGGAAAGCTAAAAGAGCCCACCATATACTCCTGGAGTTAAATTGGCTGGTGTAGATCAAGGATTTTGCAACACCTCTTCATCTTCAAGCACATACCTATCCATCTCTTCACAGTAAAGGTTTTGAAAAATCCACATTATGTGGTGGTAAGTTCCAAGCATAAATCATGTGAATGTATTCTCAAAGGATGAGGCTATTAAGACCACCAAAAGAGAGTGGTAAGCCAATGTAAAGACAAGTAAGACCATCCCAAGAGGAATGGCAAGTCTATGTGAGGCAAGTAAGACCATCCCTAGAGGACTTGTAAACCTATGTTAGGTGCAAGAAGCACCATAGACCAAGTGAAGGTCTAGTGAAAGGTTGAGGCACGTAAGACCACCTAGAAAGTGGCAAGCCTATGGCAAGTAAGACCATTCAAGAGGAATGGCATGCCTATGTGAGGGAAAGTAAGACCATCCCAAGAGGAATGGCAATCCTTGTAGGTGCATGAGGCACCATTGTTCACATTGAGAATTTCTTGTGTTGTTTTGTAGGTAATGAAGAAAGCTTGAAGATGTGGAAGGTACAAATGCTTCACATGAAAGCAACTCATGAAAGAGTTCATATATGATCAGCCGATTATTGATTTTGCAGGTATAATCAGCCATCAAGCATGAAGAAAAGATCATGAAGCAAGGGGGAGTTAGCTTGCAAGGATTGGAAGATCCAAGAAGAGTTCAAAGAAGAGAAAGTGGAGTCAAACCAAATTTCAGATTTGGAAGAGCCAAAGAAAGAGTAAGAGCAGCCACTAAAGGTAAATTGAAGGACTAGGAGAAGCCACCTATATGGAAGGAGTGCCAAGAAGGAAAAGAGCAGCCATGAAGGACAAAAGAAGTCATGAAGACCCTTAAGAAAGAAAGCATGACAACCATGATGACATCAAAAGAAGATGCAAAGATTGTACCCAAAGACAAAGTCAAAGATGATCCAAAGACAAAGGAGGATCAAAGAGAAGCATGCAAAGAACAGAGAATCCATGGAGCCATGAAGCCATGAAGAAGAGAGATTCTCAAAGAGAGGACAACAAAGAGGAAGAGAGTGAAGCAACAAGAAAAAATACAACCAAGGTGATCTCATATTCTAAACATATGTATGAAGCATGTTTCTTGATAGGTGTTGAAGAAGAGCTCTTGGAAAGAGCCAAAGAAGCAAGCACAAAGCTGAAGAAAGCCAAAGAAGCTTGGAAGCAAACAACGAAGATCATCAACAAATCAAAGGAAGAGATACAAGGGCATAAGAAGCAAGAGGCAAAGAGGAGAAGAATTGGAGAGTAGCATGGACTCCCAATTGTAGCTTGAGGGGGAGTGTTGAAAATTATGGAACATGTGCAAGCTCCAATTGTGAGGCTTGACACTTACTCACCTCCCATTTATTAACTCTTTATCATTAATGTATTGTAAGCCCAAAATGAAGTTAGGCCTTAAAAATATAAAGGGTACACTCATAACCTTAGAGTAGAGCATTGAATTAAAAAGGGAAAATGTATTTATGGTTTACATAAAAGCCAAAATATGTTTAGATATATGGAATACACAAAAAAGTTTTGGCCTTATCCATATGGAGTGATTTGGAGCACCAAAGGTCACCCAAGCAAATGGAAGGACAAAGGACAAGAAAGGAAAGGTGAAGAGGTGAAAGAAGATGCAAGGGTAGGTGAAAAGTCCCATGGCCATACCTCTATATATAGAGGTCATTTTAAGGTGAATCTTTGTGGAGATGATAAGGAGATGGTGTAGAAGCATATGCTGGTCATTCTCTCACCAATGGATATCAGAAGGTCCCTCATTTCTATGCTACAAGGCAGAAAGGTATTCCAGTCGCATACCTTTTCTATACATAGCTACCTTGTGAAGGTGATATCTCTCTATGTACTTATCCAATTAATGCATATGATATCTTGTTGGAAATCTTATCTTTGGTACTTTCTGTATATCAAATATCTCTGTCAGATCATTCTCCAATAGTTACTGAGAACATTGTTTGTGAACCTCAGTTTTTTGCATAACCTGAGATGACAGGTAGTCTATCTTTGAACATTCGATTACCTAGTCAAATGAACTCCAAATGTATTATTCTTTAGCTTTTTAGAAAGATAAGAGTGTGTACTATACGTGGACAAAATTTCACAGTCATTGGATCTCTGAGTTGTGACTGAATCAGGTTTTAGTAAGCATGTGTCTTATAGTGCACATTCTAGAAGAGGTTCTCTAACTTCCAGTGCGTGTATTGGAGTGAAATTTCTCCACATTTCAGGCTCTAATGCATATGCCAAATAACCAAAGACACGTAGGTGAGCAACAGATGGCTTGCAACCATGCCAAGCCTCATATGGAGTGATAGATTGCAATGCTTTAGTGGGACACATGTTGTGTACATATGCTGCACACATAACACCTCAAGCCAGAAACTATATGGTAAACCTTGACACTTGACCATACACCTCGCCATCTCCATGAGTGACCCGTTCTTCCTTTTAGTAACTCCATTCTATTGAGGTGTATACGACATTATACAATGATGTTTTATCCCACATTTAGCCATAAATGCATTAAAATGAGAAGACATATATGTAGAGAGTACGCATGCGGAAGCAAAATGAAAAGTAAAGTACTCTCACAAAACAAAGAATGTGTGAGACACAAAATGAGTAGACCATGAAATGGGTAAACTCATGTGGATTAGAAATGAGCTTGCCAAGAGCATGGAGTAGGCTCCTCAAGCTTCTAACCAAGTACAAATGAGGGGAGAGGCCCTCCTTATATAGATTTGGGAGGGGCTCTCAAAAGTACATCATATGTGGGATAAGTCTCCTGAAAGGAGAATGAATACAACTGGTAGAAGCACATGGCAAGGTACCCAAATACAAAGGAAGTACAATATAAAATGGAAATAGACTAGAAACGGAGTGCCTCCTGGATACAAAATGGAGATGCACTCATGCGGATACAAATGTAGATGAAGTAGGAGCGATCATATCGTCAACACCCCCTCTGCAGCTCCATTTTGGAGCGGCTGAATGCTGCAGAGGTCCACCAAGCGCTGAAGCGGGACCGGAGGTAGAGCCTTCGTGAACATGTCCGCTAGGTTCTCCTGAGAGGTACACTGCTCCAGAGTAATCTCCTGAGATATGAGCTTCTCACGGATGAAGTGGTACTGGATCTCGATGTGCTTCGTCCGAGCGTGGAACACTGGATTCTTGGCGATGGCCAAGGCTGACTGGCTGTCCGTGCGAAGACATGTCGGAGTATCCTGCAAAACACCAATGTCAGATAATAAACGTCGAAGCCAGATGGCCTCACATGCTGCAAAGCTCGATGCTCGGTACTCGGCCTCGGTAGATGATAGTGCAACTGTAGGCTGCTTCTTACTTGCCCAAGAGATAGGTCCTGAGCCAAGCAAGAATATATACCCAGAAGTAGACCGTCGAGATTCAGGATCACCAGCCCAATCTGAATCGGAATATCCGGCGAGTTTGATGCCCCCTCTGTACCAAAGACCATGATGTCAGTTGAGGGCAAGGTAACTAAGTAGCCTCTGAGAAGCATCCCAATGAGTCTGACGAGGCTGATGTGCAAACTGACTGAGTATACCAACTGCATAAGCAATATCTGGTCTAGTGTTGGCAAGATAGAGTAAAGAGCCAACAAGCTGTCGATAGGTATGCACATCCACAAGTGATGATGAGTCCTCCAGTGTAAGCTTGATGTTTGGATCAAGTGGTGTAGATACTGAGCGACACTGATCCATGTTATATCTGGAAAGTAAGTCAGAGCAGTACTTCTTCTGAGATAGGAATATACCTTCTTTTGTTTGCCAAACTTCCATGCCTAAGAAGTAGTGAAGTAATCCAAGATCTGTCATAGAGTACTCAAGGTGAAGCTGTGTGATGATGAACTGGATGCGTTCTTCGTCTGAGCCTGTCAAGATCAAGTCATCTACATAGAGAATGATGATGGCTACTAAAGATTCCTTTTGATAGATGTAGAGATTAGCATCAGCATTGCTTCTGTGAAAGCCCTTGTCTTCAAAGAACTTGTGAATCTTTTCATACCAGGCCCTGGGAGCTTGCTTGAGTCCGTAAAGTGCCTTGTGAAGCTTGTAGACTTGATCTTCCTTGCCTTTGATCTTGAAGCCTTCAGGTTGTTCAACATATACTTCTTCTTGAAGATCACCATTGAGGAATGCACTTTTGATGTCCAGCTGGTAAATGGGCCACTTAAAGTGAGCACTTAGTGCTAAGATGATTCTTATGGTTGTGAATCTTGCAGTAGGGGCAAAGGTTTCTTCATAGTCAATGCCATGTTGTTGTTTGTATCCCTTAGCTACTAATCTTGCCTTATATTTATCTAGAGTGCCATCAGACTTGTATTTGACTTTGTATATCCACTTGACTCCTATGACTTGATGGTTGGTTGGTTTGGGAACTAATGTCCAAGTCTTGTTCTTTGCTATTGCATCGAGTTCTTCTTTCATAGCTGTTTCCCATTCTGGTTGGCCTTGAGCTTCTTTGCAGTTAGATGGCTCTGGAATTTGCTGAATTTGGTGCATTAGAGCATAATTAACATAATGACTTTGTTCGCATTGTTGCCTATCAAGAAGCCTTTGAGATCGGCATGGTTGTTGTGAAGTACTTGCTTCTGAGTTGAGTCTTGGAAATACTGAGTCCCCCTCTGAAGTGTAGATAGGTGGACTAAGACTTGGACTTGAATCTTTTCTTGAGTATGATGAAGCTTCATTGAAAATCACATCCTTCCAAATGGTGATGGAGTGGTTTTCCATATCATATAGATGGTATGCCTTTGATTGGTCACTGTAGCCTATGAATATGTGTTTCTTGGACAGGGTGTTTTGTTATGTAATGCACTTGTACATCCTCGATTAAGAATGTGAACGGCAGTATGCACAGCTTCTGCCCAAAACTTGTAGGGTAGATCCTTGTGATGAAGCATTGTTCGTGCCATTTCCATCACACTGCATATCTTCCTTTCAGCTACTCCATTCTGGGATGGAGTAGGAGGCTGAGTGACTTGTCTTTTGATTCCTTTTTGGGTGAGAAAGTTATCAAAGTAATGATTGATAAACTCACCACCTCCATCGGATCTGATGGTTTTAACTTTAGTTGAAGCTTCATTCTCAACTTCCTTGATCCAAGCTTGAAACTTCAAGAATGTGTCTGATTTTGACTTCAAAAAGTACACCCAAATAAAGCGAGAGTGGTCATCTACTAGAAGATAAAAGTAGAGGGATCCACTCAGCGATGGGGTATTCATAGGTCCACATAAGTCCATGTGGATAAGGGCAAGTGGGTTCCTCGCGCGTGTTGAAGCTTCCTTGGGAACTGGGGCCCTGTGTTGCTTGCCTTGGGTGCAAGCTTGGCAGACATCAGTAAGTTGCCCGATCTTTGGCAATCCCTTCACAAGTTGGGAGGAAGAGATTTTTGATAAGTATGAAATGTGGCCGAATCTTTGGTGCCACAAACTTGAGTTTGATTCGTTGGATACAAAGCATGATAACTTGTAGAGGCCTTTTTCCTCAATACCTTGAGCAATGATATTCTTTGTATGGGGATCAACTACCTTAACTGAGGTGTTATCAAACCATACTTGTTTATCTTGGTCTGTAATGGCTTTGAGAGAAAGTAAATTCATGCATAAATTTGGAACAAAAAGAACATTGGATAAAGACTTGCATTCCCCCTCATGGTTGGAAATTTGAACTTTCCCTTTGCCTTCGATGGGTAAACTTTTGTTGTTGCCAAGATAAACTTCTCCCATGTGCTCTTCGAGTTCCTGAAAGGAGTCCTTGTCTTTGCACATATGGGAGGCAGCTCCGCTATCAAAGATCCACTCATGTGGGGAGCTTGAAGTCACTAGTGCTTTGGCTTCTGTGGAGATGAAAAGTTCCTCACTTGAGTAGTGGGATCTATGTTGGGAACCTTTGGATGCTTGCCTAGATGTAGAAGCCTTCGATGATTGTTTCTTTTTGTAGCAAGACTTTTCTAAGTGGCCTGTTTTGCCATAGGAATTACAGGTGAACTTCTTCGATGAATTGTGTGACCCTTGCTTAGATCCATTGCTAGCGTGATGACTTGTGGTTTTTCCCTTATTCAATGGGCTATTGGCCTTCATGGCAGACTCTTGTGAGGAAGTCGATTTGGCTCGCGAGTCATGGAGGAGCAAAAGTCGACGAACCTCTTCCCAAGATAAAACTTGGCCGCGATTATACAACGTTGTGAAAAATGTTTCGTACGACTTAGGTAACTTGTTGAGAAGTCGAATGGCCATGTCTTCACTAGAGATCTGCCTACCACATAGTGCCAATTTACGTTGGTAATCCTCAAATTGGGCTATGACCTTCGTAATTGTGTCGTGTGGCCTAATGGTTAAATTATGAAACTCGGCCTCTAATGCATAGATCTTCGAAGGGGTCTTGTCTTCATACAATGCGGCTAACGTATCCCAAGCGTCTTTGGACATCTTGCAGGCCGTAATATGACCTTTCGTCAATTCGTCGCAGGCAAGTAACAATTGGCCTAAGGCTCTTTTGTCCTTGACATTCCATACATGCCAATTGTCTAAGTTGGTATCCCTATTGGGTTCGGGGTCTGACCCATCTACGACTTCATGAAGACGATTTGTGTAGAGATAGGCGCGCATGACATCTTTCCATAAATTGTAATTTTGGCCATTGAGGCGTTCATCCTTAGGCATAAAAATAGGGGTGAAAGATGGTAAAAAGTTAGCCATAGATGATGAGCTACCTTCTCTTTTGGTCATTACAATGTTTTGAATACAAAGTGTTTAGAAGCACTACCAAAATCTTTGCCAAATGCACAAGCTTTGAAGATAAAGTGTTTTAGAAACACTATCAAAATCTTTGCCAAATGCAGCTTCAAATAATTGCAAAGCTAGAAATGAACGACTTGATGCCTTCCTGAAAAGAAATGCCTTGGGGAGGGGGGGCTTAGAGTAGCCCTTCACTTGCACCAATAATTAGAAGAGACACTTCGTGGGGGCTTAGAATAGCCCTTCACTTTGGCAAAGAGAGACACCGTGGAGTGGGGAGAGTCGACGCTCAAAGAGAACTTGTGGGTGGGCTTAGACTAGCCTCCAATCCCACTCATACACACACAATACTTGTCTTTTTATATTTTGAGGTACAAGAGTTTGCACTTAGTGCCAAATGGGTCCATATAAGGAGAGTGTGGCCAACATAAGGATAGACACAACATATTATGATTGTTGCATGTAGGTCTCTAAATAAAAAATATATGAGAAGGTCACACGATAAAGATTAAAATAAATAGAGTTTCGTAGGTATTGTAGTGCCTCGAATTCTGAAGGGAAAGGCCAAATAAAATTAAGTGCTCACTCTTTCATAAGTCTTGCGATGCATAAGTCATCCACATGACTTCTTCATTGAAAGGAAAAAAAACGTTATTGAGCAATCCTATGCGATCACAAGTGATGCCATATAAGGAAGAACTCTGGCATCCCTTCTGATAAGTCTGGCACTTATGCTAATGAGCCAAATAAGGAAGAACTCTGGCATCCCTTCTGATAAGTCTGGCAGTCAGATTTAGGTTCACATAACCCACTCCAGATTTAGGATGCCACGTAGAAGAAATCATCGAGTGGTAATGCATCACAAACCATGAGTGGTCATGCTTGGCAGAGGAGAATAAATAAATGTGCCAAATGCAGAGAGAATCATCCCAATTGCTGACGGTTAGCAAGAATGAGCGGGACCCGACGAAGCTCTGGATCGTTAACACTTTTTGCTACAGGGAATGAGTGATCAGAACTTGTTGGCGTGATTTTCTGTGCCCCTGACAAAGAGGTGAACTGGTGCCTCTGGGTGATGGTCCCATTTGCTTAGAGGTATCCACTTCATTAGATCGCGTCCTGTTCTCGATCTGTGCCCCTGTGGTTCCTCTCACAAGGATGAGTCCAGCTCTTTCTGTGATGGCGGCGATGCTCGTGCTAAGGACCTATCTCCACGGCATCGGGAGTCTCTCTAGAGCTTCCAGGACTGCCTTCAAGACCAAGGCCTTCTGGCCAAGAACGTTCTGACACAGATCTTCTCCGCTTACTGCGGGTTTGCTCTTTTGATACAAGCAAGGCAACGCTGATGTACGAGGCTATGCTCGAGTGGAGAAACAATGTTGATGTCGATAAGATCATAGAAAGCTTTCAGTTCCCAGAAAGAAGTGCAGAAGTGGCGTTCTCTGTCTTGGTCCCCTTCTCAAAGGAATAACAGATTTTTCCCTTGCTTACTCACTCATAGAGCAGTCGATCGTAGCTGATTGACCGAGCCTAAGTGAAGTTGAAGGTTTGTATGCGTTCTATCTCGCACGCGCCTGTGCTTCAAGGAGATTTCTGAAGCAGATGACTTCCTGTTTCATTTTCTCTTTCTAGCTCTCTCTACCAGAGATTCGGCTCTCATTTTCTCTATGTTTGGAATACAGAGATGGCGCTACGTGAGAATTTTTGGATTGAACAATATCGTCCACTCCTCCAGTCATATCTCCCTCTCTCATCACCCTACAGGCTCCACAGAGTCCATTGAACCATGCAGATGACTTAGCATTGTCATGGAGATGCCAGATGCGTGCGCGGGCATTCACAGAACGACATACGCTTTGTTCACACGCGGCAAGCACGTATGCAGTTTGTAAGATGGGTAAATGCTATAGTACAAAGCTCTCAGATAGCCATAGATGAAAGGAAAACCTTAACGGATTCACTGAAATGTCTTCCGATAGCCGATATGGCAACAAGGAGAACAATGCGAGAATGGCAAACGGGTTTACAGAGGGATATGCAGAATACATCAATGGAATAGAGAAGTCTTCAAAATCTTCAAAGTCTACAACGCACCCAACCGAATACAGATCAATGAAATGGCTCCACCATAGTGTTTATGAACACTGAATAACATGAGATCGATTATGAAATCACAAAAAAATGGATATGCTTGAGAATGGAGCGTGAAAATGATAGAATAAGGATGGGAGGTTGGGAAAATGGGGGTAACGAGAGTACAAAATGATGAAGGAAAGTGGGTGGGAGGGTGGGCAACTAGGCAAAATGAATCCCAAAAAACTGATGGCAAAAGGTCTCTCTCAATGAGGAGAAAGCACGCCACCAAAATGAAGCACCACCACCACCAAAATGACCGCCAAACACACCACCAAGACCTCCAGCTAGCGCTCTGATACCATGTAGAGAGTACACATGCGGAAGCAAAATGAAAAGTAAAGTACTCTCACAAAATAAAGAATGTGTGAGACACAAAATGAGTAGACCATGAAATGGGTAAACTCATGTGGATTAGAAATGAGCTTGCCAAGAGCATGGAGTAGGCTCCTCAAGCTTCTAACCAAGTACAAATGAGGGGAGAGGCCCTCCTTATATAGATTTGGGAGGGGCTCTCAAAAGTACATCATATGTGGGATAAGTCTCCCGAAAGGAGAATGAATACAACTGGTCGAAGCACATGGCAAGGTACCCAAATACAAAGGAAGTACAATATAAAATGGAAATAGACTAGAAACGGAGTGCCTCCTGGATACAAAATGGAGATGCACTCACGCGGATACAAATGTAGATGAAGTAGGAGCGATCATATCGTCAACACCCCCTCTGCAGCTCCATTTTGGAGCGGCTGAATGCTGCAGAGGTCCACCAAGCGCTGAAGCGGGACCGGAGGTAGAGCCTTCGTGAACATGTCCGCCAGGTTCTCTTGAGAGGTACACTGCTCCAGAGTAATCTCTTGAGATATGAGCTTCTCGCGGATGAAGTGGTACTGGATCTCGATGTGCTTCGTCCGAGCGTGGAACACTGGATTCTTGGCGATGGCCAAGGCTGACTGGCTGTCCGTGCGAAGACATGTCGGAGTATCCTGCAAAACACCAATGTCAGATAATAAACGTCGAAGCCAGATGGCCTCACATGCTGCAAAGCTCGATGCTCGGTATGATAGTGCAACTGTAGGCTGCTTCTTACTTGCCCAAGAGATAGGTCCTGAGCCAAGCAAGAATATATACCCAGAAGTAGACCGTCGAGATTCAGGATCACCAGCCCAATCTGAATCGGAATATCCGGCGAGTTCGATGCCCCCTCTGTACCAAAGACCATGATGTCGGGTGAGGGCAAGGTAACGAAGTAGCCTCTGAGCAGCATCCCAATGAGTTTGACGAGGCTGATGTGCAAACTGACTGAGTATACCAACTACATAAGCAATATCTGGTCTAGTGTTGGCAAGATAGAGTAAAGAGCCAACAAGCTGTCGATAGGTATGCACATCCACAAGTGATGATGAGTCCTCCAGTGTAAGCTTGATGTTTGGATCAAGTGGTGTAGATACTGAGCGACACTGATCCATGTTATATCTGAAAAGTAAGTCAGAGCAGTACTTCTTCTGAGATAGGAATATACCTTCTTTTGTTTGCCAAACTTCCATGCCTAAGAAGTAGTGAAGTAATCCAAGATCTGTCATAGAGTACTCAAGGTGAAGCTGTGTGATGATGAACTGGATGCGTTCTTCGTGTGAGCCTATCAAGATCAAGTCATCTACATAGAGAATGATGATGGCTACTAAAAATTCCTTTTGATAGATGTAGATTAGCATCAGCATTTCTTCTGTGAAAGCCCTTGTCTTCAAAGAACTTGTGAATCTTTTCATACCAGGCCCTGGGAGCTTGCTTGAGTCCGTAAAGTGCCTTGTGAAGCTTGTAGACTTGATCTTCTTTGCCTTTGATCTTGAAGCCTTCAGGTTGTTCAACATATACTTCTTCTTGAAGATCACCATTGAGGAATGCACTTTTGACGTCCAGCTGGTAAATGGGCCACTTAAAGTGAGCACTTAGTGCTAAGACGATTCTTATGGTTGTGAATCTTGCAATAGGGGCAAAGGTTTCTTCATAGTCAATGCCATGTTGTTGCTTGTATCCCTTAGCTACTAATCTTGCCTTATATTTATCTAGAGTGCCATCAGACTTGTATTTGACTTTGTATATCCACTTGACTCCTATGACTTGATGGTTGGTTGGTTTGGGAACTAATGTCCAAGTCTTGTTCTTTGCTATTGCATCGAGTTCTTCTTTCATAGCTGTTTCCCATTCTGGTTGGCCTTGAGCTTCTTTGTAGTTAGATGGCTCTGGAATTTTCTGAATTTGGTGCATTAGAGCATAATTAACATAATGACTTTGTTCGCGTTGTTTCCTATCAAGAAGCCTTTGAGATCGGCGTGGTTGTTGTGAAGTACTTGCTTCTGAGTTCGGTCTTGGAAATACTGAGTCCCCCTCTGAAGTGTAGATAGGTGGACTAAGACTTGGACTTGAATCTTTTCTTGAGTATGATGAAGCTTCATTGAAAATCACATCCTTCGAAATGGTGATGGAGTGGTTTTCCATATCATATAGATGGTATGCCTTTGATTGGTCACTGTAGCCTATGAATATGTGTTTCTTGGACTTTGATTGTAACTTGTTTCTATCTTCTTTTGGTACATGGACAAAAGCTTCACTACCAAAGACTCGAAAGTAGTTCACATTTGGTTTTCTTCCATAGTATGCTTCGAAGGGTGTTTTGTTATGTAATGCACTTGTAAATCCTCGATTAAGAATGTGAACGGCAGTATGCACAGCTTCTGCCCAAAACTTGTAGGGTAGATCCTTGTGATGAAGCATTGTTCGTGCCATTTCCATCACACTGCATATCTTCCTTTCAGCTACTCCATTCTGGGATGGAGTATGAGGCTGAGTGACTTGTCTTTTGATTCCTTTTTGGGTGAGAAAGTTATCAAAGTCATGATTGATAAACTCACCACCTTATCTTCCTTTCAGCTACTCCATTCTGGGATGGAGTATGAGGCTGAGTGACTTGTCTTTTGATTCCTTTTTGGGTGAGAAAGTTATCAAAGTCATGATTGATAAACTCACCACCTCCATCGGATCTGATGGTTTTAACTTTAGTTGAAGCTTCATTCTCAACTTCCTTGATCCAAGCTTGAAACTTCAAGAATGTGTCTGATTTTGACTTCAAAAAGTACACCCAAATAAAGCGAGAGTGGTCATCTACTAGAAGATAAAAGTAGAGGGATCCACTCAGCGATGGGGTATTCATAGGTCCACATAAGTCCATGTGGATAAGGGCAAGTGGGTTCCTCGCGCGTGTTGAAGCTTCCTTGGGAATTGGGACCCTGTGTTGCTTGCCTTGGGTGCAAGCTTGGCAGACATCAGTAAGTTGCCCGATCTTTGGCAATCACTTCACAAGTTGGCAGGAAGAGATTTTTGATAAGTATGAAATGTGGCCGAATCTTTGGTGCCACAAACTTGAGTTTGATTCGTTGGATACAAAGCATGATAACTTGTAGAGGCCTTTTTCCTCAATACCTTGAGCAATGATATTCTTTGTATGGGGATCAACTACCTTAACTGAGGTGTTATCAAACCATACTTGTTTATCTTGGTCTGTAATGGCTTTGAGAGAAAGTAAATTCATGCATAAATTTGGAACAAAAAGAACATTGGATAAAGACTTGCATTCCCCCTGATGGTTGGAAATTTTAACTTTCCCTTTGCCTTCGATGGGTAAACTTTTGTTGTTGCCAAGATAAACTTCTCCCATGTGCTCTTCGAGTTCCTGAAAGGAGTCCTTGTCTTTGCACATATGGGAGGTAGCTCTGCCATCAAAGATCCACTCATGTGGGGAGCTTGAAGTCACTAGTGCTTTGGCTTCTCTGGAGATGAAAAGTTCCTCACTTGAGTAGTGGGATCTATGTTGGGAACCTTTGGATGCTTGCCTAGATGTAGAAGCCTTCGATGATTGTTTCTTTTTGTAGCAAGACTTTTCTAAGTGGCCTGTTTTGCCATAAGAATTACAGGTGAACTTCTTCGATGAATTGTGTGACCCTTGCTTAGATCCATTGCTAGCCTGATGACTTATGGTTTTTCCCCTATTCAATGGGCTATTGGCCTTCATGGCAGACTCTTGTGAGGAAGTCGATTTGGCTCGCGAGTCATGGAGGAGCAAAAGTCGACGAACCTCTTCCCAAGATAAAACTTGGCCGCGATTATACAACGTTGTGACAAATGTTTCGTACGACTTAGGTAACTTGTTGAGAAGTCAAATGGCCATGTCTTCACTAGAGATTTGCCTACCACATAGTGCCAATTTACGTTGGTAATCCTCAAATTGGGCTATGACCTTCGTAATTGTGTCGTGTGGCCTAATGGTTAAATTATGAAACTCGGCCTCTAATGCATAGATCTTCGAAGGGGTCTTGTCTTCATACAACGCGGCTAACGTATCCCAAGCGTCTTTGGACGTCTAGCAGGCCGTAATATGACCTTTCGTCAATTCGTTGCAGGCAAGTAACAACTGGCCTAAGGCTCTTTTGTCCTTGACATTCCATACATGCCAATTGTCTAAGTTGGTATCCCTATTGGGTTCGGGGTCTGACCCATCTACGACTTCATGAAGAAGATTCGTGTAGAGATAGGCGCGCATGACATCTTTCCATAAAAATTGTAATTTTGGCCGTTGAGGCGTTCATCCTTAGGCATAAAAATAGGGTTGAAAGATGGTAAGAAGTTAGCCATAGATGATGAGCTACCTTCTCTTTTGGTCATTACAATGCTTTGAATATAAAGTGTTTAGAAACACTACCAAAATCTTTGCCAAATGCACAAGCGTTGAAGATAAAGTGTTTTAGAAACACTATCAAAATCTTTGCCAAATGCAGCTTCAAATAATTGCAAAGCTACAAATGAATGACTTGATGTCTTCCTGAATAGAAATGCCTTGGGGAGGGGGGGCTTAGAGTAGCCCTTCACTTGCACCAATAATTAGAAGAGACACTCCGTGGGGGCTTAGAATAGCCCTTCACTTTGGCAAAGAGAGACACCGTGGAGTGGGGAGAGTCGACGCTCAAAGAGAACTTGTGGGTGGGCTTAGACTAGCCTCCAATCCCACTCATACACACACAATACTTGTCTTTTTATATTTTGAGGTACAAGAGTTTGCACTTAGTGCCAAATGGGTCCATATAAGGAGAGTGTGGCCAACATAAGGATAGACCCAACATATTATGATTGTTGCATGTAGGTCTCTAAAAAAACAATGTATGAGAAGGTCACACGATAAAGATTAAAATAAATAGAGTTTCGTAGGTATTGTAGTGCCTCGAATTCTGAAGGGAAAGGCCAAATAAAATTAAGTGCTCACTCTTTCATAAGTCTTGCGATGCATAAGTCATCCACGTGACTTCTTCATTGAAAGGAAAAAAAACGTTATTGAGCAATCCTATGCGATCACAAGTGATGCCATATAAGGAAGAACTCTGGCATCCCTTCTGATAAGTCTGGCACTTATGCTAATGAGCCAAATAAGGAAGAACTCTGGCATCCCTTCTGATAAGTCTGGCAGTCAGATTTAGGTTCACATAACCCACTCCAGATTTAGGATGCCACGTAGAAGAAATCACCGAGTGGTAATGCATCACAAACCATGAGTGGTCATGCTTGGCAGAGGAGAATAAATAAATGTGCCAAACGCGGAGAGAATCGTCCCAATTGCTTACGGTTAGCAGGAATGAGCGGGACCTGATGAAGCTCTAGATCGTTGACACTTTGTGCTACAAGGAATGAGTGATCAGAACTTATTGGTGTGATTTTCTGTGCCCCTGACAGAGAGGTGAACTGGCGCCTCTGGGTGATGGTCCCATTTGCTCAGAGATACCCACTTCATTAGATCGCGTCCTGTTCTCGATCTGTGCCCTTGTGGTTCCTCTCACAAGGATGAGTCCAGCTCTTTCTGTGATGGCGGCGATGCTCGTGCTGAGGACCTATCTCCACGGCATCGGGAGTCTCTCTAGAGCTTCCAGGACTGCCTTCAAGACCAAGGCCTTCTGGCCAAGAACGTTCTGACACAGATCTTCTCCGCTTCGTGCGGGTTCGCTCTTTTGATACAAGCAAGGCAACGCTGATGTACGAGGCTATGCTCGAGTGGAGAAACAATGTTGATGCCGATAAGATCATAGAAAGCTTTCAGTTCCTAGAAAGAAGTGTAGAAGTGGCGTTCTCTGTCTCGGTCCCCTTCTCAAAGAAATAACAGATTTTTCCCTTGCTTACTCACTCATAGAGCAGTCGACCGTAGCTGAAGCCTAAGTGAAGTTGAAGGCTTGTATGCGTTCTATCTGGCACATGCTTGTGCTTCAAGGAGATTTCTGAAGCAGATGACTTCCTGTTTCATTTTCTCTTTCTAGCTCTCTCTACCAGAGATTCGGCTCTCATTTTCTCTATGTTTGGGATACAGAGATGGCGCTATGCGAGAATTTTTGGATTGAACAATATCGTCCACTCCTCCAGGCATATCTCCCTCTCTCATCACCCTACAGGCTCCACAGAGTCCATTGAACCATGCAGATGACTTAGCATTGTCATGGAGATGCCAGATGCGTGTGCGGGCATTCACAAAACGACATACGCTTTGTTCACGTGCGGCAAGCACGTACGCAGTTTGTAAGATGGGTAAATGCTATAGTACAAAGCTCTGAGATAGCCATAGACGAAAGGAAAACCTTAACGGATTCACTGAAATGTGTTCCGGTAGCCGATATGGCAACAAGGAGAAGAATGCGGGAATGGCAAACGGGTTTATAGAGGGATATGCAGAAAACATCAATGGAATAGAGAAGTCTTCAAAATCTTCAAAGTCTACAATGCACGCAACTGAATACAGATCAATCAAATGGCTCCACCATAGTGTTTATGAACACTGAATAACATGAGATCGATTATGAAATCACAAAAAAATGGATATGCTTGAGAATGGAGCATGAAAATGATAGAATAAGGGTGGGAGGGTGGGAAAATGGGGGTAACGAGAGTACAAAATGATGAAGGAAAGTGGGTGGGAGGGTGGGCAACTAGGCAAAATGAATCCCAAAAAACTGATGGCAAAAGGCCTCTCTCAATGAGGAGAAAGCACGCCACCAAAATGAAGCACCACCACCACCAAAATGACCGCCAAACGCACCACCAAGACCTACACCTAGCGCTCTGATACCATGTAGAGAGTACGCATGCGGAAGCAAAATGAAAAGTAAAGTACTCTCACAAAACAAAGAATGTGTGAGACACAAAATGAGTAGACCATGAAATGGGTAAACTCATGTGGATTAGAAATGAGCTTGCCAAGAGCATGGAGTAGGCTCCTCAAGCTTCTAACCAAGTACAAATGAGGGGAGAGGCCCTCCTTATATAGATTTGGGAGGGGCTCTCAAAAGTACATCATATGTGGGATAAGTCTCCTGAAAGGAGAATGAATACAACTGGTAGAAGCACATGGCAAGGTACCCAAAGACAAAGGAAGTACAATATAAAATGGAAATAGACTAGAAACGGAGTGCCTCCTGGATACAAAATGGAGATGCACTCATGCGGATACAAATGTAGATGAAGTAGGAGTGATCATATCGTCAACAATATATTCCTCCCTTCTATCAAAATGGAGGGTGGCCATTTTACATGATGATAGATTTTCAACCAAAATTAGAAATGTTTGAAGCACATAAAACATGTCAGGCTTTTCTTTCAGTGGATATACCCATGCATGCCTAGAAAAATCATCAATGAAAGTCACAAAGTAAAGATAGTTCCCAAAATAAGGTGTTTGTATAGGATCACGAACATCACTGTGACCAAGCTGCAATTTCTGAGTAGCTCATACTGGACCATCTTTTGGGAAGGAGGAATGCTACAATGTGCCCAATATATAGCCTTCACAGACATGTTTACAAGGTGCCTCAAGTTTGGGCAAAGAGGAAACCATTTCAGATTTTTGCAATTGTAGCAAACTAGAAAAATTCAGATGACCAAAGCATGCATGGAAAAGCTTTGCATCTGACGTAGCCTCAGAATCTTGAACTGCATATGATGAATCATTCACATATTTTGCATAATTTATGAGCTTATACATCCCATGACATGAAATGCAAGAAGCAATAATGATATCGCCCTTTGATAGGTCATGAACTGTACATTTGTCATCAATAAATTTCACAATCAAGAATCTTGGCTAATGCTGAAATCGAGAACAGATGCTTCTTGATCCTTGGCATAAATAAAGCATCCAAAAATTTAAAAGAACTACCATTAGCAATAGTCAGAATGATCTTATCAACTTCCATGATAAGATAAGAGGGCATTGGCACATGTGACTATGTTCCCTGTAGGGGTAGGCTCAAGTGAAGTGAAGAAACTATGCTGCAAGGTAATATGTTTGGTTGCCCCACTATCAAAGTACCATACATCTGAGGCTACTATAGACATATACTATTCATGAGAAGATGAGTTATAAATGCAAACAATAGTAAATGCCCATTCTTCATTCTACACAAGATTAGCACTCTGTTTTGGGTGTAGAGGCCTCTGCAACAAACATTCATCCAATTTTAGACAACTCTTTATGACGTGATCATTTCCTTTACAATATTTGCAAAACAATTTTTGCTTTTTTATTTTCTTCTTGTCTCTGTCATCCTTCTTGGATTGTGCAAATTAGCAAATTTTTGCTCACTAGTAGAAGAGCTCCATTTACCTTTTTCCTTCTCACTAGCTAAGAAAGCTTGATCTTCAATACACACAATCAACCTATTCTACCTAGACTAATCTTCTTGCAATAGAACAAAGACTAACTCCTCAAATGTTAAGGCATTTGGATTGCCTTTCATCATCAATTGAGGAGTAGAAGCAAAAATCTGATATGAATCAGGAAGAACATTCATAACAATCTACACAAGTGAAGTGTTAGGGAAGACTTCATCAATAAAAATCAACTGCTCCTTCAAATCTTTGATCTTTGTCAAAAAATTGTCCATGGAATCTCCTTCATTCATGTGCTCTCTCCAATTGTTTTCACAGGTAAGCAACACAAGCCTCATTCCTTGCTTGGTATAAAGTGGTAAGTGTATCCCAAGCATCCTTTGCTATTTTGTAGGAGCAAATGTGAGGAATAATGGCACGTTTGATAGACAAACCTATCAATGCACGTGCCTGAGTATCTCTTCCATCCCAAAGAAGTTTCTCTATAGTAGGTGCAAAAGGAACCACATCATGAACAGGGACCTAAAGAATATCACCATATTTAATGCCATCTGCATCAGCTTCAACTGTATTTGCAGGTGTAATAGGACGTTTTTCAACACCTTGCACAATATTCCATAGTCCTTTTGCAACCAATATATGATGCATCATATAAGCCCATAATGGGTAATTGGTACCATCCAACTTATCCTCAACAACCAACATATGAAATACATCACTGCTTTTGGCCATGGCCACTAATTAAAATAACTTGCTTATACTAGCAAACTGAAACTTGTATATGTCTTTGGCACAAAAAGATGAAATTGCTTACACAAGCATTGTGATAGTGTGTTTGAAGGCCGAAGCAAGCTTAGATCATGATTTCAACACCATATAGTGAAGCTCTTTTGAACTCCTAATCGCCATGAGTATGCTTACCAGTTTTTGTGCAATTATGAGACTATGGCTGAAGGGGTGTCGGCGACGTCCTAGATGAAGCACTAACTTGCTTTGATACCAATTGTTGGAGTTTAAGGTCTGTGGAAGCACACAAAAAGCATAGGGAAGAAGAAGAAGCTTGAAGCACAACACACAATACTTAATGTATTACCAAGAGAATGTATAGAGATAAGTGACCTGTTAGGGTTATATGCGTATATACAAGCTGGGGAAAAAACCTCCTAAAGAGGGAAAAAAGTATCATACAGTATAAGAAACAAAGTTAAAGCTAAGTTAGTACAAATTGATGATGAAAGCGTAGAGATAGGAAGAGAAGTTGAGTATAGAGAGTCATATAAGACATCTCAAAAGTTTCCTATAATTTGTAAAATATCTGATCAAAATTTCATAGCTAAAAAGACCAAGAAGAGAAGGGAAATGACCAATAGGGTATTCTCATGATTCTTTTATGACTAATAGTTATGTGTTCATGAGTGAACTAGAACAAGATAGAGAACCTAGATCTTATGAAAAAGCCAAGCATCATAAAGAATTCCAAAGTAGATGCATTACATTGAGACTAGCAATTTAGCTCTAAATAATCTAAATCTTAAATTCATTGGGAATAAATGGTTCTCTAAATGTTGAAGAAGTAGTGATAGTAGTGTGTCAAGGTACTATGGTAAAAATTCCTTTCTAAATGATGAATTAAGTTAAAAGTTCTATATATCACAAATAGAAGGTTTTGTGCATGTTAGATGTGCTATAATGTATGCAAGCACCAAGATCATGGAATGAAAGGTTGCCAAAGTATCTTATGATTCAAGGATACATTTCAATTTGTGTTGGTTCTTCACTTTATCTAAAATATCTGTTGGAATTTGGGCCCCAAGGATCGTTCCAAACTAAAACCTTTTGAGCATGCACAACTTAATTGACAAGATGATATGTGAGATAGAGAAGGATAGAGATCTTGAGACAAGATTAGAGAATGTAAGCTGGATGCTTACTCACTAAAAAATAGATGTCCAAATTACAACATGGGAGTACTACTCAACCATATAAAGTGGTGCACTCACTAATGGAAGAATATCCAAGAAGATGATGATACAAAATTTAGATTATGTCGAAATAATCTAAGTGTGTGAAGTGAACAAAGCAACGAAGCTAACCTTATTCTCACAAATTGTAAATCAACCACAAGGTTAACTCACAAAAGATAGTTACCACCACCTTGTAGAAGACTTCTTGCTCCAAGAGAGTAGCCTCTCTGTCACCAAATCTCGACCTCCTCAAGAGTGTGAGACTCTTCCTCCTTGATCTCCTTGAGATTGCTTGAGTAAGTGAGTATAACAATGAGCCTTGCTCTCATTATAAAGTTGTTGAGTACCCATCTAAAAGCACTTCAAAAGCTATGATCAAATAAAGAAAACTACGATCAAAGGTCTCTTGCTAAAAATAAACGCTATCGGAATTGCAAAATCGTTGTCTATGCTTTTCAAAAATGATTTCCATGCCATTGCGCCCAGTGGGGATCGAACTCAGGCAGATTGTCCTTGTTTACACTATGTTTGAGCTAGACCAAGTCAGTGCTCGCTTTTTCTTCCATAGGGCTTATAAAAAAGACCTACTATATCTATTATTTGAGCAGTTTTGGACCAATATATACATTGAATTCCAACAATCCCTCCTTCATATAAGCTTCAGTAACCTGCAAATCTTCTCATGACTATCTCTAGTCAATGCTTTGTTAAATACATCTGCAAAATTCTCACTAGAAGGAACATAAACTAGCTCAATGTGCTTCTTAGCTATCTGCTCTCAAATATAGTGGTAGTGTACCTCTATATGCTTTGTCCTTGCATGATGGACTGGATTCTTTGCTATACCTGTAGCACTCTGGCTATCTGAAAATATCTGAATGGGTTCATGTGCTCTCACATCAAGATAACAAAAAAAATTTACAACCAAACTGACTCTAGAGTAGTTGTAAATGCTGCACGATATTCAGCTTCACACGATGAAGTGGCAATAGTGGGTTGTCTCTTCAAAAGCCATGAGATAAGACAATCTCCAAGATAAAAACAAAATCCACTAGTACTTCTTGTGTCTCTATCACCTTCCCAATCAGAATATGAAAATCCTTTTAGTAACAAATGTATAGATTTCAAAAATACCATAGGAAAATTTGAAGTTCCCTTCAAATATCGATTGATCCACTTTATTGCTTTCCAATGTAACACTGTCGGATTCTGCATGAACCTTGATACTTGAGAAACTGCAAACTGTATATTAGGACATGTATTACAAAGATATATCAAGAAACCAAATGCTTGACTATATATAGTAGCATCAAATGGCTCTGCATCTGCTACCATTTGTAGAGATGCGTTCTGATCCATAGGTGTTTGCATAGGTTTAGAATCACCCATCTGAAACCTCTCCAAAAGTTTCTCAATGTACTTGTGCTATGTCATGTAGATACACTCATCTCGAAACAAAAATTGAATCCCAACATAATAATGCAATATTCCCAAATCATTCACATCAAATGTTTGCTTCAATTTTTCTTTGAACATTTGCAAGTCTTCATCTTTGGGACCTGTGACTATAATATCGTCCACATAAATGATTGCTATAATCATCATACTTGTTTCAACTTTAACATAAAGAGTTGGAGCTGCATCTGAGTTATGGAAACCAATGGATAAAAAATATGTATGTATCTTTTCATACGATGCTCTAGGTGCCTGTTTTAAACCATAGAAAGCTTTTATAAGCTTACACACTAAGTGTTCTTTACCTATCTCTTCAAAACCTTCTAGCTGTTGAATATATACATCCTCGTGTAAATCACCATTAAGAAAAGAAGTCTTAATGTCAAGTTGATATATATGCCAACCAAAATGTGCTGCTAGAGCAAGTATTGACCTAATAACCATCATCCTAGACGTAGGAACAAATGTCTCATCATAATCAATACCTTTTTGTTGTGTATATCCTTTGACAACCAACTTGGCCTTGTATCTGTCAATAGTGCCATCTGCTTTCCTTTTGATTTTGAAGATCCATTTTACACCTATAGCCTTCTTTCCCTTTGGTAACTCACATAGCTGCCAATTTTGATTCTTATGAATAGAATCAATCTCTTCTTGCATAGATTCTTTCCAAATAGGAATGTTAAGTGCATCTTTAACACATGCAGGTTCATCTTCAACAGTCGTAAGTGCCAAAATATCATGAATCTCAAAGTCTTCAAAAAAACTTACATGATCTTTTTGTTGTTGTCGTCTAGTCCGACTTCTTGTTCTTACATGATCTTGTTGTTGTTGTTTAGTCTGACTCCTTGTTCTTCCAGTAAAAGTCTTTATACCACTATCTTTCGAAGTCTGATATAACCACATAGGCGTATCCTTAAATAGTGGTGAAACTCTTTCTGAACTTTCAGCTTCTACAGGTTCTGGAACTTGTCCTTCCGAGGTACTAGGACTTTCTAGAACTCTAACTTCTTCCATTTCTGCAATCAAAGTCTCTTGTGGAACCGAATCTGTAGAAGGTTGTGAAATTCCTCTTTCTTCAATTTTTTCTTGAATCCTAGGAATTTTAACTCCCTCCTGATATGGTTGAACATGTACATCCAAAATCTTTCTAAAAAATCCATAGTCATTTTCACTAATGAACTCTAGAATTTTTGCTTCTTTATCATAAACCTTATTTTCAGCAATGTAAGCATTACATGAAAGAATAATTTCACCTATCTCTGGAACATAAAACCTGTATCCTTTACTCTCAACAAGATATCCAATAAAAACAGCTTTCTTTGCCTTTACATCTAGTTTGACTCGGTCCTTTTTCTCAACATGTACATAAGAAAGTGATCCAAACACACTGAAGTAACTCACATTATGTTTTCTACCATAATAAGCTTCATACGGTGTGATTACCTTTAAAGATTTTGTAGATGACCTATTCAAAATGTGGTTAGCTATATGTACTGCATCAAACCTGAATTTTGGTGAAAGCTTCTTGGATGCCATCATGCTCCGCATCATTTCAACAGGTACTCTATTCTTTCTTTTTGCAACACCATTTTGTTGAGGCGTATAAGCAATAGTAAGGTGTCGAGTAATACCTTTATCATCAAGAAATGTCTGGAAATCTTTTGACAAGTATGTTCATATATTTAGGTAGTGATGTGTGTGAACACACTAGGACTAGCGGGGCACTTTTTTCCCTCTTTAGGAGGTTTTTTTCCCCTGGCTTGTATATACGCCTATTGCCCTAATGGGCTACTTATCTTTGTACCTTCTCTAGTAATACATTCAGTATTGTGTGTTGTGCTCCAAGCTTCTTCTTCTTCCTTGTGTTGTTCGCGTGCTTCCGTAGACATCTAACTCCAACAATTGGTATCAGAGCACGTCGTCGCTTCATCTAGGGCGCCGTCGACACTCCTCCATTTGCAGTCTTAGATTCGCACGAAATTTGGTGAGCATACTCAGGGTCTTTCAAAGATCAAAACTACTTTGCTTTGTGGTGCCGAAATCGCGATCTGAGCTTGTTTCGGCCTCCGAACGCACTATCACAATGCTTGTGCAAGCTATTTTGTCTTTTTGTGCCAAAGGTATATACCAGTTTCTTTTCGCTAGTATGAGCGTCTCGAAGTCTGCTACAAGTCTAGTGGAATTCATCTGGGCAGTTCTGTTCAACTTTTTGTGATACAGTCACTTTTCTACATCAAGGTATTTTATTCACTGGCCATGGCTGAAAGCAGTGATGTATTCCGTATGTTGGTTGTTGAGGATAAGTTGG
Source organism: Ceratopteris richardii (assembly GCA_020310875.1). Taxonomy (NCBI): domain Eukaryota; kingdom Viridiplantae; phylum Streptophyta; class Polypodiopsida; order Polypodiales; family Pteridaceae; genus Ceratopteris; species Ceratopteris richardii. Next base: position 130,653,347 of record CM035430.1, on the reverse strand, counting down.
ATGGTACCAACTACCCGTTATGGGCTTATATGATGCGACATGTGTTGGTTGCAAAAGGACTATGGAACATTGTGCAGGATGTCAAAAAACGTCCTATCACACCTACAACTGTTACAACTGCAGGTACTGAAGCTGATGCAGAAGGTGTCAAAGATGGTGATATTCTATATTCCTGTTTGTGCTGCGGTTTTTGCTACGCCTACTACAGAGCAGATTCACTGGGATGGCAGAGATGCCTAGGCACATGCATTGCAGGCTTTGTCTGTCAAACGTGCCATTATTCCTCACATTCGCTCTTGCAGATCAGCTAAGGATGCTTGGGATACACTTACCACATTGTACCAAGCTAGGAATGAGGCTCGTGTTGCTTACCTCCGAAAATAGTTGGAGAGTGAGCACATGAATGAAGGTGATTTTATGGACAGTTTCCTAAGGAAGATCAAAGACTTGAAGGAACAATTGATTTCTGCTGATGAGGTTATACCAGATAGCTCACTTGTGCAGACCATTCTGAATGGTCTTCCTTATTCATATCAGAGTTTTGCTTCTACTCTTCGGTTGATGATGAAAGGAAATCCAAATGCCTTATCATTTGATGAGTTAGTCTCTGTTCTGTTACAAGAAGATCAGTCCAGGCAAAACAGGTCCATTATGCGAGTTGCAGATCAAGCTTTCCTGGCTAGTCAGAAGGGCAAAGGAAAATGGAGCTCTTCAATTAGTAAGCAGAAATCTACTAATTCTGCATATTCCGAAAAGGAAGATAAAGATGAAAAGACAAGAAGAAAGAGGCTGGAATGGTTGTTGCAAAGGCCTCTACACTAAAAATAGAGTTTGCTAATCTTGTGCAGGAAGAAGAATGGGCGTTCACTATTGTTTGCATTTTTGACCCATCTTCTCATGAGCAGTGCATGTCTGTAGTAGACTCAGATGTTTGGTATTTTGACAGTGGGGCAACCAAACATATTACCTCGCAGCACAATTTCTTCTCTTCACTCGAGCCTACCCCTACAGGGAATAGTGTTACATGCGCCAACAACTCCTCTTATCATGTTATGGGAGTTGGTAAGATCATTTTGACTACTGCTGATGGTAGTTCTTTCACCTTGTCAGATGCTTTATTTGTGCTAGGGATCAAGAAGAACCTGTTATCTGTTTTTACATTAGCCAAGATTGGCTTGGTTGTGAAATTTGTTGATGACAGGTGTACAGTTCATGATCAGTCAAATGGGGATGTGATTATTGCTTCTAGCATTTTATGTCGCGGGCTGTATAAGCTCATAGACTATGAAAGATCTGTAAATGATTTGGCATGTGCAGTAAATGATTCTTAGGCTATGTTAGATGCAAAGCTTTGGCATGCACGCTTTGGTCATCTGAATTTTGCTAGTTTGCTCACAGAAATCTGATATGGTGTCCTTATTGCCCAAACTTGAGGCACCTGGGAAACATGTTTGTGAAGGCTATATTTTGGGCAAAATGCAGCGTTGCTCCTTTCCAAAAGATGGTTCAGTTCGGGCTACTCAGAAATTACAGCTTGTACATAGTGATGTATGTGGTCCTATGCAGACACCTTTTGTTGGGAATTATATTTACTTGGTGACTTTCATCGATGATTTCTCCAAGCATCCATGGGTATATCCATTGAAGGCAAAGTCCGAAGTGAACAGTTTATGGTTTTGGCTGAAAATCTGTTAGCATGTAAAATGGGCATCCTCCATTCTGATCGAGGGGGGGAATATATGTCTTCTGATTTTAATGCATTTCTGGTTGAACGTGGGATAAAACACCAGTGTACAGTGCCGTTTACACCTCAACAAAATGGAGTTGTTGAACAAAAGAACATGTCACTCATGGAGATGGCGAGGTGTATGGTCAAGAGTTAGGCTTTACCACATAGTTTCTGGCTTGAGGCTGTCATGTGTGCAGCATATGTACTAAACAAGAAGCGCTGCAGTCTATCACTCCATATGAGGCTTGGCATGACCGCAAGCCATCTGTTGCTCATCTGCATGTTTTTGGTTGTTTGGCATATGCATTAGTGCCTGAACAACATCGTAAAAAATTGGATGATAAAGCAGTAAAATGTATTTTTGTTGGGTATAGTTCTGAAAGTAAAGGCTATCGTCTATATCATCCACAGACTAAACACATTTTGGTTAGTCATGATGTTGTTTTTGTGGAAGATGCTATTCAGCCATTGCTTTCATGTACTAAGGAGACATTTGTTAGCTCCAAAGACATGTATGATACTTTGCTGCCTCTTTTACAAGAGGACAGTCTAGTGCTAGTCCTAATGAGGAAACTTCTTAGCCTTTGCAAGTTTCATGTGATGATGTAGATAATTCCATTTTCTGATGCAGATGTACATGATGCACTTATTGATGAGAGAGCTGATATTGAGCAAGCAAGAACTATGCCCAAATGGCTGGTGCAGACCTTGCGTGACAACAAATTAGATGCACCTCTGTCATATTGTACTTATTGAGGCTCTCATAGTGCCTCTTTTGCATCAGATTGCTATGCTATGGCTGCATCTAGTCTCTGTGATGAGTATGATCCTATTTCGTTTGATGAAGCACAAAATTCAAAAAATCGGATGGCTGCTATGCAATCTGAATATGATGCAATAATGAAGAATGGTACTTGGTCCTTATGTGACTTGGCTCCTGGCAAGAAGGCCATTGGCACTAAGTGGATATACAAGCTGAAGTGTATAACCTGATGGTATAATTGATAGGTATAAGGCTAGGCTTGTTGCAAAGGGCTATGCGTAGGAAAGAGGCATTGATTTTCATGAGACCTTTGCACCTACATTCCATATGATTATTGTTCGGAGCATTTGTGCACTTGCAGCCCATCATGGTTGGAATGTACATCAGTTGGACATTAAAACAGAATTTCTGAATGGTGACTTGCACGAAGAAGTGTATGTTTTTCAGCCCAGTGGCTTTGTGCAGAAAGGGCATGAAAACCAGGTGTGTAGGTTAAAGAAGGCATTATATGGTTTAAAGCAAGCACCATGTGCTTGGTATGAGAAGATACATGCCTAACTGATTGCACATGGTTTTGAGAATAGTCCAACTGAAAGCACCTTATATGTTAAGCATGCTAATTATGTGCTTCTGATCATTGTTGTCTATGTTGACGACATGTTGCTTAGCGGTCCTATTGAGAAGCATATTGCTGATTTTAAAGCTGATTTGCATGCCTCATTTGAGATGTCTGATTTGGGGCATTTGCATCACTATTTGGGCATTTAGTTTATGCAAGTTGATGGTGGAATGGCTTGAGGACTGTAAGCCTATTGCCACTCCTACGGAGACACGTTTACGATTGAGTCTTCATGATGCTGGAGATGCATTTGATGATGTTCTCTATCAGCAGGCTGTTGGATGCTTGATTTACTTATGCATTACTCGGCCAGATATTCAGTTTGCTGTCTCAGAGATGAGCAGATTTATGCATTGCCTAGGAGTCAAGCATTGGCAGGCAGTTAAGCGCATCTTTTGCTATTTGAGTGGTACTCGGATACTTGGGTTGTTTTATCCCAAGGGGGGATCACTACCGCCAGATTTGCATGCTTTTTCTGACTTTGATTGGGCTGGTTACTATGACACTCATGTGTCCACTAGTCGCTTTTGCTTCATGCTTGGTAGCTCATGTATATCTTGGTTGAGCAAGAAGCAGCCTACTGTGGCCACTTGCAGTTGTGAGGCTGAGTATAGGGCAGCTTTCACAACTACTATTGAGTGTGTGTGGCTAAGACGCCTTATGGCTGATTTGGGTGTTGGTCAAACTTCTGCCACCACCATCTTCACTAACAGTCAGAGCGCATTGGCAGTTGTGAGGAACCTTGTGTTCCATGCTCGCACTAAGCACATTGAGGTGCATTATCACTATGTCAGGGAGAGGTTCTCTACTGGGGAGATCAGCTTGGCATATGTGCCCACACAGGAGAACATTGCAAACCTTTTCACGAAAGCTCTGCCTAGGGAGAAGTTTGAAGCTTTCCGCAAAGCTTTGGGCTTACTTCCTTTTGTGGAGTGATTTCCACATAGCCTGGCACTTCCTTATACATGAGTGCCAGCTCCTTGTTCATCGTATCACTCCCAGGGGGGATTTGTTGATATATTTAGGTAGTGATGTGTGTGAACACACTAGGACCGCCGGGGCACTTTTTTCCCTCTTTAAGAGGTTTTTTTCCCCCGGCTTGTATATATGCCTATTGCCCTAATGGGATACTTATCTTTGTACATTCTCTAGTAATACATTCCGTATTGTGTGTTGTGCTCCAAGCTTCTTCTTCTTCCTTCTGCTGTTCATGTGCTTCCGTAGATGTCTAACTCCAACAAGTTTGAAGCTTTCTGCAAAGCTTTGGGCTTACTTCCTTTTGTGGAGTGATTTCCACATAGCCTGGCACTTCCTTATACACGAGTGCCAGCTCCTTGTTCACCGCATCACTCCCAGGGGGGATTTGTTGATATATATAGGTAGTGATGTGTGTGAACACACTAGGACCGCCAGGGCACTTTTTTCCCTCTTTAGGAGGTTTTTTTCCCCCAGCTTGTATATACTCCTATTGCCCTAATGGGCTACTTATCTTTGTACATTCGCTAGTAATACATTTAGTATTGTGTGTTGTGCTCCAAGCTTCTGCTTCTTCCTTGTGTTGTCATGTGCTTCCGCAGACATCTAACTCCAACAAAGTATTCTCCACCTCTATCACTTCTGAGAATCTGGATAATTTCCTGACTTTCATTTTCAACCATAGCTACAAATTTCTTAAACATAGGAAAGACTTCTGACTTCAACTTAAGACCATAGATCCATGAGTATCTCATAAAATCATCAACGAATAGTACAAAATACTTGAAGCCCTGAATAGAGTATGCTCTCATAAGTCCATTCAGATCTGAATGAATAATCTACAGTTTCTTGGTAGCTGTAACATGACCATGTTTCTTAAAAGGTAGTTTATGCATCTTACCTTCAAGACAACCTTCACATATATCTCAATCATCTGGTAGCTTGAATGAGGGTAAACTCTCAACCATACCTCTTTCTTTGATACTTTTGAGAGCTTCAAAACTAATATGTCCAAGTCTTTCATGCCATAGCTTCATATCTTCCACCAGTGCTGAAGATTTGACTGCATATGCCTGACGGATTTTTGACAAAACAAAGATCCCTCCTCTATGCTCACCTTGTAAAATACACTTGTCATCTTTATGTGATAAGATCTTACAAAGATCTCTCTTAAATACAAATTTAAAACCATCACCTAAAAATGCATATATAGATAGCAGATTCTTCTTCATTTAAGGTACATAAAGGACATCTGAAATCTGAAAATAACCACCTTCTCTTGACTTTAGGGTTACTGTACCTATTCCTACAACATCCAAATCATTGCCATCTGTAATAGTAACTCTTCTACCTAAAGAATAGGAAAGAGAAGAAAACACATCTTTGCAACATGTCATATGCTTTGTAGCACCTGAGTCAAATATCCAAGGACTTGCTGAAAAGAACTTGTAAAGCTGCCTGATCAAAAGCTTCTTCCTCAATGGTGATGCATGCATAAGAATCACCTTGAGATTTCCCTTTTTTATCATCTTTTGCAACATTACCTGATGCCTTTTTCTTTTCTGCTGCAATCCTTTTATAACATGCTGCTTTAAAATGTCCAGGTTTCTTGCAGTAAAACCATATTACTTCCTTCTTCTTAGTAGACTTCTCTTTGGATGTAGTAGATACAGAATCTGAAGTAGAAGGTGAGAGGGACCTACTTTCCTTTATGGATTGTTTTTCCTTCTTCTCCTTCTTCTTCTTTTTCCCCTTTGATGAAGATAAAAGTGCTTCTTCATTCTCTTCCATTCCATTCAATTGATCTTCATCTTGAAGTAACAAGAACTCTAGCTCTTCAAATGTATCCTCTCTATCTCTTTTGGTAAGGGTAGGAGTAGTTATGAAAGAACGATATGAAATAGGAAGTGAATTAATCAGTGTATTTACCATTTTATTAATTTGATATCTCAACTCCTATATTTAGAAGTTGATCTCTCAAGTCAACGAGTCTTGTAATGTGGGTTTGAATTGAATCACCAGCCGTCATCCTTGTATTTGCTAGTTGTCTCCTCAAGTGAGGTTTCCTAGTAGGATTTCTTCTCTTAGAAAGATTCTCAAGCTTCAACCAAGCTTGTCTAGAACTTCTGCAAGATTTGATCTGTGGTAGAATATGCTTTTTCACACTCATTGCTATGAATGAAAGTGCTAAAGCATCTCTAGCATCCCACCTTGCCTGATCTTCAATAGGAGGAACTGTAGGTAAAGACCTACCCGTGGCTCTGGATATCAAAGTGGTTACTTCTTCTTCAATTGGTTCTGCAATTGTGACTTCAACACCTCTTGAAGTTTTTGTATCCCCTTCTTTAGCTTCTCGTCTTGGTCTTGTTAAGGATCCATTGATCGATACTCCATAAATCCTTTGTCACTAAAATATTCATCATCATGAAACTCCACATGGGATAATTAGAAGATCTATCCAACTTATCTTCAATCTCAATTCTAATCTCACTCATCTTAACTAAGTGTGTATGTCAATTATGCTCTGATACCAAGTGTTGGAATTTGGGGTCCCAGGATCGTTCCAAACTAAAAGCTTTTAAGCATACATAACTTAATTGACAAGATGATATGTGAGATAGAGAAGGATAGAGATCTTGAGACAAGATTAGAGAACGTAAGCTGGATGCTTACTCATTAAAAAATAGATGTCCAAATTACAACGTGGGAGTACTACTCAACCATATAATGTGGTGCACTCACCAATGGAAGAATATCCAAGAAGATGATGATACAAAATTTGGATTATGTCGAAATAATCTAAGTGTGTGAAGTGAACGAAGCAACGAAGCTAACCTTATTCTCACAAAATAGTGTAACAAAATTGTAAATCAACCACAATGTTAACTCACAAAAGATAGTTACCACCACCTTGTAGAAGACTTCTTGCTCCAAGAGAGTAGCCTTTCCTTCACCAAATCTCCACCTCCTCAAGAGTGTGAGACTCTTCCTCCTTGATCTCCTTGAGATTGCTTGAGTGAGTGAGTATAACAATGAGCCTTGCTCTCATTATATAGTTGTTAAGTACCCATCTAAAAGCACTTCAAAAGCTATGATCAAATAAAGAAAACTACGATCAAAGGTCTATCACTAAAAATAAACACTATCGGAATCATGAAATCGTTGTCTATGCAGGATCGAACTTGGGAAGATTGACTTTGTTTATACTATGTTTGAGCTAGACCAAGTCAGTGCTCGCTTTTTCTTGCACATGGCTTATAAGAACACCTACTATATCTATTGTTTGAGCAGTTTTGGACCAATATATACATTGACTTCCAACAATATTTAGGTAACATGTGTGTATATGTATGCACGTATGTAGTTGACTTGGTTATTACAAGGAATGATGCAAATAGAATTGAAGCCATGTGGGAAAGGAATCCAAAATTTTTAGTCTTTGATTGCTTAGACACCTCCTTGTGATTGAAATTGCATATAAATTTGAAGGCATGTGATTGATTCAAAGAAATTACATATGTGGTATGTTGAAAAGTTTTGCTATGAGGAATGGAATTTTGTGTCTATTCCAATGGAATGTGTGGAATTGACTGCAAGAGAAGGAGATTAATTTCAAGATAAAAATGCATATAGATCGATGTTTGTACCTTGCATTATGCAAGAATAACTAGACCTAATATATGCTATGTAGTGGGGGTCTTCCATGATTCGAACATGAACCTAGAGTACCTCATACATGTAGCCAAGAGATATAGAAAGATGTTAGATATACTTAATAATCCACCCTCAATTGGACACAAATGATCCATGGTGCTCTAAGTTGTAAGGCCCCCATTATGAGGAAAAGCCATTGTGAGATCCTCGACATTTGTGGGACCCTAAGTTCCAAGCTAGATTTGGCATATGTCTAACAACTGATGGTAATATATGATCTTTATGAGTTTAGCAATTAGGTTAGGTAGGACATAAATTTTGGGCAATTGGGTTGCCATTCAAGGTGAAGATAAAGGCCTTGTGGTGTCATGTGTTTTCCCCACACAACCTTAATGTGGGGAGTCCAAAACGGGGGCTTGTCCCCCTTTTTAGGCTCCAAGGGACCTATCCTCTTCCATGTAGATCGCCATCTAAGCTCCATATTAGGAGTGCATGAGTGGAAAACACCATCTTTGTAGTTGCATTTCTCTTGGAAATTCAATAATTTGAGTCTCTATCTCTCAATCTGTGTCTCTCTTTGTGCATCTTTTTCTCAACTCTATGTACTAGTTTATTCCATTATGCTATTATTTCTTACATCGTATTAGAGCCCAAGAGGCTCTGAGTGGCACAAAAGTAGAAACAAAAAGATTTTAGAGGCTTCAACGAGAAAAGAGAGAAGATTTCAGGCAATAAGTCATCATCTATGACTCGGAATCAAGGTGGTTCATCAAGAGTAGGTGGAGCATAAGCAAGAGCAATAATGATGCCAATCATCCCAAAGTTGAAGATACAACCACCAACCTTCACAAGAGGTAAGCTTGATGGTACGAGTTACACCCCGTGAAAGTTTAAAATTATTTATATCCTTGATTCATATGAGCTTCTAGAGATTGTTCTTGGGGCTGATCATGAGCCCCAAGAAACACCTAATCCAAATAATCCTAGACAAATGATTCCTCTTGATGTTGATCTTCTACGTGCTTGGAAACGTAGAAATGCAAATGAACTCTGTACTCTAGTTACAAGTACTACTGATAGTGTTCTGACTCTCATTTAGTATGTTGATATATTTAGGTAGTGATGTGTGTGAACACTCTAGGACCGCTGGGGCACTTTTTTCCCTCTTTAGGAGGTTTTTTCCCCCCGGCTTGTATATATGCCTATTGCCCTAATGAGCTACTTGTCTTTGTACATTCTAGTTGTAATACATTCAGTATTGTGTGTTGTGCTCCAAACTTGGTCTTCTTCCTTGTGTTGTTTGTGTGCTTCCACAGACGTCTAACTCCAACAATTGGTATCAGATTAGGTCGTCGCTTCATCTAGGGCGTCGTCGACACCTCTCCAATTGAAGTCTCAAAATTGCACAAAATTTGGTGATCATACTCAAAGTGTTTCCAAGATCAAAATTGCTTCGCTCTGTTATGTCGAAATCGCGATCTGAGCTCGTTTTGGCTTCCGAATGCACTATCATAGCACTTGTGCAGGCTATTTTGTCTTTTTGTGCCAAAGATATATACAGGTTTCAGTTTGCCAGTTTAAGCATCTTAAAGTCTGCTACAGGTCTAACAAAACTCATTTGTGTTGTTCTGTTCAACTTTTTGAGATACAATCATTTTTTTTGCATCAAGATATTTTATTCGGTGGCCATGGATGAAAGTAGTGATGTATTATCGTATGCTAGGTGTTGAAGATAAGTTGGATGGTACCAACTATCCATTGTGGGCTTATATGATGCATCATGTATTAGTCGCAAAAGGACTATGGAATATTGTGTAGGGTGTTGAAAGATGTCCTGTTACACCTGCGGATATAGGTACTGCAAATACAGGTACTACAAATATAGGTACTGAAACTGATGTAGAAGGTGTCGAAGATGGTGATATTCTACAGATTCCTGTTCGTGCTGCAGTTTCTGCTGCACCTACTACAAAGCAAATTCGTTGCGATGGCAGAGATGCCCAGACACATGCATTAATAGCTTTTTCTATCAAATGTGCCATTGATCCTCACATTTGCTTTTGTAGAATAGCTAAGGATGCTTCATATACACTTACCACATTGTACCAGGCTAGGAATGAGGCTTGTGTTTCTTACCTACAAAAACAATTGGAGAGTGAGCACATGAATGAAGGAGATTCTATGGATAGTTTTTTGACAAAGATCAAGGATTTGAAGGAATAGTTGATTTTTGCAGATGAAGTATGTTCACTTGTGCAGACTTTTCTGAATGGTCTTCCCAATTCATATCAGAGTTTTTCTTCTACTCTTTGTTTGATGATGAAAGGCAATCCAAGCGCCTTAACATTTGAAGAGTTAGTTTCTGTTTTGTTGTAGGAAGACCAGTCTAGGCAGAATATGTCTATTATGCATGTTGCAGATCAAGCTTTCCAAAAAGGGCAAAGGAAAATGGATCTCTTCTACTACTAAGTAGAAATTTGCAAATGCTACACATCCGAAGAAGGAAGAAAAAGATGAGAATAAATCAGAAAAGTAGAAATTTTTTTGCAAATACTCTAAAGTAAATGATCATGTCATTAAGAGCTATCCAAAACTAGCTGCTAAAGAGGCAAAGAAGAAAGAGGTTGGAATGGTTGTTGCAGAGGCCTCTACACCAAAAACAAATTCTGCTAATCTTGTACATGATGAAGAATGGGTGTTTACTACTATTTGTAGTTTTGATCCATCTTCTCATGAACAGTGCATGTTTGCAGTAGACTCAGATGTTTGGTACTTTGATGGTGGGGCGACCAAACATATTACCTCACAGTATAGTTTCTTCACTTCACTTGAGCCTCCCCTATAGGGAATACTATCACATGCGCCAAAAACTCCTCTTATCTTGTCATGGGAGTTGGTAAGATCATTCTGACTACTGCTGATGGTAGTTCTTTCACTTTCTTGGATGATTTATTTGTGCCAAGGATTGAGAAAAATCTATTATCAATTTCTCCATTATCCAAGATTGGATTGGTTGTGAAATTTGTTGATGACAAATGTACAATTCATGATCTGTCAAATGGTGACATCATTATTGCTTCTGGCATTTTATGTCGTGGGCTGTATAAGCTCATAGACTATGAAAGATCTGTGAATGATTCGGTATGTGCAGTACATGATTCTCAGGCTATGTTAGATGCAAAGCTTTGGCATGCATGCTTTGGTCATGTGAATTTGGCTAGTTTGCAATGCCTGCAGAAATCTGAAACGGTGTCCTCTTTGGCCAAACTTGAGGCACCTGATAAACATGTATGTGAAGCTGTATTTTGGGAAAAGCAGAGCGTTCTTCCTTTCCAAAAGATGGTTCAGCTCGAGCTATGTAGAAATTGCAGCTTGTATACAATGATGTTTGTGGTCCTATGTAGACACCCTCTTTTGGAAATTATCTTTACTTCTTTTATTGATGATTTTTCTAGGCATGCATGGGTATATCCATTGAAAGCAAATTCCAAAGTGTTTATGTGCTTCAAACAGTTTTTGATTTTGGCTGAAAATCTGTTAGCATGTAAAATGGGCACCCTCCATTTTGATCGAGGGGGGGAATATATGTCTACTGACTTTAATGCATTTCAAGCTGAACGTGGGATAAAACATCAGTGTATAGTGTCATATACACCTCAACAAAAGGAGTTGCTGAACGGAAGAACAGATCACTCATGGAGATGGTGAGGTGTATGGTCAAGAGTCAGGATTTACCACATAGTTTCTGGCTTCAAGCTGTCATGTGTGCAACATATGTACTTAACAAGTGTCCCACTAAAACACTGCAATCCGTCACTCCATATGAGGCTTGGCATGGTCACAGGCCATCTATTTCTCATCTGTGTGTTTTTGGTTGTCTGGCATATGCATTAGTGCCTAAACAAGATCACAGAAAATTGGATGATAAAGCAATAAAATGTATTTTTGTTGGGTATAGTTCTGAAAGCAAAGGCTATCGTGTGTATCATCCATAGGATAAACGCATTCTTGTTAGCTATGATGTTGTTTTTGTGGAAGATGCTATTCAGCCCTTAATTTCATGTACGAAGGAGACATCTGTTAACTCCAAAGACATGTATGATACTTTGCTGCCTATTTTTACACGTGGACAGTCTTGTGCTAGTCCTAATGAGGAAACTTCTTAGCCTTTGCAGGTTTCACATGATGATGCAGATCATTCCATTTCTGCTGTAGATTTACATGATGCACTTGTTGATGAGAGAGCTGATATTGAGCAAGCAAAAATTATGCCAAAATGGTTGGTGCAGACTTTGCATGACAACAAATTAGATGCACCTATATCATAGCGTACTCATTCAGGCTCTCATAGTGCCTCTTTTACATCAGATTGCTATGCTATGGCTGCCTCCATTCTCTGTGATGAGATTGAACCTATTTTGTTTGATGAAGCAATGGATGGCTGCAATGCAATTTGAATATGATGATATCATAAAAATGGTACCTGGTCTTTATGTGACTTGCCTCCTGGCAAGAAGGCCATTGGCATTAAGTGGGTATACAAGCTAAAGCATAAACCTGGTGGAACAATTGACAGGTATATGGCTAGGCTTGTTGCAAAAGGTTATGTGTAGGAAAGATGTTGGTGCAGGAGAATCATCAATTGATGATTTGGACAAGTTTGGAAGTCAAAAAATAAAGCAAAGATCAAAATTTGAGCCTTCAAGATGAGTGCATGATCAAAAGATGAAGACTTGTATATACATGTATATTACTCTTGTAATTAGTCCATGAAAACTTTGTATCCATGGTGAGTCGGGATGTAAATGTCTATATATACTTGAATATAGATGTAATATGTGAGAGATGATGAATGAAGAAAATTAGAAGTCATTAGAAGCCTTAAAGAGTGAGAAGAATGTGATCCATCCATTAGATGTAGATTTTCTTTGAATAGAAGAGAATTTAGAAAGTTGCACCTCGATCTTTTGCGCAGTGCTCCTTCTGTGTCTATCGTCTTGAGGAATGATTTTGTACAAGTCTAATTCTATAGTTGATTGACCTCTGTACAAGTTTTGAGAGGCTAATTATAATCAGGATGAGAGAATTGAAAATAGGAACCATTTAAATGTGTAAATGTGAAGAAGTGAAGACATGAACAGATGCGATCCCAAAGGTCAAAGTTTTGATCAAATCTCACTCCAAAGTATAAAGTTTTGAGCAATTAGGCACTCAATCTTTAAGTTAAAAGGTAATCCACTTGTGGCTAAAAGCATTTGAATATACGGGGTCTAGTTTGGAAGAACCATGCATTAGAAGTTGCAGGTGTCAAAGTCGATTGCACAAAAGAACAGTTTGAGATATATGTGCATTGTTTGGAGAAAATATCAAGATCTACTGATTCTTTTGAAGAGCTAACTTGGAAAAGGTGCACAAACCTTAGGTGTCACCTTGTATAAAGTTTCATTGAAAACTTTACACATCTGATCAGTCAATGAGTGAATTAGGTACAACAAACTTTTATGTGTAATGAGTTTCTTCACAATTGACTCAAATCCTGATAATTTGGCAATAGATTTCCAAAATTGGTTGTGTTTATGAGTTGTTCTTGATATAGAGGTGCTCTAACGTCAAGGATAACTTGTTCTCTTGGAGATTAATAATCTCTATCAATGGTATCAAAGCAGGAATCATCAGATTTGAAGAAAAGGAGGACCTCGACTATTGCAAAGATACAAAAATGAATCTTTGAAGGTTCAAAAGGTGAAAGTTTGAAGTGAAAGCTAGAGAAGGGGTCTTGAAAGCTATCAAGAGGATCAAAAGGAACTATATTCGAATTAAAGGTACATTCATTATTCACAATGCTTGAAGAATTTATTACACAGGTGAAGAAAGGATGGGAGATTCTCTTCAGATAGAAAAACTGGATAGAGAAAACTATCTTGCTTGGTCAATGAGGATGGAAGCTCATCTTATGAGCAAAGATTTGAGATGCATCACAGGTGAAGAAGAAAAACCATTATTTAAGGATCCTAGTGTTCCAACTAGGGAAGATCTCTCAGATTTGAAGACATGGATGAAGAAGGATGCTCTAGCAAGGAGCATTATCTACATAGTGGAATTGAAAGTGCAAGTCCTCACATTAGATTACTTGCTACCTCACATTAGAGGACTTGAAAGTGCAAGTGACATATGGAATGCTTTGGAGGAGCATTTCCAAAACACTACAAAGTCAAGGAAGGCATCTTTATGGGTAGAGTTCACCACATTCAAGAAGAAGGCTTCTCAATCCATTTCTGATTATGTAGCAAGGATGAAGGATATTGCAAATGCATTAGGAGCACTTGATGAAGACATTGAAGAGGAAAAATTGTTAAGAGAAATTCTCACAGGTTTGAGAGGAGATGAGAAGTGGAAGCCATTCATTATATCCATTGAATTGTCACTAGATCATTTCACTCTTGATTTGAATCAATCGCTAGGACATATGCTAACCTTTGAGCAGGATATCAAAGGTGATGTTGATAAGAGTACAGGTCAAGCAATGTATTCAAAGGATAACAAGAAGATTAACAAAGGCAAGCAAAAATTGAATGAAGATGAAGGCACTATGAGTCAAGCTAACTTCCTAAGAGGAAGAGGAGGTGGCAAAGGAAGAGGAAGAGGTAGAAGCAATAAAGATGGTGTCAAAGCTTGCTGGATTTGTGGTAAGACTAATAATTTAGCTCACGAATGTTGTTATAATAATCAAAATGGTGGAGGATATAATCAAAACTTTAATTCAAGAGGAAGAGGTGGTAGAAATCAGAGAAGTAATTTCACCGGTAGAGGTAGTGGAGGTTTCTTTGGAAGAAATGCAGGAAGAGGCTTTCAAAATCAATCCTACAATAATACCTACTACAATTATGTTTCAGATCAAAAAGAGGATTCAACCTTAATTATGAATTCAACATGTGAAAGACCAAGTGAAGATCAAAGAGTTTTCTACATTGACTCAGGGTGTAGCAATCACCTGAGTGGCAACATTGCTTTGATGATTGATTTGGAGAATAAGATGAGTAATCATATAGTTCAAACATGTGATAACACAAAGCACAAAGTGAATTCCATTGGATCAGTAAAGGCCAAGGATGGAAGCACTCTTTTGAGTAAGGTTTTGTATGTCCCTACAATTCCAAAGAATTTGATAGGGCAAATTGTAGAGAAAGGATATGAAGTAAGGTTCACTAATGATGAAGTTTATGTGGAAGACCCTAGCCATGGGTATAAAAAACTTGTTTCAGGGAAGAAAGAAGGAAGGCTCTTCACATTGAAGATTCAAGGCAATGTTGGTCATGCCTTGTTCACTTATGGAGAACATAAGAACTCTAAGTTAGATCTTTGGCACAAAAGGCTTGGACATTTCAATGAAAGAGGTATTAAGGATATGATTAGCAATGGTTCAGTGCTTGGATTGCCTAATATTGAAGGTCAACACATGACATACAAGTGTGAAGCATGTCAATTGGGTAAAGCTCACAAGAAGACTTATGATAAGATAGGGTTTATGTATTCAAAGAAGCTTGAATTGGTGCATACAGATGTGTGGGGTCCATCAAAACGACTTTATCATTAATGGTTTGAGATATTATGTGATTTATGTTGATGAAGCTACTAGGTGGATCACTATATATGTGATGAAAGATAAATCAAAGGTGTTCAATACATTTAAACATTATCATGTGTATGCAGAGAATCACAGGGCAAAAATTGAAGAGACTAAGGTCAGATTGAGGGGGAGAGTATTTCTCTAATGAGTTCAGTGATTACTTATGGAATGTAGGTATAAAAAGGGAAGTTACTTGCAGGTACTCTCCTCAACAAAATGGTGTAGCAGAAAGAAGAAATAGAACCCTTGTTGAGTTTGCAAGGTCAATGATGAAGGAGAAAAATTGCCCTAATTATTTGTGGGCTGAGGTTGTGAATAGAAATACTTATTTGGTTAATAGACTTCCACGTAAGTCTTTGAATGGTATGACACCTTATGAGGCATGGTGGGGTAAGAGACCTACCTTAGATCATTGCAAAGTGTTTGGATGTTTGGCTTATGCATATGCACCATCTCAATTAAGGCATAAATTAGAACCTAAAGCTGAAAAGTGTGTTCATTGGTTATGATTATAAGCAGATGGGTTATAGATTGTGGAGTCCATCCACAAAGCAATTCCTTGTGTCAAAGGATGTTACATTTGATGAGCAAGGTACTTGGTATGCAGGTATAATTAATGTTCATGCAAGTGATGAAGAAGTCATGACCCAAAGAAAGGGGAAATTAAAGATTCAAGTTCCTGATGATGAAGAGATTGTTGATGCTCAAATTGATGATGAAGAGTTGCCAAGGTTTGATCCAGAATATGAAGAACCAGAGACTTCAAAGAGTGGAGAAGTCAGAAGGTCAACAAGTAACTGAAAGCAACCCATAAGGTATAGTTATGATACTTCATTTTTTACCACTAAAGAATATGCTTACATAGTGAAAGCAGAAGAAGACCCTTCTACATATGATGAGGCAAAAGGTAAGGAAAATTGGGAGAGAGCTATGCAGGAGGAGTATGATGCATTGATGGAGAATGAGACATGGATTTGGTTCCTAAACCAAATAATAAGAAAATCATTGGATGCAAATGGGTCTACAAGGCAAAGAGGTATGCAGATGGAAGTGTGTCTAGGTATAAAGCTAGACTTGTTGTGAAAGGGTATGCTCAAACATATCGTGTAGATTATGATGAGACTTATAGTCCCATGGAAAAGATGACAAATATAAGGATTCTCATAGCTATTGCTGCATGTAAAGGTTGGAAGCTATGTCAATTAGATGTGAAGAATGCTATTCTAAATGGTTACATTTCTGATGAAGTTTTCATGGAGCAACCAAATGGTTTCAAGAATAAATGTTATCTCGGATATGTATGTAAGCTCAAGAGAGCTTTGAATGATTTGAAGCAGGCCGCAAGGGCATGGAATTACAGATTTGTGAAGTTCTTGAAGGAGCTTGGTTTCCAAGTGTCTAAGGCAGATAGTAGCTTGCTTGTTAAAGCAAGTGATGATGGGTTTATTTACATTTGCATATATATATTGATGACATAATTCTTACAGGTATAGATGAGAAGGGCATACAAAGTCTTAAGAAGCAGATGGAGAAAGAGTTCAAGATTAGTGACTTGGGAGACTTTTCATATTTCTTTGGAATGGAGATTTCATAAACTCAACATGGGGTGTATGTGACTCAAGAAAGGTATTTGAAGAATTTGCTCATCAAGTTTAAAATGGAAGATTGTAGGGTAGCACCTACTCCAATGGAGGTGAATCATAAATTCAGCAGATATGGAGGAGAAGAATTCAAGGACATGAAGCTGTATCAAAGTTTGGTTGGTAGTCTAATCTATGCTTCATTGACTAGGCATGATTTGTCATATGCAGTTGGAGTGTTGTCTCAGTTCATGCATTGTCCTAGGAAAGAACATTGGATTGTAGGACAAAGGGTGCTAAGATACATTAAGGTTACACTCAAAGAAGGCTTGTATTATGGATTCACATTAGATACAAAAATCAAGATATATAGTGATGTAGATTGAGCAGGTAACTCTGATGATAGGAGTTCAACCTATGGGTATCTATGTTATGTGGGAGATAAATTAATCTCTTAGTGTTCTAAGAAGCAACATACAATTGCTTTATCATCTACAGAAGCATAATATAAATGTATGGTTGAAGCTGCAAAGGAGGTTATATGATTGAAGACTCTGATGAAGAGCTTTGACATCAATCAGTGTACACACAACATTCATGGAGATAATATGAGTTCATTGTATCTAGTTGCTAACCCTATGTTTCATGCCAAGACTAAACACATTGAGATCCAATATCATTTCTTGAGAGAGAAAGTGATTGATAAAGAAATTGAAGTCATACACACTTCTACAAAAGATCATGTTAACCAAAAGCTTGGATGGACCTAAGTTGCAGAGGTTCAAAGACATGGCAGGAGAAAATCACAATTGATGATTGAGGGGGAGCTCTTGGTGCAGTACAATCACCAATTGATGATTTGGACAAGGTTTGAAGTCAAAAAATAAAGCAAAGATCAAAATTTGAGCCTTGAAGATGAGTGCATGATCAGAAGATGAAGACTTGTATATACATGTATATTACTCTTGTAATTAGTCCATAAAACCTTTGTGTCCATGGTGATTTGAGATGTAAATGTCTATATATACTTGAATATAGATGTAATATGTGAGAGATAATGAATGAAGAAAATTTGAAGAAATTAGAAGCCTTAGAGAATGAGAAGAATGTGATCCATCTATTAGATGTACATTTTCTCTGAATAGAAGAGAATTTAGAAAGTTGCACCTCGATCTTTTTCTCAGTGCTCCTTCTGTGTTTATCTTCTTGAGGAATGCTTTTGTACAAGTCTAGTTCCATAGTTGGTTGACCTCTGTGCAAGTTTTGAGAGGCTAATTATAATCAGGCTGAGAGAACTGAAAAAAGGAATATCTAAATGTGTAAATGTGAAGAAGTGAAGACAGGAATAGGTGCAATCTTGGTAGTAAAAGTTTTGATCACATCTCACTCAAGAGTGTAAAGTTTTGAGCAAGTAAGCACTCAATCTTTAAGTTCAAGGTAAGCCACTTGTGGCTAAAAGCATTTGAATATACGGGGTCTAGTTTGGAAGAACCATGCATTAGAAGTTGCAGGTGTCAAAGTCAATTACAAAGAAGAACACTTTGAGATATAGGTGCATTGTTTAGAGGAAATCTCAAGATCTGTTGATTCTTTTGAAGAGGTTTAACTTGGAAAAGGTGCACAAACCTTAGAGCTTTGTATAAAGTTTCAATTAAAACTTTACACATCTGATCAGCCAATGAGTGAATTAAGTACAATAGACTTTTTGGTGCAATGAGTTTCTTCACAATTGACCCAAATCTTGATAATTTGGCAATAGATTTCCAAAATTGGTTGTGTTTATGAGTTGTTCTTGATATAGAGGTGCTCTAATATCAAGGATAACTTATTCTCTTGGAGATGAATCATCGCTATCAAAAGAGGCATTGATTTTGATGAAACCTTTGCTCCTACTTGCCAAATGACTACTATTCGTAGCATCTGTGCACTTGCAACTAATCATGGTTGGAATGTACATCAGTTGGACATTAAAACAACAATTCTGAATGGTGAATTGCACGAAGAAGAGTATGTTTTTCAGCCCTGTGGCTTTGTGTAGAAAGGGCATGAAAACCAGGTGTGCAAGTTAAAGAAGGTATTGTATGGTTTAAAGCAAGCACCATCAGCTTGGTATGAAAAGATACATGCCTATCTCATTGCACATGGTTTTGAGAAAAATCCAACTGAAAGAACCTTATACGTTAAGCGTGCCGATTTTCTCTAAGTCTAAGTATCATGATCGATTGAGTTCAGGTATCACGATACGAGAATTCCCATGTATCACAATACTTGGCAGGTATCGTGTATCGTGGATACCTCATACTCCCCATGTATCATGAGACTTCTTAAGTATCGTATATCATGAGGTTGATTATCATGAGCATCCAGTATCGTGTGTCATTGATACTTCTTAAGTAGCATGTATAATGATCGAGTCCAAGTATCATGTATCATGTATCATGTATCATGTATCATGTATCATGCACTATTGTGTATTGTGTATCATGTTGGAGTGAGATATCGTATCATGGTGATATCAAGTATCGTATCATGAAATTCCAAGTATCACCAACCTCAAGTATTGTATCATGGAGATTCAAGTATCGTGTATCGCACCCAAGACAAGTATCATATCATGAGATCAATATCATGTATTGTACAAGCTGAGGTATTGTGTATCATATAGCTCAGGTATCATGTATCATGCAATTTTAGAGTTGATTTGGGTGATTATTTCAAGCAATTGAGGTGTCTTAGAGACCTAGAGAGATACTATTTGTCTGTTTTGAGCCTCAGAAGTCTGATTTGACATAATTTTTTCATCAAAAATCTATTTTTTGCACTCTAGAGTGCGTTGGAAAGCTGGTTTTGAATCCCACATGATCTCAACTATTTCTCAAAAAAATAGCATTGATTTTTAGATAGGCTAATCTGAAGTTGACCTTCAATTGGGATTGGAAATCCAAGGGAGCTCCAAAGGATTTTGGGCAATAGAAAAGGGAAATTGGGACTAGTGGAAAAGGCTTATGAAACTTAGATCTGGTAGACATCTAGGTTGGGATAGACAAAGCATTAGATCTTCTGAGGCTAGTGTCAACCATACAACTAGGTCGTGGGCACAACAAATTAGTGATTATCCCTACGTGTTAAGTTCCAAAAAAAGTGATTCAAAAAATGTCTTTTAGCATGGAGAGACCCACAGGTAGCTCAAGCACTGCCTATTTATAGATACTAGAAGTTCCCTATAAAACACGATCGGAATATATTTAGGACCAATCGACTAGGTGCACATATCTATGTGGATGGTGTGAGGCGATCAATTGTCCAACTCAAAAATCCCGATCAACCCTCCGAAATTGAACACCTTTTGGTTAAATTCAAAGAGGGTTCATACATTGATAAACAAGGAACCATGTATGTGGTTACTATCTTACCAGACATGATAGATGATTTTGGAAATTTCATTCCTGAGAACGTGATAGGAGACCTAGCGCAAGGAGACCTAGGACAAGAACTCAAGACTCCTTGAGGCAAATCTATCTTCACCAAAGTGATTACCCTAGAGTGGGTTCCCAAGACAACAAAAGCATAGAACTATTCTTTTATAGAGAAATGGAGGAAGTTTTTTGGAGATTCAAGCCAGATCAATTTAGCAAAATAGGCAAAGTCACCATCTATGACTTCAAAGATCCTGAGATACCAAGCAAAGTTGTCTATCTGGATAACACGTCAAAGAGAATGTTCTTAGTAATAGAACATGGCAAGTATGCATACACTTAGAAAGGTGAATTGATTTTTCATCCACCACGATCTAATGTTTTCCATGCCCTCCAAGGTGTAGGTTCATCCTAGGCTCATGAAAACCAGAGGGAAAGAGATAGAGAGAGACTTGAGGTGAGCTTTGCACACATAGTGGGTAGAGATAGATCAGGACTTGAAAGTGAAAGACATGAAAGAGAAAGACATACAGCACATAGGCATCAAAGAGTTAACATGATTTTCCATTGGCTAGACCTTGAGAGTACCCAAGAACCCTTAGATCCTCTCAAGTGGTCAAGAAAATGAAAAACTACTTTGATCGGTCAAGAGATCCTTATGATCATGTGGACGAGTTCAAACAAGTGTTAAGAGTTGAACATGTTGAGGACTTGTTCACACAGCCCAAGGCATTTGGTTTGACCCTCAAGGGTACTGACTTTGCTTGGTTTTAGCCTCCAAACTATTGCAACTACCAAAATATAGGTCAAATACTAGAAGCATTCATCATAGAATTTTCCAACAATGGCATCAGGTAGAACAAATCATCCTTGATCCACATCTTCAAGCAGACACCCCAAGAAAGAGTTCGACTAGCTAGATGGAGATTTAAACAATACATGGAAAGATGTCCCACACCTGAATTACCTACACAAGCAAAACAAGTTTCCCTATTTTTAGATGGACTTCTAAGTGGGAAACTTAGATCATATGTAGATCTCAAGGAGCCAATCATGTTGGGAAAGATGGATGGAAACTCCAAGAAATGAGCTGGTACTGGTAATCCCTGCTTTGTATCAGCCCTCTTTCACTTCAGAGTTGAGCTATAGGCCCTTTTAGCTTTCCAAATAAGTGCCTATGTACTTTGGAGATGAGCCTTGTAATGATTGATCCAATATAAATAACTTCACAATTCACAAATCATCAAAAACCTTCTATCTTGGTTCACACACCTGCTCCTTGTTAAGCTCAGTGCTCCCAACACACTAGGAACTAGAAAAAATCCTTCTAGAGATATCAAACTAGCTTAAAGAGCTAATAATTCCAAGTGGAGTCACTTAAAATGATTGACTATACATAGAGCAATCAATTTAGCAAGTGTAGCAATACCCCCGATTTTTTAGGACCTCTGCAGAGAATGACCAGTGACCACTTTGAGGCGCATTTCTCCCAATCCACCAAATCAAATGTCTTCAAAATTTGTCAGCCCATAGTAAACTTAGAGCTGATTCCAGCAAGCCATAGAACATTGAAAATGGTGGTGTAATGACTGAGATATGAGCAAGACAAGAACACTATTCTGAGTGACAATGACAGAGAGATCAACAAATATAAGAAATGATTGATTGCATTATATGACAATGTTGTACATGATCATTGGCATGATAATTAATGCCCAATGATATTGAGAAATATAGGCTATATTATTAGCCTCTCTATTACATAAAATGATAAACTCTAAGCTCAGTAATGGGGGCATCAAGCCATGAGTCTTGAAGTGTTCTTTTATAATGCTTTTCTTCAAATTTGAATTTGAATCCAAATTTGGCTCTCTCTAGAAAAGTGATCCCATAATCTAGGAGATATTCTCTCCAAATTAAGTCGTATCTTTTCATTCTATCTAACTCTGTGAGTTTAGTGGATTTACAAGAATCTTCCAAGTCAATTGACTTTTACAAATGGTTAAATATAAAACTCCGTAGGCAATGGTTCTCATGGGTCTTCAATCATTTGCACATAGTGAGTTCTCATGCCTTGCCAAGTGTGTAGGCTTAGCACTTGCACCAACAGCTCCCCCTCAAGCCAAACATCTTGGCTTGGTCTTCTTCATCAATCCTCTTGAATGTCCTGCAATCCAATCATAGCTTTAAACCTACAAAGTTTAGTACCATCAAGTGCTTTGGTCAATAAGTTTGCACATTGCATATTAGTTGATACATATGCCAACTGAATTTCCTTGCTCAATAGCTTCTCTCTCACATAATGATAGTGGACCTCTATATGCTTGGTCCTAGCATGATACATAGGATTTGCTGCAAGATGTAAAGAACTTGTATTATCTCCAAAAAATCATTGGAGAGATAGCATGTAATCCCCAATCTGCATGTAACAATCTAATCCATACTGCTTCTTGAGTGGCATTGGCTAGTCCTCTATATTCAGCCTCTGTTGAAGATAAAGCAATAGTAGGTTGCTTCTTAGAAGACCATGATATAGGCTTGTCACCTGCAAAAGAGAGATAACTTGAGGTACTCCTTCTATCATCTTTGCAACTTGCCCAATCTACATCTAAGTATATTTTGATGTCCAAATCTGAAGTATAAGGAAAGTATAAACCTTGATTTTGAGTGCCCTTCAGGTACTTCAAAATCCTCTTGGAAGCTTCCAAGTGAGGTTCTCTAGGTTTGTGCATAAATTGACTTAAGACACTTACGCCATAAGCAATATCAATCCTTGTTAATGTAGCATAGTTTAGGCTTCCCACTATGCTTTGGTATCATCTGCGATATTATCAAGCACATCACCTTCATGAGCACTTAATTTTTTGTTTACCTCCATATGAGTGCTTGCTATCTTGGCATCCTCAAAGTGAAACTTCTTCAACATATCCTGCCCATACTTTCTTTGAGTGATATAATTCCACAGTTAGTATAGACTAACTTAAGTCCAAGAAAATACTTTAGTGACCCTAGATCACTGATTTTGAACTCTTGCATCATTTGATTCTTGATCTACTTGATGCCATTAGCATCATTACCTGCAAGTATGATATCATCAACATACACACAGGTATATCACCTCTGTACTTCTCTTAACAAACAGAGAAGTATCTTCTTTACTCATGATGATTCCTTGATCTTGAAAGTATGTAGTCAACCTATGGTTCCATGCCCTAGGTGCCTACTTCAATCCATAAAGAGCTTTGTTCAGTTTACACACATGATTTACCTTGTTTGGGTCCTCATAGCCAGGAGGTTGAACCATGTAAACCTCCTCTAAAATCCATCCAAAAAGAAATGCATTTTTTACATCCAATTGGTACATGTTCCAATTCTTTGATGCAGCCACACTTACCAATACCTTGATGGTTAGCATTTTGGCCACAACTGAGAAGGTTTCTTCATAGTCAACTCCTTGGGTTTGTGCAAAACCCTTAGCCACAAGTCTAGCTTTGTACTTGCTAATTGATCCATCTAAATTTCTCTTGATCTTATAGATCCATATAGAACCAATTACCTTCATAGATTCCTTCTTTGGCCCTAGCTCCCAAGTATCATTCTCCTTGAGTGCTTCAATTTCTTCATCCATAGCTTCCTTCCATTCTGCCTTGGTCTTTGCCTCTTCATATGATGATGGCTCATAAAGTGATAAGTCTTTGGCAAGATAAATAGACTGCTTAGTAACTAAAGAAGTGTCATACCCATATCTGATTGGCTTCTCGCTCTCCCTTTGTGATCTTCCGATTGCTTGGTTGGATGATTTAGGTATGTCCTCAAACTTCTTCATCTTGGTTTTGCCTTTTGATTTCCATGCCTTGAATTCTTCTAGGTTGATGATGAGGCTTGGGAACTCCTCCTTGGTGAGGCTTGGGATCTTCTCTTCCATATGGTAACTTAATTTTCCTGCATTTGCTTTCAAACCAAGAATCATTCTCATCAAACAAAACATCTCTACTAACCATAAACCCTTTGTTGGATGGATTATAAAACTTGTATCCTTTCTTATTCAAGCCATACCCTATGAGATTCACTTCTCTACCTCAAGGTCTACTTACCTCTGAAATGAGATGGGATATGCACATAAGCAACACATCCAAAGATCCTGCAATGATCAGGTGAAGGTCTTCTACCATGCCACACTTCATATGGGGTCATCCCATCAAGAAATTTTGATGGCAACCTGTTTACAAGATAAGTGGCAATAGACACACTCTCTACCCACAAATAATTAGGTAATTTTTTCTCAGTTAGCATTGACCTAGCTGTTCCAACAATTAATCTATTTCTCCTCTCTGCCATCCCATTTTTCTCAGGGGTATACCTTTTTGTGATTTCTCTTTTGATTCCTCTATTCTGCAAGAATGCATCAAACATATAAGATAGTCCATCTACTGAAATCATCAATGAAAGATGCATAATACCTTGATCTAGATATTGAGGGATCCTTACTTGGTCCCCATACATTTGTATGGACAAGCTCCAAGTAGTCCTCATGCATCTAGCTTTTCTTTGAGAAGGGTAACTTGTGAGATTTTCCAAACTGACAAGCACCACGTTTATAGATCATGTGTTGCTTGGATACATTAGGTATCCCAAGCACACATTGATCTCTACATATTTTCTTTAAGGTTCTCACACCAATATGCCCTAATCTTATATGCCAAATTTCAAGCTCTGACAATGTTTGATCTTTGTAGCTATAAAGTGCAATATTCTTTGTATCTTCAAGTTCAAATGTAAATAACCTACCTGTCTTTTCTCCCTTCTCAATTCTCTTGAATCCATGTTGGGGATCCTCCACAAATGCTCCATATTTGTTGAACCTGACCTACAAACCTTTTTCCACAATCTTCCCAACACTCATCAAATTCTTGGTGATTGTAAGTACATATAGAACCCTGCTCAATAGATTTCTATTTCCATAAGAGTTTTTAACATTTCCTAACTTGACCACTAAATGCTTGGTGTCATCATTTGTTTGTAGTTGATGATTTCCCTTAGGTTCCTCAAGATCGGAGAGAAGAGCTACATTACTTGCCACATGGTTTGAACATCGTGAGTCAATGTAGAAGAGATGGTCATCATTCATACCTTGCTTTGAAGTCATATTCATAATCAGAAGCGAATCCTCTTGTTCTTTTGTATAATTGTTGTAGTCCTCCCTTGATTTGTAGCCTCCTTGGTAGTTGTTATTGTAATTGTTGTTGTAGTTGTTATTGTAGCCTTGATGATGGTTGAATCTTCCTCTTGATTGTGTGTAGTCACCTCTTTGGAAGCTTCTATCTCTCTGATTCTTGAAGTTCATGTAATACTCATCTGTAGTGTGATTTGATAAACCAAAAATATTACATGCAGAAGAGTCGAAGTTCTCCCCCTACCTTTCTTACCTCCTCTGCCTCTACCTCTTGAGTTTCTACCTCTCCCTACATACTTAGCTTGAGAGGTTGTACCTTGATCCTCAATCTTTTTGCTTTTCCCTTTCTCTTTAGACTTGCGTTTATTTGTATATAGAGAAAAAGAGTTATTACCTCTTGATGAATCTCCATTTTTGTTGAGCTTGGCTTCATGGGTAAAGAGTTGCCCCATGAGTGTGGTAAGATCTGGAATCTACATGTCCATGTATAAGTCCATGGGAGTTGTGAAGATGTCCCATTTGTCATCTGCCTTAATACCATTGATTACTTGTCTCACAATTTGCTCCTCTTCAATTTCCTCTCCTATGAT
The DNA here is from genome assembly GCA_020310875.1 of Ceratopteris richardii. Classification (NCBI taxonomy): domain Eukaryota; kingdom Viridiplantae; phylum Streptophyta; class Polypodiopsida; order Polypodiales; family Pteridaceae; genus Ceratopteris; species Ceratopteris richardii. Next base: position 130,627,221 of record CM035430.1, on the reverse strand, counting down.
TGCTAATTGGTCGGCCACATCCTTGACTTTGGTCACATACTTTGAGATGGCTTGCTTGGGTTGCTTTTTTTGAGTGGTAAACTCAATCCACAATTGGTTCTTCCTAGCCCTTTTGTTGGAAGAAAAATATGATGACAATGTCTCCCAAGTTTCTTGGGATGTCTTACAGTTCCTAATGTGTGGAAGAAGAAAGTTAGAGATAGAGTTAAGTAAGTATGACCTTGCTAATGCATCATTGGCACACCATGAATTGAGTCTTTCATGCTCCTCTCTTGTAGGTTTTCCTTTGCTTCTGAAAATGGGCATCTCCTCATCTCTTGAGATGTATCCATAGAGACTCCTTCCTTGCAAATATTTCTTCATCCTCAAGGACCATGCTTGGTAGTTGTTCCTATCCAATTTATCAATGAAAGAAGGAAAACCATCTCCCATTTTACCTTAGCTTTGCTCTGAAACCATTGTTGGGAAAGATGGATGGACACTCCAAGAAATGAGTTGGTACTACTAATCCTTGCTTTGGACTAGCCCTCTTTCACTTCATAGTTGAGTTTTAGGCCCTTTTAGCTTTCCAATGACACTAAATAAGTGCCTATGTACTTTGGAGATGATCCTTGTAATGATTGATCCAAAACAGATAACTTTAGAATTCACAAATCATTAAAAACCTTCTATTTTGGTTCACACACCTACTCCTTGTTAAGTTAAGTGCTCCCAGCACAATAGGAATTAGAAAACTTCCTTCTGGAGATATCAAATTAGCTTAAAGAGCTAATGATTCCAAGTGGAATCCCTTAAAATAATTGACTATACACAGAGCAATCAATATAGCATGTAGCATTACCCCCAATTTTTTAGGACCTCTACAGAGAATGACCAGTGACCACTTTGAGGCGCTTTTCTCCCAATCCACCAAATGGAATGTCTTCGAAAAATTTCAGCATGTATTAGACTTAGAGTTGATTTCGATGTTGCATAGAACATTGAAAATAGGGAGTAATGACTGAGATATGAGAAAGACAAGAACATTGTTCTGAGTGACAATGACAGAGAGATCAATAGATATAAGCAATGATCTATTGTATTATATGACAATGTTGTACATGATCATTGGTATGATAATCAATGCCCAATGATAGTGAGAAATGTAGGCTATAGTATGATTCTCTCTATTACATCACACTCTAATCTCAGTAATGGGGGCATCAAGCTACGAGTTTTGAAGTGTTCTTATATAATGATTTTCTTCAAATTTGAATTTGAATCCAAATTTGGCTCTCTCTAGAAAAGTGATCCCCTAATCTAGGAGATATTCTCTCCAAATGAAGTCGTATCTTTTCATTCTATCTAACTCCATGAGTTTAGTGGATTTACAAGAATCTTCCAAGTCAATTGACTTTTACAAATGGTTAAAGATAAAACTCCATAGGCAATGGTTCTCATGGGTCTTCAATCATTTGCACATAATGACTTCTCATGCCTTGACAAGTGTGTAGGCTTGGCACTTGCACCAACAAATCACACTAGATCAATGCTTGAGAATGTGTATTGACATAGAAGACAACTTGGGTGAGGAGTTAGAATTGTCCACAATCTATAAGGATTCTGATAGTTCTACTTGTCACTTCCAGACCCTCCACTGTGATAGATGAGCTAGCTGAGTAGATTGCCAAGAAGCTAGGAGTTCAAAATAGACAAACACCAAGGGTCACCTTGTTGAAGCGATGGTATACTTGCGAAGGCGACGAGATAGCTAATGTATGCCCAATGCAAAACTAGAACATGAGAGAACTGAGTGCTCCATATTGCACAATTGAGAGAAAGTACAACAACCATATAGCTCAAGATTGTCCATACAATAGGCAGGCTATCAGAGAAACTTATTAGCAACCTTACCAATAGGGTAGATATGAGAACCAATACCAATAACCGTATTATAGGCCACAACAAACATATCAACCTCAATACCAATAGCAATGTTATTTACCATATAGGCCACAACTAGCCCTAAGAAACCAACCACCACCTTGAGCCAATGTGATTCCAGTTAAGTATGTTGTGGTAGAGGAGAACCCTAGTAAAACATTGGTGGCGATGACCCCTTTAGTCTGAGAAAATGACCCTCATAATCCCCCTCCAATCCTAAAATTGATGATCTTCATGATCAATTTCCCCAAGAAATTCCATCTATTTACAAAGATCAAGTAGAGCAACAAGAAGATGAAAGATTGGATTTTGAATATGATTCTTTACATGAGTTGCCACAATTCATAGACCCATGGGAATCTAAATCTCTTCATATCATAGCTCCCACAATACTGAGAACCATTGAAGAGAACGAAGAGCAACGTACGTACATAGGAGACAACCTAAGTGAAGAAGAAGAAGTAGATCTTGTAGCTTTATTAAGGGAATATATGGATATGTTTGCATGGACCTATAGAGACGTGAAGGTGGTAGATCCAAAAATATGCTCTTATATAATCCCCATGATGGCAAACACGAATCCCATGAAACAGAAGCCCTACACATATGATGACTTTTATGCAGCCAAAATCAAAAAAGAAATCAATAGACTGATTGAAGTTGGATTTATCTATGAGATTGAGCATACTGAATGGGTGTCCCCAATTGTAGTGGTGTCCGAGAAGAATGGAAAGTTTTATGTATTAACCTTGAAAAGTTAATGCCGCTACAATCAAAGATAGATATCCGCTTCCAATCACCAAACATTTATTAGAGCTTGATGTAGGCAAGGAATTTTATAGCTTCCTTGATGGATTTTTAGGTTACAACCAAGTAGTAATTGCCCCAGAAGATCAACACAAAAACGGCCTTCACCACAGAGTGGGGAATCTTTGCATTTTGTGTGATGCCATTTGGGCTCACCAATGCACTTGAAACATTCCAAAGGTTCATGTTTCAAAGAGTTCTTACGAAAAAGCTTAGAAGTATATGTGGATGATTTATGTGCTCATTCTCAAGAAAGAAGTCACCACATCCTCGAGCTTAGACAAATCTTCAACAAGTTTAGAGAATATAGAGTTTGTTTGAACCTAGAAAAGTGTGTGTTCATGGTAGGTCAAGGTAAAATCTTAGTTCATATTTTTTCTAAGAATGGAATATCAACAGATGAGGACAAAGTAAAAGCCATAGCAGAGCTGTAGAGGCCAAGGAATGTTAAAGAGGTACAAGCCTTTATGGGCCATTGTGGATATTATCATATGTTTATCCACATGTATGCGATCATAGCTAAACCTCTTTATGCTCTACTGACAAATTTTGAGTGGAACAATAAATGCAAAAAATGCTTCAATGAGCTGAAAAAGACGTTTGTGCATAATGCCCATACTAACCACTCTGGATTGGAATAAACCATTCCATGTCCATGTAGATGCATTGAATTATGCAATAGGATGTGTGCTAGCACAACCCACAAGTGAAGGAAATTTAGATCTTCCTATAGCATATGCTAGCAAAAAACTAAACACAACTGAACAAAACTATACAGCAACTGAAAGAGAAGACATAGGCATGGTATATGTTGTGAAGAAGTTTAGACACTATCTATTGGCTAACAAGTTCAAGTTTTTCACTGATCATCAAGCTTTATTATATTTGGTCAACAAACCTTGCAATACAGGACACTTAGTAAGACGGTTCCTCTTACTGATGGAATATGAATTTGAAGTGGTTGTTAGGAAAGGTAGGACCCACCTCAAGGCGGATCACCTTTCTCGCATCACTTCAGGAGATTCATTGCAAGGACTATCTGATGAATTGCCCTACACTTATCTGTTCAATTTTGAAGTTGTTCCTAAATGGGCAAATAAGTTGGTACCTATCCAAACCTTCCGACCCTCAAATAAGAATATGAAAACAAACAAAGAAGAAATTGAAGAATCACAAAAATACCAAATATTGGCACGAAGTATGTACAAACAAGATATAGAAGATATACTAACTTGTTGTGTCGAGGAGGATGAACATAGTAGTTGGTTGCAACAAGCCCATGAAGGATTGCTAGGAAATTACTATTCTAAACAACAAACATTGCAGAATCCAAAACATTTAGGTGTGTATTGGCCTATTATGGACAAAGAAATACATGAGTGGATCAAGAATTGTCCAATGTGCCAAGAGAGGGCCTCAATGGAGTATGACACCCTTTATCATGTGTCGTTGATCCCATAATGGAGTGCTCCATTGGTGGAATTTATGAAATTGGGAACACTACCCAACGAGGCTAGTCTAGCAAGAAAATGAAGCATGGAGGAAGAGACTCGGAACTATGCCTTAATAGGAGACAACTTATACCAAAGAGGCAAGGATGGTTACCTAAGACTCTACGTTCGTGAATTAGACTATTTGACAATCTTAGAAACTGCACATAGTGGTGTTGTAGGTGGACGCTTCGGGCTTGATCGAGTAATTAAGACCACTCTATTGTCAGGACTTTGGTGGCCAAGTCTTCATATGGATGCACATATCTATGTGAAGAAATGTGACATATGCCAACGTGCACAATATCCGATCAAAAAAGATGAGGTTCCTTTGAGACCAATGATGGGAGGATGCACATTCTCGAAGTGGGGTACAAACTTTGTAGGTCCTATTAACCCCCCAGCTCAAAAATCCCATGGAGAGTACATTATTTTAGTCACATATTATCTTACAAAGTGGGTAGAAGTAAAAGCCATGACAATCAATGATGCTCAAACGATGGCTAAGTTTTTATTCGAGAATGTGTTCACTAGATACGAGTTACCAATAGAGTTAGTAAGTGTTAGAGGCACGCACTTCTTGAACGGAGTCATTGAAAACCTTCTCCAAGAATTCTTGGTGGTACATAAGAAGTCTTCCCCCTATCATCCACAAGCTAATGGATAAGTCGAGAGCACAAATAACGTTCTATGTAATGTATTGACAAAATAGGTAAATAATAAACACTCCGATTCATACAAGCAACTTCATCATGCTATTTGGGGTTATCAATTTGCCTACAAAATGGTACTCAATGCCACCCCATTTCAGATGGCCTTCAGACAGAATGCTATGTTACCATTAGACTTTTTGATCCTGACTCTAAAAGTAGCACAAGATCACGAATGGAATGGTCACGAGTTGTCCTCCATGATATTTGATCTAGAATGCTTAAGTGAGACTAGGCTACAAGCGGTAGCAAGCATCTACGTTGCAAAGAAAAGACAAAAGGCTAATTCGATGCACACATCAAGGATAAAGGATTGAAAGAGGGAGACCTAGTATTGGTTTATACACTAAAGTAGCATGCCTGTAAATTGGAAAAATGAGGATATGGAACCATGGTCATCAAAAGAATTTCCACTAGCGGTGCAGTTCAATTGGCCACTCTAGAAGGTGACATCTTGCCAAACTATATTAGTGGATTTTGAGTCAAGCTATATCAAGAACCTCTTATAGAGGATATGCTAAGGAGACTCAACACTACTAAGAAGCAAAAAGAAGAAGAGTTAAGGATTGGAAAATAAGTGTAGGTAGAAGCTAGAGAACACATTAGGCAAAATAAGCTAAGGCAACAAGGCCTAAATGTCAATCCCAATGCCCCAAGCTATCATACGGCTATGTGCACTGAAAAGAGTGCACATCCTAGCATCATAGATAGATGATCATTCGTCATGGTTGAGATAGGACATGGTGCTACAAATAAGAGGATTAAAGCTCTAATCAATTCTAGAGTTGCCATTAGTGCAATTAGGTACTCATGTTGTAAAGGCTTGGGCATAGAAGCTAACCCAGTAGAAGCTTATTTAGTGGGCTTAGGAGGCATGGAAACTGTTGCTCTAGCACAACAGTGAGAACCACGTTAAGAAGCTCCACCCTTAATGTCAATCCGTGGAAGAGATAGGAGTGATATGAAGATCGTGAATGTGAGATGAAGTGAGAGTGAAGGTGAGAAGCATGGAAATGCACACACACATACACACACACTACGAAGAGACAAGCAAGACACAATGGAAGGTGAGAAATCAACTCTATTGCTCACTATCTCAATTACAAGCTCAAATTAGCTCTAAGCTCACACTAACTAACACTAGCTAACCTCAAAAATGAGCTCTCTAGCTCTTTTTATAGATACTAGACTAGTTTTGACCGGTTTCACATCTAGTGACCAGCATAGTTAAAAAATAGGAGCAACATGTGCTAATGTGGGTTTGCCCATTCGTTGGCATTTGTCGCATTTCTTACAGTATGTGTGCGAGTCTTTGAACAGCGTTGGCCACCAATACCCAGCCAATAAAATCTTTCTTGCCGTCAGTTCACCAGCAAAATGCCCACCACAGGGTTCATCATGCAAAGCCCTCAACACTAGGGTTGTTTCTTCTTCTTCGAGACACCTCCGATAAATGCTCTCATGAACAAAATATCGATAGAGCTGCCCCCCAATGATGCTATGGTGCTTCGCCAATGCTAACAGTTTTTGCTTCTCTCTCTTGCTTGCTCCTGGCGGATATTTAGTGGTGCACAAGAAATTCACCAAGTCGGCATACCAAGGTACTTTAGCATCAACCTGGAATAGATGCCCATCAGGAGCATCGTCGGGCACACCAGAGATTGGCTCCTCATTAACAATTCGAGATAAATGGTCAGCCAATATATGCGCTTTGCCTAGTTTGGTTACCACTGTGAACTGAAATTCTTGGAGGAGTAGCATCCACCTCATCAATCATCCTGATAGCTCGGGTTTATTAATGATATACTTAAGGGCTTCATGATCCACATAAAACGTGAAATGCTTTCCCATCAAGTAATGCCGATACTTGTTTACCGCAAAGATCATAGATAGGCATTCCTTCTCTGTAGTCGTGTAGTTCCTCTCAGTGCTATTCAAATTGCGACTTGCGTAATAAATAGGGTGGTCCAACTTCTTTTCATCGGCTTGGCATAGCACTGCTCCAACCGCAGTATGAGAAGCGTCGGTATGCACATGGAATTCTTTCGTCCAGTCGGGTGCTACCAAAATCGGTGCATTTATCAACCTCTCTTTGATCGAGTCGAATGCAACTTGACACTCTCTAGTCCATTGGTATTGTTGGTCCTTCCTCAAAAGATTCGTCAGTGGTGCCACTATGGATGCAAAATTTAATATAAATCGTCGGTAATAATTAGCATGCCCCAAGAATCCTCTGAGTTGCCGCAAGTTTTGCGGAGCTGGAAGCTGTCCAATTTTTTCCACTTTATCCTCGTCGACCACGATTCCTTTTTCGGAAATAACATGTCCCAAAAGCAATCCTCTTCGTACTCCAAATGTACACTTTTTAGGATTTAATGCAATGTCTTTTTCGATGCTTCTTCTTACAATAGCTTCGATCCTCTCCATCATGTTTTCATCATTGCCCCTGATTGCAAAATCATCGAGGAATATCTCCATCCAATCCTGTAAATAGTCTTGATATGCAGCTATCATTGCTCTCTGGAATGTGGCCGGTGCATTGCATAATCCAAATGGCATCACACGATATGCATACGTACCCCATTCTGTGGTGAAAGTAGTTTTTGATTGATCTTCTTCATGGATTTGGATCTGGTTGTACCCACTGAAACCATCCAAAAATGAGTACAATTTATGGCCAGCCACTCTGTCCAAGATTTGATCAGTGAATGGCAAAGGGAAGTGATCCTTCTTTGTGCGCTCGGTTCAACTTACGGTAATCTATGCAAATACGGATTTTCTTATTTTTCTTCGGAACAACTACAATTGGTGATACCCACTCGCTGGATGCGATGGGATATATAAATCTTGCCTCCAATAATTTAGTCAATTCCAGCTTGATCAATTCCGAGTAGACTGGATTTGTCCGCCTAAGTCGTTGACATATTGGTCAGGTGCCTTCTTCCAAATCTATATAATGTTGGCAGATTCGGGGGTCAATTCCTCTCAGATCACTGTATGACCATGCAAAGGCCTTGCTGAAATTTTTGAGTGCCAATTTAATGCAATCTCGTACTCCCTCTGGTAGCTCTGACCCCACGCTCAAGAACTTTTCTGGAAAAATTTCCCATTTTTCCACCTGAGCTTCTCACGAATATTCCCTATTCCTTAAAGACGTTGTGATTGGAACGTGCTCTCCGATCACGCGTGCATGGTTGGCCAGTAAATCATTGTTTTGTCCTTTTTCAACCGTACCCAATTTCTTTAGTTCAGCTTTTGCAATGGCTTCCCACACTTTAGTTTTACTTTCCGCTTCTTTGTCCGATTGTTGACTTCTCCTTAGAAGCTCTTCTTCTAACATTCTGACCCTTTCTCTCAACTGTTGTACTTCCATTGTCGGAGCTAACTCCAGTTTCAACTCTTCTTTTAAAGTTCCCTTCTCCAGGGATTGAGTAGCTTTATTTTCCTTTGCGTCTATACTCAACATGTAGCACTCAAATTCACTTGTATGTGTCAACCATCCCAGCAACTCCTGGTCTGAGTCATCCTTGCAACATAGTGGATCTTTGTACTCGCCCACTTTCGCATGTTGGAGGTTGGCCAATTGCAGATTAAATCCATCCTGTGAAAGGTCCTTAGAAGTCTCCGTGCGCAGTGCAAATCTTACCCGTGCCATTTCTTGTCTAACTTTTTCCTTTGCTTTCTGCTCCCTTTCCTCAGCTGTTGTCGATCTCTTGTCGGTCAAGTTTGGAGACACTTGAAGTTGTATTCGATCAACCTTTGGTCCAATTGTGATAAATCCTGTGCACCAATCGTGCACACATTCAGCTTGCACCAGCCATGGCCGTCCAAGTAAGATCGAGAAGGTCGCCTCTGAGGTCCTTGGTCTTACTATCAGATAATCAACTTTAAACTCTAGACCGCCCACAACTGTGCTTACATTCTTCAAAAGACCCGCAGGCTTCACTTGTGTTTGATCTGCCATTCTCAAGGACATCGGAGTTTCTTCCATGTGGTTGAGGCCCAAAGCTTTCATCATGAACTCAGTCATTAAGTTGACTGCGGCTCCACTATCTAGCTGAGCATCAAGGACTGCATATCCTTTAATCTCGACCGTCACAGCTGGAGCATTCGAATCAATTTGCGTCGTAATACTTTGAATGATCCCTTGGACATCTTTATCTTGTCTCTTTTTATCTCGAGCTTTCCTCGGCTTCTTAATATATTCGTTGTAGAGTTGTTTCCTATAAGCAAGTGAACATTTTAGCAATGTGCCAATGTCCAGCGTGACTTCCGTGTCAGCGAGCAACTTTACAATATCCACTTCCTCCAAACTCTATCTTTTCTTCCTACATTTTGGAGCCCTTAATCTTTCAGGGAATGGTGCTATGCCTAGCACAAACTCCTTGGTCACTGGTGGAAGAATCTCTATCTCTTCCCCATCCTCAAACTCTTGCTGCTTAGCAAATCCTCCAACTTGGTTTTCTACCTCTCCATGCTCAGTTATCTTCTCTGATCTCGCTTCTTCGCTTTCACCTTCTTGATGTTTCTTTGAATACTCTTGGGTCCTTGTGACTACTGCCACAGTTGGCTCTTTATGTGGTTTCTTGGCCTGGTAAGCATCTACAAAGTGCATTGACGAGCTAGAGCCTTCTTGAGGGTTCAGTGTCTTCAACACTACTCCGATCGTAGGAACGTGCTCTTGAGCTCTCGATGTGGAATGCATCTGAGTATCAACATAATTCAAGGACCCTACTGGTCCTTTTTCCTTGCCGGTGGCGGCTCTTCGTTTTGGACAATCTTCATCAAAGTGGCCCTCTCCACTACAGTACCTACATAGTGGGGTATAATCAATTGGTTTCTTTTTGTTTGGACATCTAGATTGAGTGTGGCCAAAGCCATGGCATCTCCAGCACTGGATTGGACCATCTCTTCTTTGATCACGTGCGGCTCCTCTCGGATAGTCTCCTCCTTGACCCTGAGCACCATATCCATAAGTCGGTCTGTTTTCCCAACGAGATGTAGGTGGGACACTTTGACCGGGCAATCCCGTGTAAGTTCTTTCTCTTGTATCTCCCGATTTCATGGTCCTCTCTTCATAGGCCCTCTTGTTGTAACATCGGTCCTCTGTGTGATTTGTCCTTCCACAAAAAGTGCAACGCATTCTAGGTGGTGATCTATCTGTGAATACTCTTGAGACGGTAGGGCATTCTGAAGCTAAATGGCCATAACCATGGCACTTTCCACACCATGTGTTTGATCGAAACACTTGATTGGGGTTTGTAGTTACCTCTGGTTTTACTGTGTACGTTTCCTGGGTCATTGTGGCAGCTTTTTTAGCTTGTGTGACCAACTCCAATATTTGTTCTTCAGTTAGCGCAGGCTTTACCTCGCCTGGCGTGCTAGTGGCAGCTACAAAGGCTGGGGTCGTCAATGCGGGACTTCCTTGGCCCGGATCTTTCATTGGTATGTTTCTTGGGCCTACCATTGCCTCGTATAAGAGCTCCATCTTCCTTTGTTGGCATAATTGTACTTCCTCCCAAAGCCTTGCTTGTTCCTTAGCATCCATTAAAGTTGCAGGTCTTGTCAGGCTGATATGTTGTTGTGCTGTAGGATCTCTCAATCCCGAAGTGAATCTTCATTTCAATGTCTCATCGTTCGGGGCATTCGCGCCCATCTTTCTTACCAATGTTTCCATTCTCTGAATGTAGTTATCGATGCTCTCATTGACTCCTTGTCCCAAGTAATCCATCTGTTGGGCCAATCTATCTTGGAAGCCTTGTCGTCGAAACTTTGCCAAGAAGGCTTCCTTGAGCATCTGATAATTTCCACACTCTTGGGGTGTCAAATTCCCATACCAGTTGGCTGCCTCATCACGAAGAGTAGCCGGAAAGATCCTCAACCTTTGAGCCTGGTCTACTACCTCATTGGCCGCACATGTAACCTCAAACAATTGGATAAAACTATCAGGGTCCTCGTCCCAAGCACCTGAGAACTTGGTGAAGTCCCCCAAGTGAACCAAAATCCGCTGAGCCATTTCGAACAGAGGTGTGATGTCAATATCACTTCGATCCCAAAAATTTAGTGCACGCAGCCTCAGGATCCCTCCTTCAAGCTTCCGCACTTGATTCGCGACTCTCCTACAGGAGTACACGTTTTTAGCAGATTTCCTTGAGCCAATCGAGGTCCACTCACCTTGCAACTCCCACCTATTTCTTTCTCTTTCAAGGGCTCTTCTCTGAGCGTGTTCCTCTCTTTGCGTTTGTGTTGCTCCTGAGGATGAGCTCCCCTCGCTCATGTACTAGATCTGGAGTCCGCAAGCTCGGCCAACGTGTGGCACTAGGCGAACCTATGGCACTCTCTTATAGAGACGTGCCAAGCTATTTCCCGGAAAATGCACCAAAATGATTTGCCCTATAACCCCAAGGAAAAGTACACTAAGAGGCGGCCATGGTGTGCTCAGATCATTTGAACCTAATCGACTTGTATTGTTTGAGCCTCAGTTGTACCCTTAATTTGACTATCTCCACACACTCGTACGTGCGCACTTACCGTTCTTCCAAGCCCTCTCACTCTCATGTACTCGTCTACACACACATACATTCGACCGTTTCTTTCACCCTCTTACTTTCTCATGCTCTTTCATTATCCTCACCCACTTCCACACACACACCCCTGTCCCCCAAATAGTTCCATAAGCCGCAACCTTGGGAGCCATGCCTACTTCGCTTCTCAATGTTACGTGCATACTTCTAGTTTAGGTCCATTCCCATGCGTATTATGAGTGTTACTAACGATCAGGTTTATCCATTGATTAGCCCTCTAATATCTTCTCATTGGCTCAGGTGGGAGTCTCATATGCTTAGAACTCATAATATTGTTACGAATTTCAATGTTGGTCTCAAGAAGTGGCTTATTGACATCTGCAAAATCGGGGTAGGAAGAAGAAAATCATTTGGGAATGGGGTCCCTAGTTCTGCCGAATTCGTCATTTCCCTATTAAACGATCAGGATGAGCATGCTTAAAAGGAAGAGGAAGAAGAATATTCCAAGCATTTCCTTATGGGTGGTTTTTGCGCATGCATCAAACGCAAACTCCTTATAATTTGGGAATAAGGATCTTCATAGTAAGCGAGCAGCATGTCCTTGCAGGACTAAGAGATAGCACTAAAACCCATTGAAGGCAGGATGACCCAATCTGCTTATCCCTGTGACGCCATAACTACGTTAGAAATCATTCGGGCTCTGAAGAGATGCCAAACAAATGAGATCTTCAGCTAGTTAACGTTACAGACTCCAGGGCTCAAATGCTATGCTTCCCATTTTTAGGTACCGTAAATTTATTTTGGCGTTCCCTTCAAGTCATTCCCAATTTTCAACAGTCGCCCGACACTAACTGCCTTCACATCACCACTTTTCATCAAAATCTAACCCTACGTTCCAAATCTCCCTGTTAATATGATCCCCTTGATTTATTTTGTTAACTATAAGAAATTCTCACAGCTGCCCCCCTCAAAACCATTCCCGATAGTGTTCAGACCCGTCCCTCTAAGTTTATCAGGTTGCAATAAGAAAAATATAAACTTCAACCGACTCAGCAAAACTGAAGAATGGATTGCATCCAAAAACATCCATTATAGTTGCCTTGCTTTCGAAACAAAAGATACAAAATCCAGCGAAATAGTTCAGTATTTTCACATGAGACAGTAATCCGTAATCGTTGCGAACAAATTCTATTCCATAAAAGACCCCAACAGCAACTGTCAAACATTTATTGCCATTGTTAACAAAAAGTTAACTATTCCAGACGTTGAGCATCCATTAACTCCTACACAATTCCACAGGCGTCACCCTCTCTTTATATCATTAGTTACATCCTTCATCTCCACCATGTACGATTAAAGTAGCAGTAATCAAGAACATACTTACCATACAAAGCAATGGACTCCATTACCGACATCTACATAGAGGCCCTTCTCTCGAATCCCAAACTCCCAAGCAGAGCATATTTCTTCCTCGTGCACAATAAATCCGTCTTTTTCCCAATGGTTGCCTTGCTTCCATGGCTAACAGTTTTATTGTCCATGTGCGAATTCTCAGCAGACACAATAGCGGGGGTCCTGGGGCTGCACAAGTCTCAATACGCACGCGCACCGCTCCCTGTCTTCTTTGGCCTGCAGCACAGCTCAGAGAAGAAGCTCTCCCATTGCACCAGTCCTCCTCCTATCCGTCAGACCCCAGTCTTCCTCATGGTCATACCAGAAGGAAAGAAAAACCTTCCTCTGCTCCACCTCCTCGAGAGATTCTGCAGATAAAAACGAGAGAGAGCCCTGGCGACAGCCCGCTGCCTCCTCTTATGCAGAAAAAACGAGCCCTCCCTCTCTTTTCCGTTTCTCTGTCAGAGCCCCCTTAGGCAGCTGCCATAGTGGACCCCCCTTTTTATGGCTTGCCCCTTGTTCTTTTGCCCTTGATATGAAGTTCATTATCTTTTTATATTGTCCCTTACTGACAACGGGTCCCAGTCTGCATCCATCTTCTAAAGGATTTGAGATTTTTATTGTTTTTGTCCATACCACGAGTTCATCAAGGAACTTTGATGCACTGCTCTCCTATACTAGAAGTCGAGAAGTTGCACTACAAATCTGACCATTTGTCCAAAAGCAACCAAACATCACCCACTCCACGGCTTTATTCACATCCACATCATCAAATACAATAATCGGACTTTTCCCACCAAGCTCCATGGTAACGGCTTTGTGTTTTGGGCAGCTCCCATCATGACATGCCGGCCAGTTGCTGTACTGCCAGTAAAGGCTACCTTGTCACACGTTTGCAACGCTCCTCATCTTTGGACCTCACAGCACCAGCCAACTCATACGTGGAATCATTTGCTAGATCAATTGCTTCCTCCTCTGTACAACATATTAGCGTTTGATGCAGAAATACCATTTTTTCATAAAAAAACGATACAATACCTTGCATGTTTTTGTTTCATCATAAACATAACATGTGTTCATACCTTTATAGTCCTTGTTAGCTTTCAATAATTCAAAAGGGACTTCACATACAATGTCTTGCAGACATAAATAGTTTGAGACGACTGCACATACGAGCTATAACATGCCACTTCATTCCAAGAGAAGTACAGAAAAGACTTCAATTACGCCAACTTTGATGAGGGAGAACCATGTGCAATCTTCTTTTCTCATAGGATCCTTCTTCAACTATGAGTTTCCACACACATCCTCTTCTTTCTTTTTCTTCATATGCAAACATGGATACATGTATATTACAATTACACATTTAATAGGATATGTTCAAACCATGCATAAGGGCATGCTCATATGCGCATGCAAACTCATACTGCAGCTCACATATGTTCATGCACATATTTATCACATACGTTAATGCGTGTGCACACATGAATACACATGGAAGCACTCACATCCACACTTACACATATATGCTCACACAGATGTACATCCAAGGATTTCAAATCACACATACATCACATTCTTTATATACACACACTGATACTTCTTGTATGTTCTAATGCTTACCAACAGAAGCACACGTATGAGCAATAAAAACACATCCCTGCATGGGTAAATAGCCAAATCAAGCATACATTCAAGGATAGAGTTCACCTCGTTTAATAATTTTCCACATGACATAACCATCTAATAGCATCCATATGAATGCATATGATAGTTCTTCACTCTTCCACCTGATCAACCTCAGAAAAACAAACATACGCTCTTTCCACCCAAATTAACTTACCTTATAATGTCCTTGCCTGGTGGTTTTGGCTCAGTTCCATGCTTGACTTCATTTCATGACCACAACACCCTTTGCGGACAACTCGTGACACATGTAAATAATGTATTGGATCACGATGTTGCTTACTCTGTACCACTGCCCGTTGTGAGCCCGGCTGAAATAAAAATATTTTCCTACCAAATAGATTCACATTAGTGCATGAAAACCAACCCTTTTGTGAGCTAACATTCCTCCACCAGAATAGTTACATTTTCTTCATTCGCTGGGAGCTCTGGTGGGGAATCTGGCCTTGGGGGTGCTTCATTGGCTGCTATCTGTGATTGAAGTGTTGACACCTGGGCCCGTAATGCATTAAGTTCCTCTAGGATGTCAGGAGCTGGTAGTTCTTGTTGTGCAGGTGCTCGTAACTGGAGTAACTTATGATCTTCTTTGAGCTTCTAAAACTCCTCGTTCATATTGTCGTAGTCATCCAGCAGTCTAACATGATCTTCTAACAACATTTTCATTGATTCTGAGGGCACGGCCTTAAAGCGACTAGGGCTTAATGGTTGGTCAGGTTGATCAAGGGCAGCTTCTAAATTCTCTCTATTTTGTTCTTGTAAGCGTTGGTTTTCTTCTTTTGCGGCTGCCAAGTGTCGTCTAAGTAATCCCATATTTCGCGTTAACGTTGCATTGCGAATGGTCTGTGCCCTTAACAAATTATCAAGATCAGCAGTGGCCTCTTTGGTTTTCTCTTCACTTTCTAGTTCTAGTTTGTGGTATGCCTCTCGGAGTTCTTGGTATCTGGTGTTTAGGGAGGCATTCTCGATGGTCAGTGAATTTAGCTGCGACTGTAAATCATTGGTTGTCCTTTGCAGCTGCTGATAATTATTTCCCAGAGATGTGAACTCATCTCTTACTTGAGCCATGCATGTGAACATCTGTCAAAATGCAGTATCTACAATGGTTGATAATATTAATGGTGTGCCAAGTGAAGATGCAGTGGGTGTAGATGCAAAGGGAATGGGGAATGGGGGTGGGAAAGTGGATGCTGTGGTGATTGTGGAAAATTGTGGTGTGCCTATGTATGGTTGTGCCATGAATGAAGTGAGTGGTGGTGCAGTGGGTGGTGATATGTCCATGTCGCTGGACATGGTGTCAAGTGCGGTGACTGTGAATAGTGGTGTGATCGTGGGTAAGTGTGTGGCTGTAAATACAGGATTTACAAAGGTTGAATAGTAATTTACAGTTGGGATCTCTTGTATGCCTTGGTGGAAAGGGGAAAGAGGAATTACGGTGGGTCGGGGAGGTGAGACTGGGGAGAAGGTTAATGGAGGTGGGAATGGGAAAAGGGGTCTTGGAGGTGTGGGGAAGGACGCGAAGGATGGAGGGAAAATTGGATTGGATAGAAAGGTGGATGTGCTAGGGGGTAGACTAGGTTGAGTGGGTGCGGGAATGGTGGGATGAATGGGAGTAAGGACGACTTCTGCTACTCCGTCGGAGAAGGAGGATGTTGTTCTGGGAGAAGGAGGGTGTATGGGGGAGACTGGATGGATGGGAGGTGACGGAGGAGCGGTTGGGGTGGTCGGTACTTCGACAACTGTGGTGGTATGTACAATAGTAGTACAGGGTGGGGAGTCGACGATAATGGTGTCTTCTACCAATGAGCCTTCAGGGATGAGACGTGCTTCCCTGGCCTGTTCTGAAGATTGTGCACCTGTGGATACACGAATGTATTCTCCCGGTTTTGATAATAGTCATACTCATCGGGGGTCATATTGCGGTAATGGTTTCCTCTGCAAATATCTTAAGGCTTCAGTGGGGGTAACTGATTTGAAAAGCTCTCTGAAACCTCTGATGTATACTTCTTCGAACCCGCCCGAGACAAGTTCTTGTTCTATGAGTGTTTGGCTATCTTCTTCAGTCAACTTCTTACGCGCCCAAACCTTTTCCATATGGTATAACTTTTTGATGGCCAGTGTATAAGATGTTGCTTCGAAGGTTTCCTCTTCATGTGTACTGGTATCACCATGGGTGTCCATTTGCTGTCCTTGGCCATCTGTCTGTCCATGCTCTTGGGATTCATGAGTGCCCTGGCTGGCTTCATCATCGCCGTCATCTTCATCTGTCTCTGTTCTTTCCTCTTCAGAGCTAGACACCCGCCACTTTCCAGTGACTCATGTGTCATGTTTTCAAGGAATTATTACGCAAGAATTTGGAAGTCTATGTCGATGACCTATGTGCTCATTCAAATGTCAGACAGACACATATCCCAGAGCTAAGACAAGTATTTGACAAATGTCGAGAATATCAGGTTTGTTTGAACCCAAAAAAATGTGTTTTCATGGTCAGACACCTTCTTATGTGATCCTATCTGTGAGGGTGTAGTAGCAAGCTCAGGAAATTGATTTGCTACATGCTTCCACAGTTCTGGTTTTACCTTCGACAACTCCTC
Organism: Ceratopteris richardii; assembly: GCA_020310875.1. Taxonomy (NCBI): domain Eukaryota; kingdom Viridiplantae; phylum Streptophyta; class Polypodiopsida; order Polypodiales; family Pteridaceae; genus Ceratopteris; species Ceratopteris richardii. The sequence continues at coordinate 130,610,098 of CM035430.1, read as the reverse complement.
CATAGTGAGATTGCATTGTACTTTGGTATTCTTGATTACTTCCGTGTTTCTAGGGATCACTGATTCTTCATTCCTCACTATTATCGTGGGTGCTCTCATGCTAATAGACTTGTCTTCCCAAGGTCCTGTGAGCTGAGGTAACTCTTGCAAAGAATTCGATTCAAAACCTGTGTGTTCACTCAGTTGCTCTTCCTCTCCATCGTCATAAATAGAGGGGATGTCTTGGGGAAATTGTTCCTGCAAGTCGTCTATTTCTTGAATAGGAGGATGGGTTCCTTGTTCTTTTCTCCATGGATTTCTCTCAAAAATTCATGTGAGTACCTATGTATGGAAGACAAATTGTCTTCCCCTTCCGTGTTGGGTACTTGAGACAGGGATGGTGCATTCCTTTCCTGTGTCTCTGGGACACTAAGATTCCTATGCTGATCCTTTTTCACTTTGCTTTCTATCAAGTATTCTAGCCTCTCCATTAGTCCTTGAAAGTGTAATTCGGGTTTTGCCATGTTATTCCAATTTAGATATCTGGAGGCTTCAAACAAAGCTTGTGCTAATTCTACCATCTTCATGCAAAGTTTAGTCCTCTCAATTTCTAAGTCTTCTCGAGGGTAATTCTTGCTCATTTCAGCTATCTGGGGTCCTTCTTTTATTTTGTCTTGATATGCACGAAACATCATGTCTAGGTTTTCCGGTATGGGTTTTGCTAGAACTGATCCTGATTTTTTAGCTGGGTTCTCTTGATTCAACTCCTGTGAAGTCAATTCTAGGATTTTGGCCCTAGATTCCTTGAGACTTCCTTCCAACTCAGTTATCTTTTTACTCCACTTTCTCTTGATTCTTTCTCTAGAATCTTTCCAAGATTTCGTCTTTTTACTGCTAGATTCTCCAACTTTGCTAGTTCCGGTTGTTTTCTCCTGATTGTGTTGCTGATTCTGTAAGAGCGCCTGGGCTCTGATTATAGCTTGGATAGGCACGTATGTAGGGTTGGATCCATCTGCATTGTTTACAATACCTATCACATTGATTGGTGTCACATTTGAAGCATTAGCTAGGTTCTTAGGACAATCTTTTATGATGTGCTCCTTACCACAATCGGCACAAAAGCCTTGTATGTTATAGTATTGTGATTGTCCTGATATCGGAGGATGTGGACAATCCTTTATGAAATGATCTCCTTGGCACCTAAAGCATGGTCCTCTAGGGCCCTGTGGTCTCTGTTGTCTCAATTGGGGCCGTGGTTTTGGGTTCGTGTACATCACATGAGCGTAGTCGGGCTCCCAACTAGGTTCCACTGGTGGACTATCGTAATGATATGTCTCCACGTGTTCTGGTGACTCTGTGTAATATGCGGGTGGACTATCTACATGAATAGAGTCAAAACTGTTTGAGTTCGGGTCACTCTCTGTGATCAAAGGTGAAGAAGGCACTAAGGCCCTACTTAGGTTTTCTTCTGCAGCAGCATATTTAACTGAGATGACATTCGCTGGTGGGGGTGGCTGCTGAGCTAAAACAGGTTGAGGTCTCTATTGAGCCTGATACGGGTAGTTCTGAGGAGGCCTATAGTAATAAGGCTGAGCATTGTATTGGCCTTGATACCTACCTGGTTGTGCGTATGCTTGCGGGTAGTTCTGTCTCACTGCTTGTTTGTTATAAGGGCAGTCTTGAGCCGTGTGATTTGTGTATCTTCTCTCAATTGTACAGTATTGGCCACTAGGGTTGGCTTGTGGTTGTGTTGCATTGGGGCACACATTTGCCATGTGATCGCCACCACAGGTGTAACAATGCTTGTTTGTTGTTACCCTAGGCATCTGTTTACTAGAAACTCCTAGTTTCTGGGCCACTTTCTCTGCTAGATCCTCTATTGAGCTAGACAATTTTGTGGATGCTAGAGAAGAACAATCTGAATCTTTATAGACCTTTGAGAGTTCCAACTCGTCTCCTAAGTTATCCTCAATGTCTAGACATATTCTTACACATTGCTCTAGCATTCTGGGTTCCTTCAAGTACACATAGGAGCGTAGTTTAGAGCTCAACAGGCCATCTAAAAACAATGACACTTGCTTGGTCTGTGAAGGTAGCTCTTGTATTGGACATCTTTCAACATATTGTCTAAACCTACGTCCTGCCAGTCTTATTGTTTCCTGAGGGGTCTGTTTAAAGCTATGAATCAATGAAGACGTGTCATGTCTGATCCCACTTTTAGAGAATTCAGTAATGAATGACTCTAAAAAGTGATGGATGTCTCTAAATTGCCTTTGTTGCAATGGTTGGAACCAAGTTAAGGCAGTATTCTTTAACATTAGTCCAAATGCGTTATATAGCGTGAACATGTCGAAGTTGTTCTGCTCTTAACACTTGCTTAAATTCAGCCACATGGTCATAGGGATCTCCTGTCCCATCGAAGTAGTTTTTCATGGATTTCACTAGTTGAGTCGGTCTTAGTATTCTTGCATGTTCACGTGGTCTAGGTAGGGGAAAATCATCTCTACCACCTAGCATTCTAAGTTCTCCTTGTCTATCCACTCGGTCCGTGTTTATGGTAGTTCTATCCCTTCCTATGGGATGATTGAAGCTTACTTCAGGTCTTTCTTTGTTTTTCTCTCTTTGATTAGCATGGGCGGAGGATGTTCCTGCCCCTTGTTGGCTGGCGTTTACGTTTGTTCGAGATGGACAGAAGACCAAATCACCTCTCCATGTATATGTATTTCTTGCGTGGTCTGGCACCACAAATACTCTTTCTAAAGTTTCATCTAGGTATACAACCTTTCCAAGTGTATCCGGGTCCTTAAATTCGCAGATTATGATGGAGCCTACCTCGCTAGGTTGTTCCGTTCTATACCTCCAAAATGCTTTGTCTGTTTCTTTGTTTACAAATAATTCTATGCTTATGTTATCCTAAGGGGTCCAATCTGGAACTAGTACTCGTGTCAGTATAGATTTCCCTCTAGGTGTTCTTGGTTCTTCTAATGGTTCCTTTCCTTGAGATCTTGCTTCTATCTCTAATTGAATTACGCCAAACTCATTGGTATTGTTTGGCTGTGTACTTAAGATGTACATCGTTCCTTCCTTGTCTAGTATGCGTCTCGCTCGAATTTCACCACTGGACGTTCCAATCCAATGGGTTGATCAGGGTTGTGCATTTACACTACTTGTCTTCGCAAACCATCCTCATAGATGCGAGCACCTAAGCGGTTGGTTCGGAGAAATTCTAATTGAGTCATGTAGGGTCCTTCAGGTCTTTCTAAGTATGCTACGTTTGACCCTCCTTCTGGTCTTTCCGTGCTAAATGCCATTTCCGATTCACTCGTATCTGAGCTCTCGTAGGGATAACTAGTGTTCAATTGTTGAGCCCACGATTATGCAGTAGTTCCTACACTGGCTTCTGATGATCTAAGGCTTCGTCGGTCTTACTTACCTATGTGTTTGCCCGATCTAAGGTTCATGAATTTTCTTCCTCTGACCGTTAATGTTCCTTGTTTCTTACTTTCTTGATTCTTTTTAAATTCCTTTAAATTCTTGTCTCAATGTATGCGTTAGGAATTCAACTTTCTGTGGTACTTTGAGTTCTCGTTCCGTCAGACTTAGGTTCTTTCCTTTAGGTTTTCGTATCACACACCTTTACTTTTAGTCTTGGACTTGAAAAAATTAGTCTCTTGAACTTGAGGCGTTCCTATCGTCGTTAATCCACAATGCTAACGTTTAGCCTAAGCTAATAATTGATTGAGGGGGTTGAGTAATCTTCCAACCTCGAGTCAGTTGCTTTGGTTGCTCTGATTCCCAAGAAGCCGCGCTTCCCAAGCCCTGCGTCCTTCACTGCCTTGCTTTGGTTGCCCTTGATTGCCCTTGCTAGACCTGGAAAAATCCAATATTAGACCAATTCTCAAATGGATGATCAAGCACTTGAGTATATACACCTTTAAAGATCCTTTCCCTTTTGCCCAAAATTTCAATGATTGCCCCCTGGCTTTCTAGTCCCACACTAGGTCAACCTCAAAAATATCCTCTAAAAAAATCAACGTATTCTTTTTTAAAAAAACAGTGGAGGTCACGTAGTACTCGTAAAGAGCTTTCTAACGAGCCATAAAGCTCAAAAAACGGACTTTGGATGAAAAAGATATGAGCGTTCAGGCCCTTGGGGGTAAAAAACTAATACACAGGTTTTTCTTTCCCTATGAGCTAAGGGGTCTCCTATGATTCTAATCACCCAAAAATTTTCCAAAAATAGCTTCAAAATTGGCCAAAAATTGAAACCCTAAAATTTGCAATTGGGGTGGACAATCGCGATGGTCTGAGATGATCGCGATGGTCTGGGACCGTCGCGATGGTCCAGGTGAACCGTCGCGATGGCGTGGCACAATCGCGATGGTCCGATGGGGCGAACTGTCGCGATGGTGTGAAATGGATGATTGCGATGGTCTGAAAATGAACCGTCGTGATGGCTCGATCGGTGGACAATCGCGATGGCGTCAGTCAACGGTCAACGTGAACCGTTGCGATGGTCCAAAGTGAACCGTCACGATGGTCACAGATGTGATGGCGTGAGCCAATCGCGATGGTGCAAATATCGAGGTGTCGCGATGGTCTGAGGGTGTCGTCGCGATGGTCTAGCTTGCCACGTGGCAGCATTGGCGCGATGGCGTGAGCCAATCGTGATGGTGTGGGGTCGACGAGATCGTCACAATGGTCAAGGACCATCGCGATGGTTCAAGTGAACCATCGCGATGGCGTGAGACCGTCGTGATGGTCCGGCCGAGCCATCGCGATGGCGTGAGCCAACTGCGATGGTGTGACACAATCGCGATGGTCTGAGCCAATCGCGATGGTCCACCAAAGTATGAATTTTGCAAATGCAACAATGGATTCCTAGATGCGCAAGGGTTGCCTACACACTGGTGTGGTCACCTACCTCAAATTCCAAACTTTGCAGACCATCGCGATGGTCTGACACAGTCGGCAATTTCTGACAGAGAGTACATTTCTTACCTTTCTGCAGCCTTCCTGATGCATTGGAGCTCTGTACCTGCAAGAAAACTTAAAAACACATAAGTACACACAAGCACAAAATCTCTCTCTCTCTCGCACATGCACAAATGAGGGGAAATGAGGAGAATGGGTGGATATGGTGAATTTTCTGATTTTTTTGGAGTTGAAGATGATGATGCGGTGGTGAAGATGGAGTGTGGGGGAAGTGAAAAACACTAAAAACTAAGTAAAAACAACAACAAAAACTAAAATTTTTACCTTCCAACACCACTTCTTGCTATACTCTTACCATCACACATCCGTCCTAGACTCGATCCCCGGCAACGGCGCCAAATTTGGTGTTGCTCTAGCACAATGGTGAGAACCACGTCAAGAATCTCCACCTCCTTAATGTCAATCCGCGGAAGAGATAGGAGTGATATGAAGATCGTGAATGTGAGATGAAGTGAGAGTGAAGGTGAGAAGCATGGAAATGCACACACACATACACACACACTACGAAGAGACAAGCAAGACACAATGGAAGGTGAGAAATCAACTCTATTGCTCACTATCTCAATTACAAGCTCAAATTAGCTCTAAGCTCACACTAACTAACACTAGCTAACCTCAAAAATGAGCTGTCTAGCTCTTTTTATAGATTCTACACTAGTTTTGACCGGTTTCACATCTAGTGACCGGCATAGTTAAAAAATAGGTCCTAAGTGTTATTTGAAAGGGTAAACGGTGTCTAAAAATAACCAAAATTGGTACGCTCATTCTACCTAAGCTCCTCAAGCTCGAGGACTCCTCGGCTTGCACAAAATGGAGCTATGAATTACAAAAAGGGTTTTTCTATGTTACATATGTTACAATAGTGATGAAAATCATTGTTGGAGGTTTTGAAGAATATTTATAAAACATAATCTTTGAAAAATTGATTCGACTGACTCCCTGCTCTGTCTTTACATGCTTCCACGTCTTTTATGCCTCTGGCTGCTGCCAACAAAAACCTCTTATGCTAGTTTTCTATGCCTGCAAAAATCTAATCTAAAATGGTATCCCCTCTACCCAAACTTGAGGCACCTTATAAACATGTCTATGAAGGTTGTATTTTGGGCAAAATGCCGCATTCTTCCTTCCCTAAAGATGGTTCCATTCGAGCTTCCCATAAATTTTAGCTAGTTCATAGTGATGTATGTGGTCCTATGCAGACACCTTCTTTTGGGAACTACCATAAATGAGAGAGAGAGAGAGGGAGAGAGAGGATTTTTCCAAGCATGCATGGGTGTATCCATTGAAAGCAAAGTCTAAAGTGTTTATGTGCTTCGAACAATTTGTGGTTATGGCTAAAAATCTGTCAGCATGCAAATTGGGCACTCTCCATTCTGATTGAGGGGGGGAATACATGTCTTCTAATTTTAATGCATTTTTGGCTGAGCAAGGAATAAAAAATCAGTGTACAATTGTTAGTATATGATCAATGTCTACCCCTCATGATTGTATGCACATTTTGTAAGGCCCCCTTCATGAGGAGAAGCCAAGCGTGCATTACCCAATTGATGGGAATCCCAACTTGAATGTTGGATGAAGGTCATATTGGACCATGTAAGATATTATAAGGAAAGGGAGTTACCAGGGTCCCCAATTGTGGGGTCCGGGGCAGCGGTGAGCAGCCCCGGCTGGGGGGTCCAAGGGGGCCAGCGGGCCCCCTGGTTGGGGGGTCCCAGGGGGCCAGTGGGCCCCCTGGTGGGGGTCCGGGGACAGCGCCCCCGGCGCGACGGTAAAGGGAATATTCCATGGAATATTCCCTGTCGGAGTCAGAAATCATTTATATTTGTTAGGTCGGTTCAACCAGTCTAAGCCGTGTATGGCAATTACGCGGGCGGTGGCCGCCCACGCTCTACTGCCCATGTATAGCCGTCCATGGCAGGCCACCCATGATCCTATATATACATGACTTCTGCACTACCTAAGATACCGAGTTGAGCCAGCATACCTCTACCTTGTATCTCCCTATCTAGAGTTGTCTAGATCACCATTTAAGCTCTACCTTGAGAGCGCACGGGTGGACAACGCCATCATCTTTGTACTTGCTGCTAGTAGAAAATTGTTGAGATTCTCCTATATCTGTTATCTTCTCTGCTATTGCTCCTCTGTTATATTGCATAACTATTGTCTTACAACAATGCCATATACACCTCAACAAAATGGATTTATTGAAAGAAGAACAATTCTTTCATGGAGATGGAAAGGTGTATGGTCAAAAGTAAGGCTTTACCACATAGCTTCTAGCTTGAGCCTATTTTGTGTGCAACATATGTACTTAAGAGATGTCCAACCAAAGCGCTCCAATCTATCACTTCATATGAGGCATGGCATGGTTGCAAACAATATGTTGCTCATCTCCATGTCTTTGGTTGTTTGGCTTATGCATTATTTCATGAACAACAACGCAGGAAATTAGATGATAAAGTAGTGAAGTGTATTTTTGTTAAGTACAATTCTAAAAGCAAAGGATATCGTGTGTATCATCCACAAACTAAACACATTATTTGCGATGTAATTTCTGTGGAAGAAGCAATTCATCCATTACTTTCATGTATTAAGGAGACATCAGTTAGCTCCAAAGATGTGTATGACACTTTGCTGCCTCTTTTACATATGGATAGCCAAGTGCGGTTTCAAATGACGCAATTTCTCAACCTTTATAGGTTTCACATGATGATGTAGATCATTCCATTTCTGATGCAAATTTACATGATGCATTTGTTGATGAGAGGGCTGATATAGAGGAGGCAAAAACTATGCCAAAATGGTTGGTGCAGACTTTGATAGATAGCAAATTTGATGCACCGCTATCATATCATACTCATTCATGCTTTCATAGTGCTTCTTTTGCATCAAATTTCTATGCAATGGCTATCTCTAGTTGTTGTGATGAGAATCAAGCTATTTCTTTTGATGAAGCACAAAATTCAAAAAAATTGATGCCTGCTATGCAATCAGAATATTATGCTATTATGAAGAATGGTACTTAATCTCTATGTGATTTTCCTCTAGGAAAAAAGGCCATTGGCACCAAATGGGTATACAAGTTGAAATGTAAGCTTGATGGAATAGTTGATAGGTATAAGGCTAAGCTTGTTGCAAAAGGTTATGCTCAAGAGAAAGGCATTGATTTTGATGAGAACTTTGCACCCATATGTTGAATGACCATCTTTCATAGCATTTGTGCACTTGCAACTCATCCTGGTTGGAATGTACATCATTTGTATATTAAAACTACATTTTTAAATGGTGACTTACATGAAGATGTGTATGTATTTCAGCCCCATGGTTTTGTGTAGATAGGGCATGAAAATAAAGTGTGCAAGTTGAAAAAGGCATGATATGGTTTGAAGCAAGCACCATGTGCTTGGTATGAAAATATACATGCCTACTTGATTGCACATGGTTTTGAGAACATACCAACTGAGAGAACCTTATAGGTTAAGCGTGCAGATGATGTACTTGTGATCATTGTTGTGTATATTGATGACATGCCATTCACTGGTCCTAATGAGAAGCACACTGCTAAATTTAAGGTTTATTTGCATGCCTCTTTTGAGATGTCAAATTGGGGCATTTGCATCATTATTTTGGCATTCACTTTATGCAAGTTGATGGTGGAATAACTTTGTGTCATTATTGCAGCATTGTGGCCTTGAAGATTGCAAACCAATTTCCAATGCTATGGAAACAAGTTTACGTTTCATTCTTCATAATGCTGGAGGTGCATTTGATGTTGTTCTCTATCAGCAGGCTATTGGATGCTTGATTTACTTATGAGGCTGAGTATAGGGTAGATTTCATAGTGATTGTTGAGTGTGTGTGGCTCAGACACCTTTTGGCTAATTTGGGTGTTGGTCAATCTTCTACCACCAAAATCTTCACTAGTAGTGAGAGTGCATTTGCAGTTGTGAGGAATCCTATGTTCCATGCTTGCACAAAACAAATTGAGGCTCATTATCATTATATCATGGAGAGGTTCTTTGCTAGAGAGGTTCTCTACCTCGAGAGAAGTTGGAAGCTTTCCACAAAGCTTTGGGATTACTTCCTTTCATCAATTGATCTCTTTCCACATAGCTCGGCACTTCCTTATACATGAGTGCAAGCTCCTTGTTCACTATATCACTCCTTGTGGAGATTTGGTGATATATTTTGGTAGTGATTTGTGTTAACACACTTAGGACCATCAAGGGTACTTTTTCCCTCTTTAGGAGGTTTTTCTCTTGGTTTGTATGTATGCCTATAACCCTAATGGGTCACTTATCTTTGTAAATTCACTTGGTAATTAATTTTGTTGTGTTGTGCTCCAAGCTTCTTCTTCTGCCTTGTGCTATTCACGTGCTTTTGTAGACCTCAAACTCCAACAATACTTGCATTCCAATGAGTTTGGCATGGCTTATTAGAGAACATGTTTACTATTGCAACAACATAGGAGATATTCGGTTTGCTATTGCATGAGTAGATGAGACTTCCAACTGATTTCGTATATCCACTTGAGGTGAAAAATCATTAATAGATAATTTTGCCTTGATCTCCATAAGTGTAGAATTCTCCTTGCAATCTTCCATGAAAAATTCCTTCAAAATTTTTCTTGCATACTATATCCAACTAATTTCCGATATCCACTCGAGGTGAAATATCTTCAATAGATAATTTTCCATTGGCCTCCATAAGTGTAGAAAATCTACTTGCAATCCTCCATGTCAAATGCCTTCAAAATCTCTCTGGCATACTTTTGTTGAGAGATGAATGTCTTCCCTGGTTCTTGGCATAGTCCAAGGAAGCATTAAGCCCAAGTCTATGATTTTAAATTCTAAACTCGGAGCATCTTTTGTTTTTTGAAGAAGAGCATCATCATTTCTTGTAATCACAAAGTCATCTACATAGACTAAAATCTTTAAAACATACAATTTAGCATCAAAAAAAAAATTGAAACTTATATCCAAGGGGTACTTACCATGTTCTAGAGGCTTGTTTTAGCCCTTATAATGCATTCTTCAGCTTACATACTCAAAACCTAGTGGTTGAGACATGTATATCTCTAATGTGAGGTCTCCATTTAGGAACATTAATGTGACATCCATGTGATATAATGTCCATTGTTTATGCATAGCCACAACTAGTACTATTCAGATACTCACCATCCTTGTAGTTGGGACAAACGATTCACAAAAGTCAATCCCTTCAAGTTGTGACTAGCCTTGTGCAACAGTCTTACTTTTTACTTCTCCAAAGTACTATCAACCTTGTAATTTAGCTTTGTGACCCACTTAGTGCCAATGCCGTTGCACTTAGGGGGTTGATCCACTAGCCCCCAAGTTCCATTATTCATGATATTTTCATACTTTGTTTGCATGGTAGCCTTCCAATTGGGATCATGTAGTACCTCTTCCACATTTATTGGTTCCTTGGATTCTTCTTGGACGAGCTCAACCATCAAGGTTGTGTTACAATATGGGAACTTTCTCATCTATGTTTTCTCCATTCTGTGATCATCTTGGTCCATCTATAATTTGTTCTAGTGACTAGGGGATGGGGTTTTAGAATCATAGGTTTCCTCACCCAATGCGGCAATGGATTTTTTCTTGGGTGATGATAGGTTGGTGACTTTTAGACTGCTCATCAAAAGATGATGCTTCCTTATCTTGAGTAAAAGGGATAGCTCTTGTGCCAAGTTCATAGTAGATTCCCCTTTGCTTGATGATTATGTGGAAGCTCTCTTTTCCTCCTCCACTACATGTGGTTGATCCTCCTTAAACACCACATCATGACTTGCCATGATCTTTGTTAGCAAGAAAAATGATGATTTTTTAATGCATTAACATGCTTCCATTTGGTGGAATTTATGTTTGAATTCAGGTGTTTTGCAAAGAAAAGAGAGGTAGTGTGGAACACACGGATTGTAGGCTATAATGAGGAAAAACAATGGGGGGATACAAATTGTGTGTTATGCCTTTTTTTATGAATTGCCAAGGTATGATGCTGCAACATGGAGTGACTTATCATCAAGGTATAAACAATATAAACATGGAGGAGAAGTGCTTGATCTCCTTGAATAGATGTAGCATAAGGGGGTCTCTCTTAATGCAGTTATACCTCGGCTTGTTTTTTTGGGATACATTTGGAGGGATTCCATATTTACTTTTTACACTTGGGGATGGTCATCTATAGAATTTTATTTTGGATGTCTATGCTGGACAATTGTGAGATAGGAAGTAGGTCTCTCTAGGAACATAACCTATCACACTGAGAACATTTTGTTCCAAGGATGCAATATATATCTTTGGTGCTTGAGATAGGTGAATGATTATATATATAACAGTTTGGCTATTGGAAAGGACGGTGAACTGATCATCGGCACCATTGATGATATTAAAAAAATATATACATTCGAATCGTACCATTGAAGGAATATGTCATGCCATTTCTCATCAAGAGGATCACAAAGTGTTTGATTTTCAAGCTTGAAAAAATTTATATTTGCTCACTGGAAAGTAGGCCAAAGGCTGTTTTTTGTGGTTTCATTTTCACAGACCTGCTATACTAGAGCCACCCTCATCAGAGGGGCATTTTTTTCTTCTACCTTTATAGTGTGGTTAGAGGGGAAATGGATATGGGCCGCCGACAAGAAAAGGTAGCTGATTGTCTTTTTGGAGAGTGTCCCATTAGAATAGAAAAAGGGAGGGCTCTCTTGCATTTTTTTGGCTCTCGGTGGTTGGGAGAGTCATGAATCAGAGAAGTAGAGGGGAAGGAGTTTTGTTATGGCTAGGGTCCTTTGTAGTCGAATAAGGAGAGGGAGGGTCATGCGGGGAGTAGCTGGTACAAAAGAAGATACACAATTTCAACGCTTTAGAGGAGAAAACGATTAAATATAGGTGCAAAAATATAGGTTGACTGGCAAAGGTGCAGCTTACTATTCAAAGTCCATATAAAAAAACAAGTTTGTCAGAACATAAATCTATGGCACGGAGTATGCATCAAGATTTGCTGACACAACAGGGACATCTGAAGATCAAAGAAAAGTGAGAGGTGTTAAAAAAAGGGGACATTCTATGGAGAGCTTATCATGGTGTAGACTACAAGGAGTTCTTTATGCTAGGAAATGGTACAAGAGCATCGAGCAGAGGGGTAATTGAAAAATTCTATTCAATGATACAGATGGATGAAGCTTCTTCACATTACACATTCAGATTATGTGGATAACCAAGACTCAAAATCACTTTATTTTATGAGCATTCTTTATGCATGTACAAGATAGATTGTTTCAACCTTGGTCGGGCTTTGAAGAAGTTATGGTTGGGTTCAACTTTCATACTCATGTTTGGAAGATAGAGCCATAGAATGAACCCACTTAGATTGTCTAAGTTGAAGCACTGAAGGATTGTGATGAGGCTGCAAAAGAGATGAATTCTAGATGATGGAGGGAATCCCAAAGTATTCCGAACCTTATTGTTTTCTTGGTATGATAGTTTACTTTTCACTATGGTTACAATTGATTCATTATGCATGCATTTGTACCTTTTGGATTTTGGAGAGGAGATGGAATTTATTTCACTATTAGGTGGAGTTTTCATCCGAGTGATTCATGTTTGAATTGTTTACTAACCTTCACATCTATATGCACAATAGAGATGTTGGATTTATGTTGACACATGAATCGATCATAGCAATGCATTAAGTAAGTGTATAATTCATTATCTTTCACAACCTTTGAAGGCATGACAATTACTTAAAGAACTTCGTGAAGCAGGGGAAGAAAGGAAGATTATGGTGATTAGATAATAGAACACACATGTCGTTACATGGAAAACCATGATTGTCGTCAATTGTTTCATAAACAGGGGATGGGCAAAGGTTTTTATTTTCATTGAAACAAAGATTGAACTTTAGTTTAGCACCGACTTTGACTAGGACCAAATAATTGACCATGATGGAGGCCTTAGGCTTAGATCCAAGAAGCTAATATTCATCAAGTCAGTCATAACAAAGATTCGTGAAGTTAAAGTTTAGCAAGTGTGCTATCTATGGAAATGAAAGGTGCCATGTTATCCTATTGCAAGGAAGTGTTTATGCTTTCTCCCTCATTTTTAAGTACCCCTTGACATACCTGGTGAACGCAGTGTGGAAGGAGGGGGTGAATGAAGGACATGATAACAAGACAAAGGAATTCATGAACACATAGACTAGTGGGGTGTGCTTGCTTGTACATGAGAAAAATTTCTTGGAAGTCAAGTATAACTCCTAAAGGCTAGGTTCAAAATAGGAGTTAAGCTTTAGGTCAAAATTTGTGTTAAATTTGGATTCAAGATGGCCGAATTTTAGCCTAGGACTTGGTGTCACATTTCCTAGTTAAAACGACATCAATAGAAAAGGCTTGGGCTAGGTTAGAACTTCAAGATGGAGGCTGACCTCTAGGGTAAGGATCAAACTTAATAGTGCAGTCCAAAATTCACTTTCATGGGAATCGGAAAGTTGGCCTAATTGTGCATGTCATTGAGCCTAAAATAAGAAACTCTTGCCAAAATATAGGGGGTTGAGTAGATTTATCTACAAGTATTAGCACTTTTCTCGAGTTTAGGACTTCTTATCAATCTTCTTAGCCTCTTGGTTGTAAAGATTATAAGACCTTTTACCCTCATTATACCCTAACAAGATAAATTTTATGCTTTTTGGTTGAATCTTGTTTCTCTCCCTATTTGGAACATGTACATAATATTCACTTCTAAATACTCTAAAATGGGAAATGGATGGGCTTTTACTAGTGTAATCTTAATCTTAACTTGGTAAACTTGATTTCTCTATTGTCCCATAAAACCATGCATATGTGATAGAATTTGTTCATGTGCATACTTAATGTATGCCAAAAACATATACATCTTTACTTGAAGATGGTTAGCATGCATGAGGTTCAAAAATTGAACCCCCTCCTTTGTTGAGATATCAAACTCAGCATGTGATGATCCAGCATCACATGTATCACTTTTTCATTTCTCTGACATGTATAGTAGTCACGTTGATATATGTCAGGGATACTTCATTGAGTTTTACTAGATTTATCTACCAATAGTGATGGCACATTTGGTTCTTGCTAGCTCACTCATGCACAAACATTAGGTTTTTCCTTATGTACTATTCTTTATATATTGCACTTGTTGTATTCTTGTTTTTAGGTCATTCTTGTACGTTCCTTTTATGTAATAGAAGAAGAAGAAGATCATTCTTCCTTGCCTCAATCTGTGTGTGTGCTTCTCTTTGATTGTGAGAGTGTGTGTGATCTCTCTTCCTTATCTCCTTCTTTGTGAAATGGTATTAGAGCCAGAGTGGCTCAAGAGAGCTCATGGAGAAGGCCGACAATGAAGAGTACAGGAGGAGGCATGGAGAAAGCACGATTCACAAATGACCTCAGATTGCTTCAAAAATTGGTGTGAAGGTAGAAGACCTCAAAAATTTATCAGATCAAAGTTTCGGGGCCATCTAGACCTCCATTTTGAGGCTACAAGGTGGGGCCCACAAAAAAAAGCCAAGTCAATTTGCAAAATTGTAACTTGTGTCGTGTTCGGCAACACTCATATATTTCAGATCCACAATTTCAAGTGATTTCGTGTACTGTTGGTACACAAAAATTGTGTTTTTATGAGATCAAACTTTCACGTCATAGTGTGATAGTGTTCAAGAAGAAGTGTTGCTTGTAGTGTTTTGCAATGTTGTGAATAGCTACAGAAATGGAAAACGCAGATGGAATGAGTCAGCTTATGAGCGATAAGCTGGACAAGAACAACTTCCATGTTTGGAGATTCAGGATGAATAATTTCCTGATGGGAAAAGTGTTGATTTATTTAGGTGGTGATGTGTGTGAACACGCTAGGACTACCAGGGCAATTTTTTCCCTCTCTAGGAGGTTTTTCTCCCCCGTCTTGTATATACGCCTATTGCCCTAATGGGATACTTATCTTTGTACATTCTCCAGTAATACATTCAGTATTGTGTGTTGTGCTCCAAGCTTCTTCTTCTTCCTTGTGTTGTTTGCGTGCTTCCGTAGACGTCTAACTCCAACAATTGGTATCAGAGCAAGTCATCACTTCATCTAGGGCATCATTGACACTCCTCCATTTGCAGTCTCAGAATTGCATGAATTTTGGTGAGCATACTCAACGTGTTTTCGAGATCAAAACAGTTTTGTTGTGTGGTGCCGAAATCGCGATCTGACCTCGTTTCGGCCTCCGAACGCACTATTATAGTGCTTGTGTAGGCTATTTTGTCTTTTTGTGCCAAAGATATATACCAGTTTTTGTTCGCCGGTATAAGCGTCTCAAAGTTTGCTACAGGTCTAGCGGAATTCGTCTGGGCATTTCTATTCAACTTTTTGAGATACAGTCAATTTTCTGCATCAAGGTATTTTAGTCACCGGCCATGGCTGAAAGCAATGATGTATTCTATATGTTGGCTGTTGAGGATAAGTTGGATGGTACCAACTACTCGTTATGGGCTTATATGATCCGACATGTGTTGGTTGCAAAAGGACTATGGAACATTGTGCAGGGTATCGAAAAACGTCCTATCACACCTGCAACTGTTACAACTGTAGGTATTGAAGCTGATGCAGAACGTGTCGAAGATGATGATATTCTGCATATTCCTATTCGTGCTACAGTTTCTACTGCACCTACTATAGAGAAGATTCCCTGGGATGGCAGAGATGCCCAGGCACATGCATTGATAGCTTTGTCTGTAAAACATGCCATTATTCCTCACATTTTCTCTTGCAGAACAACTAAGGATGATTGGGATACACTTACCACATTGTACCAAGCTAGGAATGAGGCACGTGTTGCTTACCTCCAAAAACAGTTGGAGAGTGAGCACATGAATGAAGGTGATTCTATGGATAGTTTCCTAACGAAGATCAAAGACTTGAAGCAATAGTTGATTTCCGCTTATTAGGTTATACCAGATAGTTCACTTGTGCAGACCATTCTGAATGGTCTTCCTGATTCATATCAGAGTTTTGCTTCTACTCTTCGATTGATGATGAATTCCTAGCTAGTCAGAAGGGCAAAGGAAAATGGAGCTCTTCAAGTAGTAAGCAAAAATCTGCTAATTCTGCATATTTTAAGAAGGAAGATAAAGATGAGAAGAAATCAAAAAAGCAGAAATTGTTTTGTAAGTACTGTAAAGGAAATGATCGTATTATAAAGAATTGTTCAAAACTGGCTGCTAAAGAGGCAAAGAAGAAAGAGGCTTGAATGGTTGTTGTAGAGGCCTCTACACCAAAAATAGAGTCTGCTAATCTTATGCAGGAAGAAGAATGGGCGTTTACTACTGTCTGCAGTTTTGACCCATCTTCTCATGAGCATTGCATGTCTGTAGTAGACTCAGATGTTTGGTATTTTGATAGTGGGGCAACCAAACATATTACCTTGCAGCGCAGTTTCTTCTCTTCACTCGAGCCTTCCCCTATAGGGAATACTGTTACATGCACCAACAACTCCTCTTATCCTGTTATGGTAGTTAGTAAGATCATTTTGACTACTGCTGATGGTAGTTCTTTCACTTCGTCGGATGCTTTATTTTTGCCAGGGATCAAGAAGAACCTGCTATCAGTTTTTGCATTAGCCAAGATTGGCTTGGTTGTGAAATTTCTTGATGACAGGTGTACAGTTCATGATCTGTCAAATGGCGATGTGATTATTGCTTCTAGCATTTTATGTTGTGGGTTGTATAAGCTCATAGACTATGAAAGATCTGTAAATGATTTGGCATGTGCTGTAAATGATTCTCAGGCTATCTCAGATGCAAAGCTTTGGCATGCACGCTTTGGTTTTCTAGTTTGTTATGCCTGTAGAAATCTAAAATGGTGTCCTCTTTGCCCAAACTTGAGGCACTTGGAAAACATGTTTGTGAAGGCTGTATTTTGGGCAAAATGCAGTGTTCTTCCTTACCAAAAGATGGTTCAATTCGGGCTACTCAAAAATTGCAACTTGTACATAGGGTATATCCATTGAAGGCAAAGTCTAAAGTGTTCATGTGCTTCAAACAGTTTTTGGTTTTGGCTGAAAATCTGTCAGCATGTAAAATGGACACCCTCCGTTCTGATTGAGGGGGGAATATATGTCTTCTGATTTTAATGCATTTCTGGCTGAACGTGGGATAAAACACTAGTGTACAATGCCGTATACACCTCAACAGAATGGAGTTGCTGAACGAAAGAACAGGTCACTCATGGAGATAGAGGTGTATGGTCAAGAGTTAGGCTTTACCACATAGTTTCTGGCTTGAGGCTGTCATGTGTGCAGCATATGTACTGAACAGGTGTCCCACTAAAGCACTGCAGTCTCTCACTCCATATGAGGCTTGGCATGACCGCAAGCCATCTGCTGCTCATCTGTGTGTTTTTGGTTGTTTGGCATATGCATTATTGCCTGAACAACATCGCACAAAATTGGATGATAAAGCAGTAAAATGTATTTTTGTTCGGTATAGTTCTGAAAGTAAAGGCTATCGTCTGTATTATCCATAGACTAAACGCATTCTGGTTAGCCATGATGTTGTTTTTGTGGAAGATGCTATTCAGCCATTGGTTTCATGTACTAAGGAGACATTTGTTAGCTCCAAAGACATGGATGATACTTTGCTACCTCTTTTTACAGGTGGACAGTCTAGTGTTGGTCCCAATGAGGCAACTTCTCAGCCTTTGTAGGTTTCATGTGATGATGTAGATCATTCTGTTTCTGATGCAGATTTACATGATGCACTAGTTGATGAGAGAGCTAATATTGAGCAGGCAAAAACTATGCCAAAATGGCTGGTGCAGACTTTGCGTGATAGCAAATTAGATTTGCCTCTATCATATCGTCTTCGTTCAGGCTCTCATAGTGCCTCTTTTGCATCAGATTGCTATGTTATGGTTGCATCTAGTCTTTGTGATGAGAATGAGCCTATTTCGTTTGATGAAACACAAAATTCAAAAAATTGGATGGCTCCTATGCAATCTAAATATGATGCTATAATGAAGAATGGTACTTGGTCTTTATGTCACTTGCCTCCTGGCAAGAAGGCCATTGGCACTAAGTGGGTATACAAGTTGAAGCGTAAACCAGATGGTACAATTGACAGGTATAAGGATAGGCTTGTTGCAAAGGGTTATGCACAGGAAAGAGGCATTGATTTTGATGAGACCTTTGCACCTACATGTCGTAGGTGACTACTGTTCGGAGCATCTGTGCACTTGCGGCTCATCATGGTTGGAATGTACATCAGTTGGACATTCAAACAGCATTTCTGAATGGTGACTTGCATGAAGATGTTTTTCAGCCCCGTGGCTTTATGCAGAAAGGGAATGAAAACGAGGTGTGCAGGTTAAAGAAGGCATTATATGGTTTAAAGCAAGCACCACGTGCTTGGTATGAGAAGATACATGCCTATCTGATTACACATGGTTTTGAGAACAGTCCAACTGAAAGCACCTTATATGTTAAGCGTGCTACTGATGTGCTTCTGATCATTGTTGTCTATGCTGATGACATGCTGCTCACTGGTCCTATTGATAAGCATATTACTGATTTTAAGGCTGATTTGCATGCCTCATTTGAGATGTCTGATTTGGGGCATTTGCATCACTATTTGGGCATTCAGTTTATGCAAGTTGATGGTGGAATGGCTTTGTGTCAAATGAAATATATTGACACATTATTGTAGCGTTTTGGCCTTGAAGACTGTAAGCCTATTGCCACTCCTATGGAGACAGGTTTACGATTGAGTCTTCATGATGCTGGAGATGCATTTGATGATGTTCTCTATCAGCAGGCTGTTGGATGCTTGATTTACTTATGCATTACTCCACCAGATATTCAATTTGCTGTCTCACAGATGAGCAGGTTTATGCATTGCCCAGGAGTCAAGCATTGGTAGGCAGTTAAGCGCATCTTTCACTATTTGAGTGGTACTCGGATACTTGGGTTGTTTTATCCCAAGGGGGGATCACTACCGCTAGATTTGCATGCTTTTTTTTACTCTGATTCGGCTGGTTGTTATGACAGTCGTGTCTCCACTAGTGGCTTTTTGCTTCATGCTTGATAGCTCATGTATATCTTGGTTGAGCAAGAAGCAGCCTACTGTGGCCACTTCTAGTTGTGAGGCTGAGTATAGGGAAGCTTTCATAGCGACTGTTGAGTGTGAAAAGCACACAAGGAAGTATTTTCAAACATTAAGATCTGATGGAGGAGGTGAATACATGTCAAATGAGTTCAGGAATTTTCTAAAAAATCATGGAATTCGGCATCAGTTTTCATGCAAGTACACACCACAACAGAATGGAGTTGTTGAACATAAAAATAGACATATTGCAGAAATAGCAAGAGCCTTGATGGATGAGAAGAATACGCCTCATTGTTATTGGGCAGAAGTTATGCATATGGTTGTATACATCATGAACAGAACTCCAACTACTGTTGTACATCAAGTTACACCTGAACAGAAGTTCACAGGTAAAAAGCCAAACTTATCACATATAAAAGTTTTTTGTTGTATTGTATATGTACATGTTCCAGATGAGTTCAGGACAAAGCTTGATCCGAAAGCAGAGAAATGTGTCTTCATTGGAAACTCCCTTGAACAGAAGGGATATAAATGTTGTAACCCACTCACACGATAGGTGAAGGTAAGGAGAGATGTGGTATTTGATGAAATGTCAAGCTTCAATGTAGATGCCAAAGATGGACTTCATCTTGAATCAAATGGCAAAGGAAAAGCTCAAAAATCAAGTGCAAAATCTTAGGTTTTGAGTGGACCAGATGAATCACCGAGCAATAGTTGCAACTCAAATCCATGGAGTGGAAGATTGCGTGGAAATTTCAATCCAATAAGTTCCTCAAATACATCCAAGAAAGGTAAAGAATAGCTTTCTGTTGGCAGTAAAACATGTGCAGTTTTTGAAGACATTGATGGAGATTCAAGCGGTTCAGAAAAGAGTCTTGATGAGGAACTTGGATTGCCCTCTATGAAGACTCCAGGAGTAAGAAAGGAACATGCACATGAAACAAGGAAAAGTGATCGAGGACAAAGAAGATATGGGAGGATGCAGAATTCAGTGCAACGATTGACCTATGACACTTATATGGCTCGTCATTGTGCCTACATGACCAAGGTAATACAAGATGTTGAACCTTCTTGTTTTGAAGATGCAATTGGAAATGCAGATTGGAAAAAAGTTATGGATGAGGAGATAGCTACACTTTATGGAAACGAAACATGGAAGCTAGTTCATTGCCACAAGGAAAGAAACCCATAGGCTGCAAGTGGGTTTACAAGATAAAGCACAATGCTGATGGTAGCATAAGCAAGTACAAAGCACGATTGGTAGCAAAAGGATATGCACAAACATATGGAATTGATTATGAGGAAACATTCAGACCTGGAGCTAAAATGTCTACTATCAGAACACTTGTTGCATTAGCTACAACAAAAGGATGGACTTTGCATCAGATGGATGTGAGAAATGCTTTCCTACATGGTGAGTTACAGGAAGGAGTATACATGGGCCAGCCACAAGGATATGAAGATTCAAAGCATTCAGAACATGTTTGTAGGTTGCAAAAGGCTTTGTATGGGCTGAAGCAAGCTCCTCATGCATGGCATGCAATGATTGTTGATTACTTAACCACCATTGGGTTTTCTATGTGTGATGCAGATCATTCACTATATGCAAGGAAGGGTGATGATGGCATCACAATTGTGGCTATTTATGTTGATCACTTGATTGTAGGTGGTGATAATGAAGAAAGCATTAAAGAGGTAAAGAAACTTCTTATGCAAGAATTTGACATGTAAGATCTTGGTGTGTTGCGCTATTTCTTGGGCATTGAGTTTATACATACAAAAACAGGTATATGGATGTCACAAAGGCAATAGGCCTTGAATATGTTTCAAAGCCAATTTCTATGCCATTAGATTAGAATTTGAAGTTGGATACTACATTAGGTGAAGCATTGGAAAATGCTACTATGTATAGGAAAATTGTGGGAAGCTTGATATATCTCACAATTATAAGGCCTAATCTTAGCTACACTATTGGACTTGAAAATCAATTTATGCAAGTTCCCACGAAGCCACACTTGGATGATTTGAGATGCACTCTACGTTATGTGAGTGCTACTTTGGATTATGCATTGTTTTATGAAGCTGGTGTAGATTTGCAGGTTCACGGATACATCGATGCAAATTGGGCTGGTAGCATTCCAAATAGAAGATCTACTAGTGGTTTTCTATTCTCACTTGGGAGTGTAGTTATTACATGGAGCAGTAAGAAGAAACCCACTGTTGCTTTGTCAAGTAAAGAGGCTAAGTATAGAGGTGATGCAATGGCAGCATGTGAGGAATCATGGCTGGAGAGGCTACTTGCAGATTTAGGTGTGGAAGTGCAAAAGCCTATCACCATCTATTGTGATAATCTAGTGGCATACAATTAGCACAGAACCCCTTTTTCATGCTAGAACAAAGCATATCAAGGTACATTATCACTTCATTAGAGAGAAGGTATAAGCAAGTGATATTGATCTTTTTTATGTGAGAAGAGATGAATAGGTTGCTGATATTTTCACTAAAGCACTTGGAGCAGAGAAGCTGAAGAAGTTTCGAAAGATGCTTGGATTAGCGGACATGGCATTGAGATTGAGGAGGAGTGTTGAGATATCAAGCTCAACATGTGATGATCCAGGATGAAACGTACCACTTTTTCATTTCTCTGACATGTATAGTAGTCATGTTGATATATGTCAGGGATACTTCATTGAGTTGTATTAGATTTATCTACCAAGAGCGATCGCACATTTGGTTCTTGTCAGCTCAATCATGTGCGGACATTAGGTTTTTCCTTACGTACTGTTCTTTATATATTGCACTTGTTGTATTCTTTTTTTTATGTCATTCTTGTACATTCCTTTTATGTAATAGAAGAAGAAGAAGATCATTCTTCCTTGTTTCAATCTGTGTGTGTGCTTCTCTTTGATTGTGAGAGTGTGTGTGAGCTCTCTTCCTTATCTCCTTCCTCGTGACATCCTTAAATCATGAACGGACTTCTAATAGGAACTCCATTCAATGCATGAGCTATATTCATGCTTTCCATTCACATTCATGCCATGCTATAATGGAAATTGTATTTGCATTTTCTAACAATCTTTAGGTGGTCATTTCATTCCTAGCTAATAGTTAGTAAAAGTCTTTTGTTATCCATTTATGCCTTAAATGCACTTAGCTGAATAAATTCATGCACCTTTCTATGTGCATATGGACACCTACTTCATTTGAAACACATTTCTATATGCATTACTTTTAACATGGCCAAGTAAGTAACAAAAATGGAAACAATACTTATCTCCCTTTGAGGTACATCTTTCCTTTGATCCCTTGCATAGCGAGGCTTATCTAGTGGAATACTTTGTGCCTTAGGTTGCAAGATTGGGTCACCATGACTTACCAATCTCCAGTTTTCTTTTTTAGGCATCCTCATACTCACTTGTATGGCCAGCAATGCATTTAACCTTGTAAAAACTTTAAGGATTCCTAAAGACATTGAGTTCTATGCATATCAATGCATGCCAATACTTAAATGGATAGTTTCCTAAATCATGATGATAAAGTAACCTATGTACTATGAGGAATGCATTTTTTTTCATCCCATGATGTATCAAATGAATAATAAACTGGACAAAATGCAAGTGAAAGACAAATTACTTATCTTCAATCAATCCTTGAAGACTTCCTTTAGTTGAGATTTGGAAGTAATGATGCCAAACTCTTCCATCAAGCTCCATGCTTCTTTGTGTTGAAGTTGAAAATGGAGATGCCATCCCTTTTCTTGAGGCTTGAAGTTTTCAATAATATGTGAGAGAAAATGTATCTCTTGATGCTAATGGGAAACTTTCTCATATGGAATCTCTTCATCCTCTTCAAAAGAACTTTTAAAGAAAGCACTAAAGAAGTCATACAAAATTCAAAAGCACTATGGAAGTCATGGAAGATTCAAACCGGCTGCCAATAAAGGACTTTGAATTGCTCTTGGCTGCTCTTTATATGTAAGAAATCATTGCAATTGGTGATTACATGTGAATTTATCAATCCCATATGTGATTTTATTTGTGAGAAAGGAGAGTATATGAAGGATACGAGCTTCCATTGACTCTCATTCATTAAGAGTGTTGAGAATTTCAATGCTCAAGATGCTCCTACTTGTTTAGGCATCTCAAGGCCCTTCTTGGCCTCCTAAAGAGTGTTTTAGGGGCCTAATTGGTGTTGTGAGATCCCCTCTCTTATGAGGGGTCATATCATATGTATTTTTGTAGCTCTGAAGTGAGGAAATAGATGCCTAGATGTTCGAGATATTCACGTGTGTACACTCTCAGAGGACAACTCAATCTTCAATCTACATGTGGTGCACCACAATGGATTCAGCTTCATTAGATCTTCACAATGATACCCTCATAGTAGAAAACTAAGCACCATATGCCACATACAATATACTCCACATATGGGTTGGAAAATATGTAGACCTACACAATACAAACTCAAATTTCTTAGTTTTTACAAATGCGGTCAAACATATATTCTATGGCTGACCACGCCACTATATGTTTTATTACAAAACATATACAAAGTTTTCTGGCCATTTGGCCTTTCACATGGACACTAATGATTTCAACCTCCCACTAAAAGCCAATATGGCAAAAGTGACTATGGGAGAAAAATAAAAAATGTTAAAGAATACCTGAGTGTAGGTATAAAAAGTATACTTCCCACCTGATGGGCATGTTACACAATGTACAAGTAACTATGCAAGAAATTGAATCAAGTAACCCTCATCAAGTGACAACAATGTCAAAACTATCCTATGTTAGAGCTTTATTCAAAGCATCTACAAAGTTACCTCGAGTATGAACCTTCTCAAGAAGAATGCGCTCAGTGGCTAAGCAATCCCAAATGAAGTGATTGACATAACTCAATGTGCTTGGTCTTTGCATGATAGTTTAGATTATTAGCCAAAACAATGGCACTCTCACTATTACTAAGCAAATGAGGTACATGCTAATGTAGACCCATATCACAAGCAAGACGAGAAAGCCACAATGCTTCCTTACATCCCTCACTACCTATAACATACTCTACTTCTGTACTAGAAACAATTGTTGGTGCAAGACAATCATCAATTGATGATTAGGACAAGGTTTGAAGTCAGAGAGAATGAAGCAAAGATCAACATATGAGGCTTGAAGTTTAGTGCATGGTCAGAAGATGAAGACTTGTATATACATGTATACTAATCTTGTAATTAGTTCATAAAAACTTTCTATTCTTGATGAGTCGGGATGTAAACATCTACATATACTTGATATAGATGTACTAAGAGTAGGAGAGATGATGAGTGATAAGTTTTAGAAGTCATTAGACTTTAGAAAGTAAGAAGAAGATGTATTATCTATCAGATGTATGATTTCTCTTAATAGAAAAAAGTTGTGCATTGATCTTTTGCTCAATGCTCCTTCTGTGTTTATCTTCTTGAGAAATGATTTTGTACAAGTCTAATTCTACGGTTGAAGGACCTTTATACAAGTTTTGAGAGCTTAATTGTAATCAAGCTAAGAGAATTTTAAGTAGGAACATTTACATGTGTAAAGAGAAGAAGTGAAGATAGGTACAAGTGCAAATTCGATGGTCAATGTTTATATCAGATCTCCCTCCACAATTTGAATTTTTGAGCAGCTAAGCACTAATTCTTTAAGTTGAAAGGTAAGCTACTCTTGTGCTAAAAGAATTTGAATAAAAGGGGTTAATTTGGGAGAATCATGCATTAGAAGTTATAGGTGTCAAAGTCGACTGCACAGAAGAATAGTTTCAGATATAGGTACATTGTTTGGAGGAAATCTCAAGATTTAGTGATCCTTTTGAGAAGTTCTAACTTGGAGAAGGTGCAAAAACTTTAGTTGACACCTTGTACAAAGTTTCATTGAAAACTTTACGCATTTGGTCAATCAATGAGTAGATTAAGTGCATCAGACTTTTCTAAGTAATCAGTTTTTTTCTTCACAATTAACTCAAGTCTTGATAATTTGGCATTAAATTTCCAAAATTGGTTGAGGTTATGAGTTGTTCTTGATATAGAGGTGCTATAACATCAAGGATAATTGGTTCTTTTGGATATTAGCACTCTCCATCAACGGTATCAAAGCAGGAGTCATCAGAATTGAAGAAAGGAAGACCTCGATTATTGCAGATATACAAAAATCAATCTTTGAAGATTCAAAAGGTGAAAGTCTAAAGTGAAAGATAGAGAAGGAGGCTTGAAAGCTAATCTTGCTTGGTCAATGAGGATGGACGCTCATCTTATGAGCAAAAACCTGATAGGATACATCACATGTGAAGAAGAAAAACCAAAATTTAGGGATCCTAGTGTTACAACTAGGGAAGAGCTCTCATATTTGAAGACATGGATGAAGAAAGATGCTCAAGCAAGGAGCAGTATCTACATGGGAGTGAATGATTACTTGCTACCTTGTATTAGAGGACTCAAAAGTGTAACTGATACATGGAATGCTTTGGAGGAGCACTTCCAAAACACTACAAAGTCAAGGAAGGCATCTTTATGGGTTGATTTCACCACATTCAAGAAGAAGGCTTCTCAATATATTTTTGATTATGTAGCAAGAATGAAGGATATTGTAAATGCACTAGGAGCAGTTGATGGAGACATTGAAGAGGACAAATTGAGAAGAAAAATTCTCACAAGTTTGAGAGGAAATGAGAAGTGGAAGCCATTCATTCTATCACTAGATCATTTCACTCCTTATTTGAATCAATTGGCAAGACATATGCTAACCTTTGAGCAGGATATCAAAGGTGATGTTGATAAAAGTACATGTCAATCAATGTATTCAAAGGACAACAAAAAGATTAACAAAGGCAAGCAACAATTGAATGAAGATGAAGGCAATATGAGTCAAGCCAACTTCCTAAGAGGAAGAGGAGGTGGCAAAGGAAGAGGAAGAGGCACAAGCAATAAAGATGGTGTCAAAGCTTTTTAGATTTGTGGGGAAGGGGAGAGTATTTCTCTAATGAGTTCAATGATTACTTATGGAATGCAGGTATAAAAAGGGAAGTTACTTGCGAGTACTCTCCTCAACAAAATGGTGTAGCAGAAAGGATAAATAGAACTCTTGTTGAGCTTGCAAGGTCAATGATGAAAGAGAAAAATTGTCATAATTATTTGTGGGATGAGGCTATGAATACAGCTACTTACTTGGTTAATAGACTTCCATGCAAGTCTTTGAATGCTATGACACCATATGAGGCATGGTGGGGTAAGAGACCTACCTTAGATCATTGCAAAGTGTTTGGATGTTTTTACGCACATATACCATCTCAGTTAAGGCATAAATTGGAACCTAAAGCTTAAAAGTATGTGTTCATTGGTTATGATGATAAGCAGATGGGTTATAGATTGTGGAGTCCATCCACAAAGCAATTCCTTGTGTCAAAGGATGTTATATTTGATGAGAAAGGTACTTGGTATGCAGGTACAATTAATATTCATGCAGGTGATGAAGAAGTCATGACCCAAAGAAAAGGGAAATCAAAGATTCAAGTTCTGGATGATGAAGAGATAGTTGATGCTCAAATTGATAATGAAGAGTTGCCAAGATTTGATCCAGAATATGAAGAACCAGAGACTTCAGAAAGTGGAAAAGCTAGAAGGTCAACAAGGAACAGAAAGCAACCCATAAGGTACAGTTATGATACTGCATTTTGGACTACTAAAGATTATGCTTACACGGTGAAAGTAGAAGAAGATCCTTCTACATATGATGAGGCAAAAAGTAAGGAAACTTGGGAGAAAGCTATGCAAGAGGAATATGATGCATTGATGGAGAATGAGACATGGGATTTGGTTCCTAAACCAAATAATCAGAAAATCATTGGATGCAAATGGGTCTACAAGACAAAAAGGTATGCAGATGGTGTTGGATGTGTGTAGAAATGTGAGAGACACACGAGAAGCACACACAAGGAGCACAAACGTAGCAAGACACACAGAGAAGATGATGGTTGGAATAGCTCTATCTATTGATGATGAACTAAACTAAAGTAAGAGCCGAATAATATCCCTAAGTACAAAGTACCACCACATATGAGAGTATCAAGTATGTGGTAACATGGGGAAAACACCTCTAGCCAACACTAAAGTAAAAAGTGCCCATGTATAGGGAAAAGGTTCACATCAAAGCTACTCGAGCAACACATAAATGTAACAAATCCCCCTAGAGCGAATGATGTGAACACATACAGGGAGTGACAGATCAGCCCCCACAAGGTAATAAGCCTAAAGCTTTGCGAAAAGCTTCAAACTTTTCCCATGGAAGAGCTTTGGTGAATATATCTACCACATTATCTTGTGTAGGCACATATACTAAATCAATATCTCCTGCATGAAGGCACTCTCTCACATAGTGATAATGCACCTCAATATGTTTGGTTCGTGCATGAAACACTGGGTTTTATGCAACAGCCAAAGCACTCTGTCTATCAGTGAGAATATGTGTAGCAGCATCAATCTCCATGCAAATAATTGACCATGATGGAGGCCTTAGGCTTAGATCCAAGAAGCTAATATTCATCAAGTCAGTCATAACAAAGATTCGTGAAGTTAAAGTTTAGCAAGTGTGCTATCTATGGAAATGAAAGGTGCCATGTTATCCTATTGCAAGGAAGTGTTTATGCTTTCTCCCTCATTTTTAAGTACCCCTTGACATACCTGGTGAACGCAGTGTGGAAGGAGGGGGTGAATGAAGGACATGATAACAAGACAAAGGAATTCATGAACACATAGACTAGTGGGGTGTGCTTGCTTGTACATGAGAAAAATTTCTTGGAAGTCAAGTATAACTCCTAAAGGCTAGGTTCAAAATAGGAGTTAAGCTTTAGGTCAAAATTTGTGTTAAATTTGGATTCAAGATGGCCGAATTTTAGCCTAGGACTTGGTGTCACATTTCCTAGTTAAAACGACATCAATAGAAAAGGCTTGGGCTAGGTTAGAACTTCAAGATGGAGGCTGACCTCTAGGGTAAGGATCAAACTTAATAGTGCAGTCCAAAATTCACTTTCATGGGAATCGGAAAGTTGGCCTAATTGTGCATGTCATTGAGCCTAAAATAAGAAACTCTTGCCAAAATATAGGGGGTTGAGTAGATTTATCTACAAGTATTAGCACTTTTCTCGAGTTTAGGACTTCTTATCAATCTTCTTAGCCTCTTGGTTGTAAAGATTATAAGACCTTTTACCCTCATTATACCCTAACAAGATAAATTTTATGCTTTTTGGTTGAATCTTGTTTCTCTCCCTATTTGGAACATGTACATAATATTCACTTCTAAATACTCTAAAATGGGAAATGGATGGGCTTTTACTAGTGTAATCTTAATCTTAACTTGGTAAACTTGATTTCTCTATTGTCCCATAAAACCATGCATATGTGATAGAATTTGTTCATGTGCATACTTAATGTATGCCAAAAACATATACATCTTTACTTGAAGATGGTTAGCATGCATGAGGTTCAAAAATTGAACCCCCTCCTTTGTTGAGATATCAAACTCAGCATGTGATGATCCAGCATCACATGTATCACTTTTTCATTTCTCTGACATGTATAGTAGTCACGTTGATATATGTCAGGGATACTTCATTGAGTTTTACTAGATTTATCTACCAATAGTGATGGCACATTTGGTTCTTGCTAGCTCACTCATGCACAAACATTAGGTTTTTCCTTATGTACTATTCTTTATATATTGCACTTGTTGTATTCTTGTTTTTAGGTCATTCTTGTACGTTCCTTTTATGTAATAGAAGAAGAAGAAGATCATTCTTCCTTGCCTCAATCTGTGTGTGTGCTTCTCTTTGATTGTGAGAGTGTGTGTGATCTCTCTTCCTTATCTCCTTCTTTGTGAAATGGTATTAGAGCCAGAGTGGCTCAAGAGAGCTCATGGAGAAGGCCGACAATGAAGAGTACAGGAGGAGGCATGGAGAAAGCACGATTCACAAATGACCTCAGATTGCTTCAAAAATTGGTGTGAAGGTAGAAGACCTCAAAAATTTATCAGATCAAAGTTTCGGGGCCATCTAGACCTCCATTTTGAGGCTACAAGGTGGGGCCCACAAAAAAAAGCCAAGTCAATTTGCAAAATTGTAACTTGTGTCGTGTTCGGCAACACTCATATATTTCAGATCCACAATTTCAAGTGATTTCGTGTACTGTTGGTACACAAAAATTGTGTTTTTATGAGATCAAACTTTCACGTCATAGTGTGATAGTGTTCAAGAAGAAGTGTTGCTTGTAGTGTTTTGCAATGTTGTGAATAGCTACAGAAATGGAAAACGCAGATGGAATGAGTCAGCTTATGAGCGATAAGCTGGACAAGAACAACTTCCATGTTTGGAGATTCAGGATGAATAATTTCCTGATGGGAAAAGTGTTGATTTATTTAGGTGGTGATGTGTGTGAACACGCTAGGACTACCAGGGCAATTTTTTCCCTCTCTAGGAGGTTTTTCTCCCCCGTCTTGTATATACGCCTATTGCCCTAATGGGATACTTATCTTTGTACATTCTCCAGTAATACATTCAGTATTGTGTGTTGTGCTCCAAGCTTCTTCTTCTTCCTTGTGTTGTTTGCGTGCTTCCGTAGACGTCTAACTCCAACAATTGGTATCAGAGCAAGTCATCACTTCATCTAGGGCATCATTGACACTCCTCCATTTGCAGTCTCAGAATTGCATGAATTTTGGTGAGCATACTCAACGTGTTTTCGAGATCAAAACAGTTTTGTTGTGTGGTGCCGAAATCGCGATCTGACCTCGTTTCGGCCTCCGAACGCACTATTATAGTGCTTGTGTAGGCTATTTTGTCTTTTTGTGCCAAAGATATATACCAGTTTTTGTTCGCCGGTATAAGCGTCTCAAAGTTTGCTACAGGTCTAGCGGAATTCGTCTGGGCATTTCTATTCAACTTTTTGAGATACAGTCAATTTTCTGCATCAAGGTATTTTAGTCACCGGCCATGGCTGAAAGCAATGATGTATTCTATATGTTGGCTGTTGAGGATAAGTTGGATGGTACCAACTACTCGTTATGGGCTTATATGATCCGACATGTGTTGGTTGCAAAAGGACTATGGAACATTGTGCAGGGTATCGAAAAACGTCCTATCACACCTGCAACTGTTACAACTGTAGGTATTGAAGCTGATGCAGAACGTGTCGAAGATGATGATATTCTGCATATTCCTATTCGTGCTACAGTTTCTACTGCACCTACTATAGAGAAGATTCCCTGGGATGGCAGAGATGCCCAGGCACATGCATTGATAGCTTTGTCTGTAAAACATGCCATTATTCCTCACATTTTCTCTTGCAGAACAACTAAGGATGATTGGGATACACTTACCACATTGTACCAAGCTAGGAATGAGGCACGTGTTGCTTACCTCCAAAAACAGTTGGAGAGTGAGCACATGAATGAAGGTGATTCTATGGATAGTTTCCTAACGAAGATCAAAGACTTGAAGCAATAGTTGATTTCCG
This sequence comes from Ceratopteris richardii, assembly GCA_020310875.1. Taxonomy (NCBI): domain Eukaryota; kingdom Viridiplantae; phylum Streptophyta; class Polypodiopsida; order Polypodiales; family Pteridaceae; genus Ceratopteris; species Ceratopteris richardii. The sequence continues at coordinate 130,579,467 of CM035430.1, read as the reverse complement.
CTTATTAGGTTATACCAGATAGTTCACTTGTGCAGACCATTCTGAATGGTCTTCCTGATTCATATCAGAGTTTTGCTTCTACTCTTCGATTGATGATGAATTCCTAGCTAGTCAGAAGGGCAAAGGAAAATGGAGCTCTTCAAGTAGTAAGCAAAAATCTGCTAATTCTGCATATTTTAAGAAGGAAGATAAAGATGAGAAGAAATCAAAAAAGCAGAAATTGTTTTGTAAGTACTGTAAAGGAAATGATCGTATTATAAAGAATTGTTCAAAACTGGCTGCTAAAGAGGCAAAGAAGAAAGAGGCTTGAATGGTTGTTGTAGAGGCCTCTACACCAAAAATAGAGTCTGCTAATCTTATGCAGGAAGAAGAATGGGCGTTTACTACTGTCTGCAGTTTTGACCCATCTTCTCATGAGCATTGCATGTCTGTAGTAGACTCAGATGTTTGGTATTTTGATAGTGGGGCAACCAAACATATTACCTTGCAGCGCAGTTTCTTCTCTTCACTCGAGCCTTCCCCTATAGGGAATACTGTTACATGCACCAACAACTCCTCTTATCCTGTTATGGTAGTTAGTAAGATCATTTTGACTACTGCTGATGGTAGTTCTTTCACTTCGTCGGATGCTTTATTTTTGCCAGGGATCAAGAAGAACCTGCTATCAGTTTTTGCATTAGCCAAGATTGGCTTGGTTGTGAAATTTCTTGATGACAGGTGTACAGTTCATGATCTGTCAAATGGCGATGTGATTATTGCTTCTAGCATTTTATGTTGTGGGTTGTATAAGCTCATAGACTATGAAAGATCTGTAAATGATTTGGCATGTGCTGTAAATGATTCTCAGGCTATCTCAGATGCAAAGCTTTGGCATGCACGCTTTGGTTTTCTAGTTTGTTATGCCTGTAGAAATCTAAAATGGTGTCCTCTTTGCCCAAACTTGAGGCACTTGGAAAACATGTTTGTGAAGGCTGTATTTTGGGCAAAATGCAGTGTTCTTCCTTACCAAAAGATGGTTCAATTCGGGCTACTCAAAAATTGCAACTTGTACATAGGGTATATCCATTGAAGGCAAAGTCTAAAGTGTTCATGTGCTTCAAACAGTTTTTGGTTTTGGCTGAAAATCTGTCAGCATGTAAAATGGACACCCTCCGTTCTGATTGAGGGGGGAATATATGTCTTCTGATTTTAATGCATTTCTGGCTGAACGTGGGATAAAACACTAGTGTACAATGCCGTATACACCTCAACAGAATGGAGTTGCTGAACGAAAGAACAGGTCACTCATGGAGATAGAGGTGTATGGTCAAGAGTTAGGCTTTACCACATAGTTTCTGGCTTGAGGCTGTCATGTGTGCAGCATATGTACTGAACAGGTGTCCCACTAAAGCACTGCAGTCTCTCACTCCATATGAGGCTTGGCATGACCGCAAGCCATCTGCTGCTCATCTGTGTGTTTTTGGTTGTTTGGCATATGCATTATTGCCTGAACAACATCGCACAAAATTGGATGATAAAGCAGTAAAATGTATTTTTGTTCGGTATAGTTCTGAAAGTAAAGGCTATCGTCTGTATTATCCATAGACTAAACGCATTCTGGTTAGCCATGATGTTGTTTTTGTGGAAGATGCTATTCAGCCATTGGTTTCATGTACTAAGGAGACATTTGTTAGCTCCAAAGACATGGATGATACTTTGCTACCTCTTTTTACAGGTGGACAGTCTAGTGTTGGTCCCAATGAGGCAACTTCTCAGCCTTTGTAGGTTTCATGTGATGATGTAGATCATTCTGTTTCTGATGCAGATTTACATGATGCACTAGTTGATGAGAGAGCTAATATTGAGCAGGCAAAAACTATGCCAAAATGGCTGGTGCAGACTTTGCGTGATAGCAAATTAGATTTGCCTCTATCATATCGTCTTCGTTCAGGCTCTCATAGTGCCTCTTTTGCATCAGATTGCTATGTTATGGTTGCATCTAGTCTTTGTGATGAGAATGAGCCTATTTCGTTTGATGAAACACAAAATTCAAAAAATTGGATGGCTCCTATGCAATCTAAATATGATGCTATAATGAAGAATGGTACTTGGTCTTTATGTCACTTGCCTCCTGGCAAGAAGGCCATTGGCACTAAGTGGGTATACAAGTTGAAGCGTAAACCAGATGGTACAATTGACAGGTATAAGGATAGGCTTGTTGCAAAGGGTTATGCACAGGAAAGAGGCATTGATTTTGATGAGACCTTTGCACCTACATGTCGTAGGTGACTACTGTTCGGAGCATCTGTGCACTTGCGGCTCATCATGGTTGGAATGTACATCAGTTGGACATTCAAACAGCATTTCTGAATGGTGACTTGCATGAAGATGTTTTTCAGCCCCGTGGCTTTATGCAGAAAGGGAATGAAAACGAGGTGTGCAGGTTAAAGAAGGCATTATATGGTTTAAAGCAAGCACCACGTGCTTGGTATGAGAAGATACATGCCTATCTGATTACACATGGTTTTGAGAACAGTCCAACTGAAAGCACCTTATATGTTAAGCGTGCTACTGATGTGCTTCTGATCATTGTTGTCTATGCTGATGACATGCTGCTCACTGGTCCTATTGATAAGCATATTACTGATTTTAAGGCTGATTTGCATGCCTCATTTGAGATGTCTGATTTGGGGCATTTGCATCACTATTTGGGCATTCAGTTTATGCAAGTTGATGGTGGAATGGCTTTGTGTCAAATGAAATATATTGACACATTATTGTAGCGTTTTGGCCTTGAAGACTGTAAGCCTATTGCCACTCCTATGGAGACAGGTTTACGATTGAGTCTTCATGATGCTGGAGATGCATTTGATGATGTTCTCTATCAGCAGGCTGTTGGATGCTTGATTTACTTATGCATTACTCCACCAGATATTCAATTTGCTGTCTCACAGATGAGCAGGTTTATGCATTGCCCAGGAGTCAAGCATTGGTAGGCAGTTAAGCGCATCTTTCACTATTTGAGTGGTACTCGGATACTTGGGTTGTTTTATCCCAAGGGGGGATCACTACCGCTAGATTTGCATGCTTTTTTTTACTCTGATTCGGCTGGTTGTTATGACAGTCGTGTCTCCACTAGTGGCTTTTTGCTTCATGCTTGATAGCTCATGTATATCTTGGTTGAGCAAGAAGCAGCCTACTGTGGCCACTTCTAGTTGTGAGGCTGAGTATAGGGAAGCTTTCATAGCGACTGTTGAGTGTGAAAAGCACACAAGGAAGTATTTTCAAACATTAAGATCTGATGGAGGAGGTGAATACATGTCAAATGAGTTCAGGAATTTTCTAAAAAATCATGGAATTCGGCATCAGTTTTCATGCAAGTACACACCACAACAGAATGGAGTTGTTGAACATAAAAATAGACATATTGCAGAAATAGCAAGAGCCTTGATGGATGAGAAGAATACGCCTCATTGTTATTGGGCAGAAGTTATGCATATGGTTGTATACATCATGAACAGAACTCCAACTACTGTTGTACATCAAGTTACACCTGAACAGAAGTTCACAGGTAAAAAGCCAAACTTATCACATATAAAAGTTTTTTGTTGTATTGTATATGTACATGTTCCAGATGAGTTCAGGACAAAGCTTGATCCGAAAGCAGAGAAATGTGTCTTCATTGGAAACTCCCTTGAACAGAAGGGATATAAATGTTGTAACCCACTCACACGATAGGTGAAGGTAAGGAGAGATGTGGTATTTGATGAAATGTCAAGCTTCAATGTAGATGCCAAAGATGGACTTCATCTTGAATCAAATGGCAAAGGAAAAGCTCAAAAATCAAGTGCAAAATCTTAGGTTTTGAGTGGACCAGATGAATCACCGAGCAATAGTTGCAACTCAAATCCATGGAGTGGAAGATTGCGTGGAAATTTCAATCCAATAAGTTCCTCAAATACATCCAAGAAAGGTAAAGAATAGCTTTCTGTTGGCAGTAAAACATGTGCAGTTTTTGAAGACATTGATGGAGATTCAAGCGGTTCAGAAAAGAGTCTTGATGAGGAACTTGGATTGCCCTCTATGAAGACTCCAGGAGTAAGAAAGGAACATGCACATGAAACAAGGAAAAGTGATCGAGGACAAAGAAGATATGGGAGGATGCAGAATTCAGTGCAACGATTGACCTATGACACTTATATGGCTCGTCATTGTGCCTACATGACCAAGGTAATACAAGATGTTGAACCTTCTTGTTTTGAAGATGCAATTGGAAATGCAGATTGGAAAAAAGTTATGGATGAGGAGATAGCTACACTTTATGGAAACGAAACATGGAAGCTAGTTCATTGCCACAAGGAAAGAAACCCATAGGCTGCAAGTGGGTTTACAAGATAAAGCACAATGCTGATGGTAGCATAAGCAAGTACAAAGCACGATTGGTAGCAAAAGGATATGCACAAACATATGGAATTGATTATGAGGAAACATTCAGACCTGGAGCTAAAATGTCTACTATCAGAACACTTGTTGCATTAGCTACAACAAAAGGATGGACTTTGCATCAGATGGATGTGAGAAATGCTTTCCTACATGGTGAGTTACAGGAAGGAGTATACATGGGCCAGCCACAAGGATATGAAGATTCAAAGCATTCAGAACATGTTTGTAGGTTGCAAAAGGCTTTGTATGGGCTGAAGCAAGCTCCTCATGCATGGCGTGCAATGATTGTTGATTACTTAACCACCATTGGGTTTTCTATGTGTGATGCAGATCATTCACTATATGCAAGGAAGGGTGATGATGGCATCACAATTGTGGCTATTTATGTTGATCACTTGATTGTAGGTGGTGATAATGAAGAAAGCATTAAAGAGGTAAAGAAACTTCTTATGCAAGAATTTGACATGTAAGATCTTGGTGTGTTGCGCTATTTCTTGGGCATTGAGTTTATACATACAAAAACAGGTATATGGATGTCACAAAGGCAATAGGCCTTGAATATGTTTCAAAGCCAATTTCTATGCCATTAGATTAGAATTTGAAGTTGGATACTACATTAGGTGAAGCATTGGAAAATGCTACTATGTATAGGAAAATTGTGGGAAGCTTGATATATCTCACAATTATAAGGCCTAATCTTAGCTACACTATTGGACTTGAAAATCAATTTATGCAAGTTCCCACGAAGCCACACTTGGATGATTTGAGATGCACTCTACGTTATGTGAGTGCTACTTTGGATTATGCATTGTTTTATGAAGCTGGTGTAGATTTGCAGGTTCACGGATACATCGATGCAAATTGGGCTGGTAGCATTCCAAATAGAAGATCTACTAGTGGTTTTCTATTCTCACTTGGGAGTGTAGTTATTACATGGAGCAGTAAGAAGAAACCCACTGTTGCTTTGTCAAGTAAAGAGGCTAAGTATAGAGGTGATGCAATGGCAGCATGTGAGGAATCATGGCTGGAGAGGCTACTTGCAGATTTAGGTGTGGAAGTGCAAAAGCCTATCACCATCTATTGTGATAATCTAGTGGCATACAATTAGCACAGAACCCCTTTTTCATGCTAGAACAAAGCATATCAAGGTACATTATCACTTCATTAGAGAGAAGGTATAAGCAAGTGATATTGATCTTTTTTATGTGAGAAGAGATGAATAGGTTGCTGATATTTTCACTAAAGCACTTGGAGCAGAGAAGCTGAAGAAGTTTCGAAAGATGCTTGGATTAGCGGACATGGCATTGAGATTGAGGAGGAGTGTTGAGATATCAAGCTCAACATGTGATGATCCAGGATGAAACGTACCACTTTTTCATTTCTCTGACATGTATAGTAGTCATGTTGATATATGTCAGGGATACTTCATTGAGTTGTATTAGATTTATCTACCAAGAGCGATCGCACATTTGGTTCTTGTCAGCTCAATCATGTGCGGACATTAGGTTTTTCCTTACGTACTGTTCTTTATATATTGCACTTGTTGTATTCTTTTTTTTATGTCATTCTTGTACATTCCTTTTATGTAATAGAAGAAGAAGAAGATCATTCTTCCTTGTTTCAATCTGTGTGTGTGCTTCTCTTTGATTGTGAGAGTGTGTGTGAGCTCTCTTCCTTATCTCCTTCCTCGTGACATCCTTAAATCATGAACGGACTTCTAATAGGAACTCCATTCAATGCATGAGCTATATTCATGCTTTCCATTCACATTCATGCCATGCTATAATGGAAATTGTATTTGCATTTTCTAACAATCTTTAGGTGGTCATTTCATTCCTAGCTAATAGTTAGTAAAAGTCTTTTGTTATCCATTTATGCCTTAAATGCACTTAGCTGAATAAATTCATGCACCTTTCTATGTGCATATGGACACCTACTTCATTTGAAACACATTTCTATATGCATTACTTTTAACATGGCCAAGTAAGTAACAAAAATGGAAACAATACTTATCTCCCTTTGAGGTACATCTTTCCTTTGATCCCTTGCATAGCGAGGCTTATCTAGTGGAATACTTTGTGCCTTAGGTTGCAAGATTGGGTCACCATGACTTACCAATCTCCAGTTTTCTTTTTTAGGCATCCTCATACTCACTTGTATGGCCAGCAATGCATTTAACCTTGTAAAAACTTTAAGGATTCCTAAAGACATTGAGTTCTATGCATATCAATGCATGCCAATACTTAAATGGATAGTTTCCTAAATCATGATGATAAAGTAACCTATGTACTATGAGGAATGCATTTTTTTTCATCCCATGATGTATCAAATGAATAATAAACTGGACAAAATGCAAGTGAAAGACAAATTACTTATCTTCAATCAATCCTTGAAGACTTCCTTTAGTTGAGATTTGGAAGTAATGATGCCAAACTCTTCCATCAAGCTCCATGCTTCTTTGTGTTGAAGTTGAAAATGGAGATGCCATCCCTTTTCTTGAGGCTTGAAGTTTTCAATAATATGTGAGAGAAAATGTATCTCTTGATGCTAATGGGAAACTTTCTCATATGGAATCTCTTCATCCTCTTCAAAAGAACTTTTAAAGAAAGCACTAAAGAAGTCATACAAAATTCAAAAGCACTATGGAAGTCATGGAAGATTCAAACCGGCTGCCAATAAAGGACTTTGAATTGCTCTTGGCTGCTCTTTATATGTAAGAAATCATTGCAATTGGTGATTACATGTGAATTTATCAATCCCATATGTGATTTTATTTGTGAGAAAGGAGAGTATATGAAGGATACGAGCTTCCATTGACTCTCATTCATTAAGAGTGTTGAGAATTTCAATGCTCAAGATGCTCCTACTTGTTTAGGCATCTCAAGGCCCTTCTTGGCCTCCTAAAGAGTGTTTTAGGGGCCTAATTGGTGTTGTGAGATCCCCTCTCTTATGAGGGGTCATATCATATGTATTTTTGTAGCTCTGAAGTGAGGAAATAGATGCCTAGATGTTCGAGATATTCACGTGTGTACACTCTCAGAGGACAACTCAATCTTCAATCTACATGTGGTGCACCACAATGGATTCAGCTTCATTAGATCTTCACAATGATACCCTCATAGTAGAAAACTAAGCACCATATGCCACATACAATATACTCCACATATGGGTTGGAAAATATGTAGACCTACACAATACAAACTCAAATTTCTTAGTTTTTACAAATGCGGTCAAACATATATTCTATGGCTGACCACGCCACTATATGTTTTATTACAAAACATATACAAAGTTTTCTGGCCATTTGGCCTTTCACATGGACACTAATGATTTCAACCTCCCACTAAAAGCCAATATGGCAAAAGTGACTATGGGAGAAAAATAAAAAATGTTAAAGAATACCTGAGTGTAGGTATAAAAAGTATACTTCCCACCTGATGGGCATGTTACACAATGTACAAGTAACTATGCAAGAAATTGAATCAAGTAACCCTCATCAAGTGACAACAATGTCAAAACTATCCTATGTTAGAGCTTTATTCAAAGCATCTACAAAGTTACCTCGAGTATGAACCTTCTCAAGAAGAATGCGCTCAGTGGCTAAGCAATCCCAAATGAAGTGATTGACATAACTCAATGTGCTTGGTCTTTGCATGATAGTTTAGATTATTAGCCAAAACAATGGCACTCTCACTATTACTAAGCAAATGAGGTACATGCTAATGTAGACCCATATCACAAGCAAGACGAGAAAGCCACAATGCTTCCTTACATCCCTCACTACCTATAACATACTCTACTTCTGTACTAGAAACAATTGTTGGTGCAAGACAATCATCAATTGATGATTAGGACAAGGTTTGAAGTCAGAGAGAATGAAGCAAAGATCAACATATGAGGCTTGAAGTTTAGTGCATGGTCAGAAGATGAAGACTTGTATATACATGTATACTAATCTTGTAATTAGTTCATAAAAACTTTCTATTCTTGATGAGTCGGGATGTAAACATCTACATATACTTGATATAGATGTACTAAGAGTAGGAGAGATGATGAGTGATAAGTTTTAGAAGTCATTAGACTTTAGAAAGTAAGAAGAAGATGTATTATCTATCAGATGTATGATTTCTCTTAATAGAAAAAAGTTGTGCATTGATCTTTTGCTCAATGCTCCTTCTGTGTTTATCTTCTTGAGAAATGATTTTGTACAAGTCTAATTCTACGGTTGAAGGACCTTTATACAAGTTTTGAGAGCTTAATTGTAATCAAGCTAAGAGAATTTTAAGTAGGAACATTTACATGTGTAAAGAGAAGAAGTGAAGATAGGTACAAGTGCAAATTCGATGGTCAATGTTTATATCAGATCTCCCTCCACAATTTGAATTTTTGAGCAGCTAAGCACTAATTCTTTAAGTTGAAAGGTAAGCTACTCTTGTGCTAAAAGAATTTGAATAAAAGGGGTTAATTTGGGAGAATCATGCATTAGAAGTTATAGGTGTCAAAGTCGACTGCACAGAAGAATAGTTTCAGATATAGGTACATTGTTTGGAGGAAATCTCAAGATTTAGTGATCCTTTTGAGAAGTTCTAACTTGGAGAAGGTGCAAAAACTTTAGTTGACACCTTGTACAAAGTTTCATTGAAAACTTTACGCATTTGGTCAATCAATGAGTAGATTAAGTGCATCAGACTTTTCTAAGTAATCAGTTTTTTTCTTCACAATTAACTCAAGTCTTGATAATTTGGCATTAAATTTCCAAAATTGGTTGAGGTTATGAGTTGTTCTTGATATAGAGGTGCTATAACATCAAGGATAATTGGTTCTTTTGGATATTAGCACTCTCCATCAACGGTATCAAAGCAGGAGTCATCAGAATTGAAGAAAGGAAGACCTCGATTATTGCAGATATACAAAAATCAATCTTTGAAGATTCAAAAGGTGAAAGTCTAAAGTGAAAGATAGAGAAGGAGGCTTGAAAGCTAATCTTGCTTGGTCAATGAGGATGGACGCTCATCTTATGAGCAAAAACCTGATAGGATACATCACATGTGAAGAAGAAAAACCAAAATTTAGGGATCCTAGTGTTACAACTAGGGAAGAGCTCTCATATTTGAAGACATGGATGAAGAAAGATGCTCAAGCAAGGAGCAGTATCTACATGGGAGTGAATGATTACTTGCTACCTTGTATTAGAGGACTCAAAAGTGTAACTGATACATGGAATGCTTTGGAGGAGCACTTCCAAAACACTACAAAGTCAAGGAAGGCATCTTTATGGGTTGATTTCACCACATTCAAGAAGAAGGCTTCTCAATATATTTTTGATTATGTAGCAAGAATGAAGGATATTGTAAATGCACTAGGAGCAGTTGATGGAGACATTGAAGAGGACAAATTGAGAAGAAAAATTCTCACAAGTTTGAGAGGAAATGAGAAGTGGAAGCCATTCATTCTATCACTAGATCATTTCACTCCTTATTTGAATCAATTGGCAAGACATATGCTAACCTTTGAGCAGGATATCAAAGGTGATGTTGATAAAAGTACATGTCAATCAATGTATTCAAAGGACAACAAAAAGATTAACAAAGGCAAGCAACAATTGAATGAAGATGAAGGCAATATGAGTCAAGCCAACTTCCTAAGAGGAAGAGGAGGTGGCAAAGGAAGAGGAAGAGGCACAAGCAATAAAGATGGTGTCAAAGCTTTTTAGATTTGTGGGGAAGGGGAGAGTATTTCTCTAATGAGTTCAATGATTACTTATGGAATGCAGGTATAAAAAGGGAAGTTACTTGCGAGTACTCTCCTCAACAAAATGGTGTAGCAGAAAGGATAAATAGAACTCTTGTTGAGCTTGCAAGGTCAATGATGAAAGAGAAAAATTGTCATAATTATTTGTGGGATGAGGCTATGAATACAGCTACTTACTTGGTTAATAGACTTCCATGCAAGTCTTTGAATGCTATGACACCATATGAGGCATGGTGGGGTAAGAGACCTACCTTAGATCATTGCAAAGTGTTTGGATGTTTTTACGCACATATACCATCTCAGTTAAGGCATAAATTGGAACCTAAAGCTTAAAAGTATGTGTTCATTGGTTATGATGATAAGCAGATGGGTTATAGATTGTGGAGTCCATCCACAAAGCAATTCCTTGTGTCAAAGGATGTTATATTTGATGAGAAAGGTACTTGGTATGCAGGTACAATTAATATTCATGCAGGTGATGAAGAAGTCATGACCCAAAGAAAAGGGAAATCAAAGATTCAAGTTCTGGATGATGAAGAGATAGTTGATGCTCAAATTGATAATGAAGAGTTGCCAAGATTTGATCCAGAATATGAAGAACCAGAGACTTCAGAAAGTGGAAAAGCTAGAAGGTCAACAAGGAACAGAAAGCAACCCATAAGGTACAGTTATGATACTGCATTTTGGACTACTAAAGATTATGCTTACACGGTGAAAGTAGAAGAAGATCCTTCTACATATGATGAGGCAAAAAGTAAGGAAACTTGGGAGAAAGCTATGCAAGAGGAATATGATGCATTGATGGAGAATGAGACATGGGATTTGGTTCCTAAACCAAATAATCAGAAAATCATTGGATGCAAATGGGTCTACAAGACAAAAAGGTATGCAGATGGTGTTGGATGTGTGTAGAAATGTGAGAGACACACGAGAAGCACACACAAGGAGCACAAACGTAGCAAGACACACAGAGAAGATGATGGTTGGAATAGCTCTATCTATTGATGATGAACTAAACTAAAGTAAGAGCCGAATAATATCCCTAAGTACAAAGTACCACCACATATGAGAGTATCAAGTATGTGGTAACATGGGGAAAACACCTCTAGCCAACACTAAAGTAAAAAGTGCCCATGTATAGGGAAAAGGTTCACATCAAAGCTACTCGAGCAACACATAAATGTAACAAATCCCCCTAGAGCGAATGATGTGAACACATACAGGGAGTGACAGATCAGCCCCCACAAGGTAATAAGCCTAAAGCTTTGCGAAAAGCTTCAAACTTTTCCCATGGAAGAGCTTTGGTGAATATATCTACCACATTATCTTGTGTAGGCACATATACTAAATCAATATCTCCTGCATGAAGGCACTCTCTCACATAGTGATAATGCACCTCAATATGTTTGGTTCGTGCATGAAACACTGGGTTTTATGCAACAGCCAAAGCACTCTGTCTATCAGTGAGAATATGTGTAGCAGCATCAATCTCCATGCAAAGATCCATCAGTAGGCATCTCAGCCATATACACTCCACTGTAGCTGTGAAAACTGCCCTGTACTCAGTTTCATAACTTGATGTCACCACTGTAGGTTGCTTCTTACTCAACCAAGATATGCATGAGTCTCCAAGGACAAAGCAATTAACACTAGTGGACATGCGAGTATCATAACAACCATCCCAATCACTATCTGTAAAAGCATGCAAGCATGGCTAAATATCTCTTTCGTAAAAGAGACCTAAACTCAAAGTGCCTATGAGATATCTAAACACACGTTTTACCGCTTGCCAATGCTTAGTGCCAGGGCTATGCATGAATCGACTCAATTGGGAAACTCCCTACTATATACTCGGCCTTGTGTTGCATGCGTATATAAGACATCCCACAGCTTGCTAATAAAAAGAAGTGTCAAATGCATCACTGAAACCCTCAACTGAGAACTGAATCCTGTCTCAACTGGTATGGAAACTAGCTTGCAATCCTCAAAGTCAAAACGCTGAAGTAGTTTTTCAACATACTTTGCTTGATGCATAACAAATCCTCCCTCAATGGATACAAACTGGATGCCAAGATAGTAGCTCAAAAGACCAAGATAAGTGACATCAAAAGTATGCTACGAATCAGCCATAAGAATGTCAAGTTTTGAATCACATGACCCAGTCAAGAGTATGTCATCGACATAAAGAACAAGCACTATAAGATCAGCCCCATTTTTGCGTACATAGAGTGTGCTTTCAATCAGACTACATATGAAGCCAAGAGCAATCAAGTGCTTATGGATTTTGTCATACCATGCATGTGGATCTTGCTTGAGACCATACAAGGATTTATGCAAGAGAAAAACCATATGCTCTCTCTCTTTCATAGAAAATCAAGGAGGTTGCTTCACATAAACCTCTTCTTGCAAATCACCATTCAAGAAGGTTGTTTTTATGTCCAACTGATGCACTTTCCAACCTCGATGGGCAGCCAATGCAACCACGGTATGAATGGTAGTCATGTGTGAAGTAGGTGCAAAAGTTTCCTCATAGTCAATGCCATATTGTTGCACATATCCTTTGGCAACCAATCTAGCTTTGTAGCAATCAATGCTACCATCATATTTTCTCTTAATCTTATACCATTCCTATGTATGGAATCCATTTTTGATTGCATAGCACTCATCCATTGTGGATCATCACATGCATCTTCAAAAGAAAGTGACTTTTCATTACATGATGTAGCAATAACCGAATAATCCACAAAATTACTTGATGAATGGTGAGAGCTTAATCTTGTTCTACCAAGTAAAGGTGCACTCAATTTGTTGTCCTGCAAAGTTTGTTTCAGTCACTTTGGCATAGTTTGTGCACTCTTGATAGACATGCATTCATTATGTAAAACATCTTCAATATGTACATCATGCGTGGGCTGAATTTCATGCTCATTTTCAGCCATATTTTGACACAAATGTTCAACCACATGTGGCTGGAAATTTCCAGCAGTTTTGACATTTTTTGGCAAAAAATTTTCAACCATGTTTGACTGGAAATTCTCTGCATTTTCAGCTCTATTTTGTTGGAATTTGTCAGCCCTTTGAGCCTCAATTGGCTGGTCTACATGGCCATGGCCAAGCACACCATTTTGGAACAAAGGCATGAGTGTATCAAACACATCTTGTGAGCTAACTGTTGGCTGTTTTTTGCATTCAAGTAGAGGGAAAACTGAATTTTCAACAAATACCACATCTCGACTCACAATAATTGTGTTTGTCAATGGATGGTACAAATGATATCCCTTACTTTCAGCACTATAACCAACAAATAATACATTTCTTTGCCTTGTCATCAAGTTTGTGACTTTGTTGTGATGGCACAAGAGCATATGCCAAACAGCCAAACACACGCATATGACTAACCATAGGCTTATGACCATTCCAATCCTCATAAGGAGTGATGACTCTCAATGCTTTTGTAGGGTAGCGATTCAACACATAGTTTGCACACATGATCGCTTCCATCCAAAACTTATCAGGAAGATGCTTTCCTTTAACCATATATCATGCCATTTCAAGAAGTGTTCTATTTTTACGCTCAGCAACACCATTTTATTGAGGTGTATATGGCACCGTACATTGGTGTGAAATACCTCTTTCATGAAGAAGAACATTAAACTCATGTGACATGTATTCACCACCATGATCCGTGCGTAGAGTCAAAAGCTTTTGTGAAGAAAAATTTTCAGCCATACCTAAAAATGCTTTGAAGCAAGAAAATACCTCATTCTTTGTTTTCATATGATACACCCATGTATGACGAGTAGCATCATCAATGAAGGTAACAAAAAATACATGCTTCCCAAAAGATGGAGTCTTGACGGGACCACATACATCACTATGAACAAGCTCCAATTTTCTTGTAGTGTTTGTATGACTATCTTTTGAAAAAGAAGCATGATGCATTTTTCCAAGAATGCAACCTTCACATGCATGATTTTCAATTGACTCAAGTGTAGGCAAACCAATAACCATGTCCTTCTTTTGCAAGTAAAGCAAAATATTGAAGTTCAAGTGACCAAAACGAGCATGTGAAAGCTCCATTTCAGCCATGGAAGAAGTATGAGAAACCAAGGCATTCGAGGAAGCCCTCTTGTATGTATCCATGCAATACAAACCATTACATAATGTACCGGACATCACGATAACATCACCAGTGCTGAAATCATGAAGGATACACTTATCATCAACAAAGTGTACATGAAGTTCAGCTTTGGCAATCAACAGAACTAAAATTAAGTTCTTCTTGATATCGGGCACGTACAATGCATTTTTCAAGAGAATCACACCTCCATTAGCAGTTGTAAGCTCAATTCCTCTTACTCCAATGAGAGGATAAGAGGCATTGTTTGCACACACCACATGTCCTCCTTTGGGTGCATCTTTCAAAGATGCAAAAAGTCTTTTGCATGATGTTATGTGCTTTGAAGCACCGCTATCAAAGAACCAATCCGAATCAGCCTCACTCACAACCATACATTTGGAATGCAAAGATGCATCATAATGATATGTAACAACACATGCCCAAAAATCTTTAGCCATGTTAGCTTCATTAGTCTTTGCATTTGCTGAATTTTCAGCAATAGACATGCAGGATTCCTTCTTCTTTTCATTGCGCTTAGCAAGCTTTCTACACTCATCAATAGTATGACCAGCCTTTAGGCAATATTTGCATCTCTTCTTCTTTTTCAAATCAGCATCATTAGAGGAATGAGTGGAAGAGGAAGCTTGACGCGTTGGTTTTGAAGAACCCAAAGCTGAACCGTACTTGCTTTTCCCCTTTTGTGAGAAAGCAAGTGCTTGCGTTCCCTCAATCAAACCACTCCTATTCACTCTAGATTGCTCTTCTTGCAAAAGAAGAGACACAACCTCATCAGATGCATACATATTAGGATTCCCTTTCGCAACCAAATGGAGTGTAGTAGCAAAGCTTTGAAAAGATTTCGGTAATTATTTCAACAATGTAGAAAAGAGTGATGCATCCGGAATGATCTCATCTATGTTTGCCAATTGCTCTTTCAAGTCCTTGATGCATGTCACATACACATCCATCAGCTCATTTTCAGCCATACATACATCCTCAAGTTGCTTCCTCAAGTATGCAACACGTGCTTCATTATGCACGGCATACAAAGAAGCAAGAGTGTCCCATGTCTGAGTCTAACCCCTGTTCTTGTGGGATAAGGGGGGTCCCATGGGTACTATGCCCTTCCTTGTACAGTTGTAATTTCAAAGTTAAAGTCCGGGGGAGTAGGCCTCGGCCGAACCTCCATTTTAAAAGAGTGTCCCATGTCTGTCATGATGTAGAACATGACCGAATGTGTGGAACTATATGACCCTTCATAGAAAGCGCAATCAAAGCATGAGCTTGAGCATCTTTTCCATACCATATAAGCTTCTTTTCTGTAGGTGGAGAAGGAGAAACCACTATACTCGAAGAAGAAGCTCCATCTGTGATAGTAGATTGTGAAGGAGAAGAACCTGCGGGTCTTCGATCTACATCATGTAAGACCACATCGGATAGTTGGTCCCATCAAGCTTATCTTCAGCTTGAAGCATGCCAAACAAGTCATTGCTGCCCGCCATTTGACAAAAGAACAAGAATGTGACAAAATCTTCACTTCGACAAAAGCTGAAGTGAATGCTGAAATTTCAGCTCACAAACCATCACTCTGATGGCGATTCTGACTACACGAATGGCTTCAAAATGGGGGTAAAACCCTAATGCAACTGGCAGTGCAACTGGTGGAAATGCTTCTTGGCTGTTGAAATTCACAATTCTATGCTCCGAAGTCGATTTGCACTGTTAAAAGTGCACGCACGCCGCGACGCGAAAAACCAAAACTTGAGAAGGAGTTGAACCTGCTCTGATACCAATATTGGGTGTGTGTAGAAGTGCGAGAGACACACGAGAAGCACACACAAGGAGCACAAACGAAGCAAGACACACGAAGAAGACGATGGCTAGAATAGCTCTCTGTATTGATGATGAACTAAACTGAAGTTATAGCTAAATAATATCCCTAAGTACAAAGTACCACCAAATATGAGAGTATCAAGTATGTGGTAGCCTGGGGAAAAAACCTCTAGCCAACACTAGAGTAAAAAGTGCCCATGTATAGGAAAAAGGTTCACATCAAAGCTAATCGAGGAACACATAAGTGTGATAGATGGAAGTGTGTCTAGGGATAAAGCAAGACTTGTTGTGAAAGGGTATGCTCAAACATATGGTGTAGATTATGATGAGACTTATAGTCTTGTGGCAAAGATGACAACTATAAGGACTCTCATAGTTATTGTTGCATGTAAAGGTTGGAAGGTGTGTCAATTAGATATGAAGAATGCTTTTCTAAATGGTTATATTTCAAATGATGTTTTCATGGAGCAACCAAAAGGTTTCAAGGATAGAGCTTTGTATGGTTTGAGGCAGGCCCCGAAGGCATGGAATTACAGGCTTGTGAAGTTCTTGAAAGAGCTTGGTTTTCAAGTGTCTAAGGCAGATAGTAGCTTGCTTGTTAAAGCAAGTGATGATGGGTTCATTTACATTAGCATATATGTTGATGACATAATTCTTATAATTCTTATAGGTACAGATGAGAATGGCAAACAAAGTCTTAATAAAGCAGATGGAGAAAGAGTTCAAGATCAGTGACTTGGGAGACTTGTCATATTTCTTGGGAATGGAGATTTCATATACTCAACATGAACTCAAGGTCCTCTAAGTGGAGCCATCTTTAAGCACTTCTTGAATAGCTCCCCCTCTCCCAAGGAGGCCATGATTCTTTGAATGATGATCAAAGGTAGACACAAGTGAGTTCACAAGCAATGGAACCCAAGAACAAAACTTACATATGCAAGGACTTCACTTTGAGCCTAGAAACCCTAACCAACACACAACTAATAAACCTCGTGTTTTCTCTTGAACCTTGGATATTTCAACATGGAAGCAACTTGGAAGCAAACTTTAGGGTATTTTTCTTGTAAGGATTGATTGATTATGGAGGCACTAATTTTCTCATAAACATTGAACTTTAACTACAAAAAGTAGAGCCAAAAAATCTACCTTTCACATATTCGATTTCAAAGATCAAAGATCATTCTCTAGCCAAGACCAAGGCTTTGACAAGTTCATTCCCTTAAATTGAGACGATGATTGGTTGTATCGCTAAAGAATTTGTACCTAAAGAGCTTCATGATCCTATTGAAAGGTAGTAAGTAGCTTCGATCACCATGGAAGCAACCTAGATAATCAAGCTGCAATTATGGAAGCCTGAAAATTTTTAAAAGAAATAAAAAAGAAGTGCACACAAAAAGGCATCAAAACACAAGAATCAATACAAAATAGACTCGATTTTTCTTGTTTGGCCAATTGCCTACTTAAAAACTGAGGATATACCGTAACCTAGCCATTTGAATGTTAACACATAGAGGTTGATTCATTTTTCAACGATAACTTCATATTTTTTCCACCGCCCATATATATCATTTCAAAGTGATGGATATCAAAATTCGAAGTATAAGGTCTCAATTTCCAAATTTATTTTAACTCGTTCTTTTGATACATAAAGGAGAGGAAACTATAAAGTGAGAGGAAGGAACTTTTGGGATGAGGTCAAGGTGAAGAAAGAAATAGAGAAGAAAACTAGGAGACATAGTGCGTGTGTGCGAAATAGAATGGGACACGCATACAAATATGTTACTTCCACCACATCAAATCAACGGTCTTAAAACCCCTAACAAATCATTTCTGAATTGAAAAAAGATCGTCCTCACTCTAACATGGGTTTTGGCTATTTTTTGAAAGAAAAAAAATTTAGTTTTTGGAAAACCATTTCCCAATAACCATGTTCCATTCAAAAATAACAACATTTAGGCTTAGACCCATGATGGAAACAAAGATTGGAAGGAGCAAACCAAAAGGAGGGATTATGGGCGCCCCAAAAACAGAAGCAGAGAGAAGACACATCGGACTCCCGAGGTATTTGGCAGAGAATAGAATTTCGCAGTCAACTCCATGAAAGCGATGCTGAAATTCAGATTCCATGACATGGAAGAGTACTAAAAAATAGGAAGTACATAACATCACACAAAACTAGCAGAATAATCACTTCTGATAAGATAATAATCGATATTGAGAATCAAAGAATAATGTGCTGAACAGATCTGCTAAGAGCAACCGCAAAAATTGCTACTAAATACAGATCATACATTGCACCAATGGACAAAACGACATACTCCAGATTTCTTTTTACACGAGCAACTAGAACAATTGCCACCGCAGAGATCATGAATGTGCATCAGGACAGCACAATTATACAAACTGTATATATATATGTGTGTATTTTCTTGTATATGATGATGAGCCATCGATCGGTATCGCTTGCTCTCAATGAAGAGCAGAACGCTCTTCTACATTGCAGTCAGTAGCACCTGCAACCTCTTGTAGAGCACTGATGGAGATCTTGTCTTGCGCACTGTGAAGCAAGCAATCAATGTGACAAACCGCAATACGAATTTCGCCTCTCTATTCTGTATTGGCACTGGACGCTTAGGTTCAAGTTTGCGAGGCGTGCTCGATGATCCTTCATCTTAGTTCACGTTTGCAAGGGGTGCTCGATGATCTTTCAACAAAGATGAGTCCGCGAAAATTGGTATTTTTGATTCCTTCATTGTGAACTCCTTAGGACTAGGAGTCACCGCAACCTTCTCGGGAGATGGAAAGTTCTGCATCTCTTCTTTAAACTGTTGTACCATTTCCTCTACGCTTGGCACTCGCAATGCTTCAATTGTCTCTTTTGTGATTACCTCAATGGGCCGTTTTATCGGTGTTATACCTGTGGGCACATCCTCCTGGTATGCAATAGAAATAGAATTTCACAATCTATTTGTCATGTTTGTCTTATCAAAGAACAACAAAACTAAACACAGTGAACTTACCAAATAATTGGAACTGAAGCATTGGTCTGCTTCTGCTTGAATAGCAGCTGAACCATTTTCATGACTTGCTTGGAGCTCTGATAATGCCAACTCTTCTGAAGATGCTAAAGTCAAAATTGCTGTCGTTGTATCTGAATCTATCCTCAGGGATCCTATTCGTCGATAAAAGTATGCACGCACTAGTAAGCGATCTCCTACCAAACTATAACTCACAAACAGCTAAGTTTTAGGCAACTAAATACCTTCCATTGACTCCACCAGGCTACTTTGACAAGGCTCAAGGTTGGACTCCAGCGCCTCATTTGTTTCTTCCAATTTGGTTAGAAGCAAGCCATTACCATACACTCCCTCCCTGCAAAAGAACAAACCAGAATATCATTAACACTCGGAACTTAAAATAGGAATTCAAATATCTTAAATTTATTCAGTTATACTTGACAATTAGATCAACTTCAAGATGATTATTGTTCTCCAACTGTTGAACACCAGATTGAAGCTTCTTCCAGTGGTCTCTTGCTTCCGACGTGTTCTTCTCACTGTAAGTTGCGCCATCAAATTGAGCCAGAAATAACGAGTGATGTGATACTCAGCTTGGAAAAACGAAAGAAATAAAATGAGACTGTACCAATGTTTGAGACACTCGTCAAGTTTCTCCTGGCTGGAAGCCAAATGCGATGAAACCTCGTCAAAGTGGTATTCAGCCTCTTTAACGAAGCCATGCCATTGAGTTTGAGAATGTATAGTATTCACGTTCATATTATTCAGGTCTCGCTGCAAGCCTTCGGAGCTGCTTGTGTTGGATTCACGGATCATGCCTATTCTTGACATGACCTACATATCAGAGGAAAACCATTAGAACTCCTTTCTAGAACAAAATCAATACATGTCTACATCGATACAGTTTTTCACGAGTGTATAGCCATACAAGCTCCATCTTCCGAGCAGAGGCATCTGTGATCATTGCTGATATCTTTTCAAGTAAGAGCTGTTCCTCTTGCTTGCTCGTTTCCTGTAATCCCAGCAAGTGATATTAAGTGATGTTATGCTATTAACACATCATGAGATGCAACACTTGCTGTATTTTGAGGACTAATACCTTATATACTTCTTCAAGGTTGTCTAAACTCTCACAAATGCTCTTACTGGCATCAAGAACTGCCGTGTTGATGTCAGTTAAATTTCGTTTATGCATATCATAAAATGCTTCCAGCTCCTTGGAGAACAGTTTCACAGAGTCTAAACTTCCTTTTGCTTTCTATAAGCATTAGAGGAGTATCAGTGAAGAGTAAAGATACCAGAATGTCAAGAAACCTATTAAAGCTAAAATGACAAAGAATAATTCATTGATTAACATCATAGTTGTTGTGAACTAGTTTATTGATAGCATCAAAGTGATCTTGGGCCCAAATGGGTTGCAGACTCATTTATGGCCTTTTACCTCCTGCTGGTGCCTGATCAAAGTTGAAATTGTCTCTTCTTGGATGCTGAAAGATGTTTGAAGGTCGTGAAGTAATGCTTCAGCTCGCATAACAGATCCTGAGAGAATCTATCAAAGAGTGAAGGGAGCTTATTTTTAGAAGTCAGACAAGACAGATAGCTCTAAAATGCATAGGTTTTGGATCACTACTTTACTAACCTCCTCTAGAGAGGTCCTATGGGCAGAAATAACACCGTTCACTTTTTCAAATGTTGAGGTAGACTCTCTTTCATGTGAATGTGCAAGATCATGGATTTGCTTGAGCCCAGATACAAAAAATTCTTTTAGATTTGTTGCTTTTTGTTTAAAAACTTCAGTTGCCTGGCAAGATTTCAATCCTCAGTTCTAGTCAGTTTAATCATAGATCATCAACAACTCACAGATTCAGGGTCACAAACCTCCTGTTTTTTATCCATGAAGGATTGCATACTCTCTTGCATCTGCAGAATATACTGCTTTTGTAATTCAACAGACTTCAGCACAGAATCATGCAACCCCTTCAACTGTTGATCTAAGCCCCCATGGAAAATCTGCATGGTATGCTGATTGTCTGTTTCCACTCTACATTTTCTTTCTGTAGACTCAGAGAGAAAAGGCCATCAAGACATGTTCAAATTCATACATCCATGTATTTGTGATGTTATCTTCTATAGCCATAGCATACCGATCTTTGAGTGAAGAGCCCCAATCTCGCTAATGCAGCCCTCCAGTTGTGATTGAAGGCTTCCAGCTTGCTCAACAAGAGCATCCTCTGTAAATTAGACAGCTATCAGAAATCATAAAAGAGCTTCATATTTAATCCTGCTACCAAACCTGTGCACAGAAACAAACCTGAAGCTTGAAACTTCTCAATCATATAATTCCGCTCTTTGATTGTATACTGAGCCTCCTTCATTTTACTTCTGGTATCATTTAACAGCTCTTGAGTTTGATGAAGCTTTCTCTGCCAGAATGCAACATGTTGTGTCAAACTTAAGAATCAAATCATGGCTAACACATCGTAAGGATGATTCTCTAGATGAAGAATGACCTGGCTGACATCAAGCTTGTTATGCAATTCCTCACTCTGAGTTCGCTCTATATCAAGCTCTTCTTGTACACTCTCTAAACGCTGCATGATGTAAAAGGCATCAGCTTTGAGAAAACAAAAGCATAAATGGATTGTGTAATACAAACATACTTTGTTTTTTGCTTCAATCTCCAATTCCATCTGCTCTATTCTCTCTGACATTGCCTTCAGAACAAAAATGCATGATCAATGCTAGAAAAGGGAATAGGGTACATTTGTTCTTTGCATAAGATGTGTATCATATGACAGACCTAAAGAGAACAAGAATCAATATAACAAAGAGGTGTATGTACCTTCCGCTCAGCTTCCTCTTGCATATATCTCTCACGAGGTAAGTAAACCCCATTTTTTTCACGTGCAGCATGAACCTCTGATCAAATATGCATGTGTGATGTTCACGTGTCAAAAAGGAAAAAAGAGACAGTTCTATAGAATAGCAAAACAGCTTAGCTATGCACCTGCTTTAAGCCTCTCAATTTCACTATTCAGATCCTTGAGGAGCGCTGACTTCATCGTTTTCTGATTTATCTGTGTAACAGAAATTGGCTCTTCTATGTTAAGCCTTTCATATTGATTCGGTGGCATTGCAACCTTGCGAATTAAAACAAACCTCTGGCTTGTTCTTTATGTTCTTTGCTCTGTGTGCATAATCGAGAGTGCTGAGGGTCTCCTCCAAGCAGTGTACAGATGGAGAAACAGTTGCAATTATGCAAGTCTTCGTTTTACCTCCCAATGAATCTCTTAAAAGCCTTGTGAGTTTACTATCCCTGTATTAAATTTTTTAATTCCTGAATTATAAATATAATGGCATATAGGAGAGAAACAAGGAGGCGATTTGCCAATGCTGCACCTGTATGGTATGTGGCCTAGATGCTCCACAAGAGCAGTAATTACTCTTCCAAGTGTTAGCAAACTTTTATTTATTTCTCCAGCTTCCCTTGCACGGCCCTGCCAATTATTTGAGCGTTATTTAATTTAGCCTATCATAAAGGAAGTGTAGATTACATGTGAGAAGAAAGAAGCCCACATACTTCTCTAGCACCAGACCGCGAAATGTTCTCTGATCCAGCCAAATCTACAAGATTCAGCTTACCGCATTTCATCAATTCTTCTCCTTCAGGAGTGGCTTCCTTAATGTGGATTGTGATTGAAAAAATTGAGTGGGATCGACTGAATTCCATACAAGTTTTCCATGTCAATCCATTAGAGCGCAGTCACTTTATTGATGATGAAGATACAACGTACCTGCTTTGCTTGTTCAGCAAGGTTTCAGCAGTGCGTCTCTTGGCAGACCCTCTCTCCAGAAGAGTGTAGATCTCATTGGCACTGTAAACTATCTCTTCCTCAAGACCTCGAACTAAGACCCCTCCTTTTCCATCCTCCATGAGTGCAAGAGGTTTTTTCTGTTGCCTGTCGTCTAGAGGCCTCATGAGGTCCTCTGGTGCCAACAAATCAGTAATCTCTTCATTGTATAGTTCTAGAAAAGTGACCTTCATACTGTATTCTGCATTTTGAGCCTCCAATGTATCTACAATTTGCTGAACTGCTCGAGGAATAACACCAGCATCTACGGGCATGGTCCCATCCTGGAAAGGCAAATCAATATTCAATGTTACTACCTTCAGAAGGAGACAACTCAAACGCCCAGATATTTCCCATAGCAGACAACCTTTGTCTTTCTTCCATTCCCTTCCATCGTGTAAGTCTTCCCGGTGCCAGTTTGCCCATAGGCGAAAATAGTGCAGTTAAAACCCTCTAGCACTTCATTCACAATGGGAATTATGGCCTGTTCATAGAGGTCCTGTTGCTGTGCTTGAGGGCCAAAGACCTAACGTAAGCAGATCAGAACAAACACGAGGATGAAGAAGGTGAGAACATGTACAATCAAACCAAAAAAAAAAAAACTGAGAAAAGAAAACATCTTGCCTTATCGAACGTGAAAGTGCGATCTATTTGCTTAGCAGCGATATTGAGGTTCACGGTGACTTCCCTCCGATGCTCATTGCACGAGACGACTTGTGGAGCACTTGATCGGATTTCTTCGTCGCTGAAGGGCCTAATCGAGCCATTGGATTGACGAGACGTTATGAACCGCAAACGAAGACACAATCACAAGTCTCAAATGCAAATATCTCACGCATGTTATCCCCACTTCGCATTTTCGAGTCAATCAAGAAATCGAAGACAGAATGATCTCTGAACTACCAAGAAGTAATTGAGCAAAATATTGCTAACCTGCAGCGAAGAAGAACTTGCACGTTGACACCTTTGTCTTTCTCCTTCGTATCCCCGGAGCGCGTTCCCAGGACGGAGGCTGGACTAGTGGGGAAAAGAGGAGGGGCGGGAGGGGCCATGGCGAGCTTTTCGAAAGAGTTATGGCATGCAGCTTCCTGAGGAGTAGACAACTCTACAAGAAATGAGTAATTGCAGAGCCTGTGCTATCTACGTGAGGGAGTAAACTGGACAATGAGCATTGCCAAGCATCAGCTGCTGGCAATGTCGAGCTGGGCGTGGTATCTACCCTAAGATTTGAAATTCAAGGGAGGAGGGAGCAGAGACAAATACGTTTGAGGACTCTTTCTCTCTCTCAAATTCCAAAGTCGACCGTTTGAGCCTTTGTGGAATTCCCTTAAACACTCCGAAAGAAATTGTTTGGGGCCTACCGAACAGCTTTTCCATTAGCTTACATGAAGGTGAAAGAGAGTTTGAAGTTCTAGTTTGTCTCTCGTAGCAAGTCCTGAGTTCAAGTTCTGACTCCACATATCTATGAGTTCAAGTCCGGGCTGGACATATCTATGAGTTTCTCAAAATGGGTGTCCATGAGTTGTTCAAGATGAGTGCCTCTATCTTACGAGGTCAAGTGTGTGTGTAGCTTTCCAATTCATTGTATTCTCAAAAAAAAAAAAACATCACTACAATGCCTAAGAGAAAGGTGATTCCCAAAAGGGAGAACCTACAAGCAAGGCAACAGCATACCAATACCATGCTACTCTTAGGGTCGTTTCAAAATGGGGTTGTGGAACCATTGCCTAAAATAACCTTGTTCCAGGCGGAACAATGGAAACTTGAGAGTTCTTTCTGATACTGATTCACACAGAGCAGAGGAATACTACATAAAATATATCTTGAAAAGTTGACATGGAACAAAGGAAAACTTTGGAGAAGAGGGGGGAGGGTCGGAACACTGAAGAGCATTTTGTTCCCCAAAATGGGTGTCCATGAGTTCGCCTATTCACACTTGAAGGATATAGGGCTATTTTATCCATGAGTTCCCCAAAATGGGTGTCCATGAGTTCACCTATTCACACTTAAAAGATATATTGCTATTTTATCCATGAGTTCCCCAAAATGGGTGTCCATGAGTTCTCCAAGATGGGAGCCTCTACCTTACGAGGTCAGGGGGTGTGTCTTTCAATTCATTGTACTCTAAAAAAAATCACTATAATGCCTAAGTGAAAGATGATTCTCAAAAGGGATAACCTACACGCAAGGCAACAGCATAACAATACCACTCTACTCTTAGGGTCGCTTCACAATGGGGCTTTGGAACCATTGCCTAAAATAACCTTGTTCCAAGCAAAACAATGGAAAGTGTAGAGTTCTTTTTTATGTTGATTCACACAAGGCAGAGAAATACTACATAAAATATATCTTGAAAAGTTGACATGGAACAAAGAAAAACTTTGGGGTGGAGGGGGCAGGGTCAGAACACTGAAGAACATTTTGTTCCATGACATGTAGCTTAGAAATATTTACATCTCTTAGGATTCCAACTCTAATCTTAGACTTCTCTTAGATTTCTTGGTCAATCATGATGATACCATTCTTGAGAAGATCCCTCCAAAACTAATTACCAACTTTTTTATATTTATGGATTCTCAACTATGAATAATTATTTACTCCTTGGAAATCCAATAAAGTCATTTGGAGTAATACATCATAAATTAAAGATTGTGAAAGAGGAAAGAAGGGGATGGAAAACTTCTTCTTAATAATAGACTAGGCAATCCGTATCCTTTTAGTCAACACACTCAAGATAGCCTATATGGATTTTGTTTGTCATCTAGAGGATGTTGAGAATCCTAGGACCGTCACTAAACTTAGGAGTGCAACAAATGTCCTAATTAACTGTACTAAGTTTGGTATTAGTACTATGCCCATTCCATAAATAATTTTCTAACAAGAGAACTAGCTTGCTTCAACTAAGTCTCATTAGAGAGCCAACAATGAACAAAATAGAACCAAGTAAAATATAATTATAGATGGGTTTTGGGGAGCAAAATTGCACATAAGCAACAGATGAAGTCTGGAAGCACCACACAAAATGTAATAGTAAGTGTAGAATGTACAAAGATAAGTAGCCTATTAGGGTTGTGGGTTTATATACAGGGAAAAGGAGCTCCTAAGGATGTACTAAAAATCCCTAATAGTCCTAGATGTGTTCATTTGGCACATACTATCACCAAAATATACTAACCAATTTCCCTTGGGAGTGACATAGTAGAGAAAGAATTAGAACCCATGTCTAAGGAAGTGCCAAGCTATGTGGACTAAGATCAATCCACAAAAGAGAGTGAGTGTTAGTATATTTTGGTATTGATGTGTCTCAATACATTAAGAACTCCGACACACTTTTTTTCCCTCTATAGGAGGTTTTTTTCATCACGGTTGTAAATACACAAATAATTCTAAAGGGCTACTTATCTTTGTACATTCACTTAGTGATATACACTCTGTGTTGTGCTCCTAAGCTTCTTCTTCCTCATGATGTTTTTGTGCATTCAAAATCCCTAAAACTTCAACAATTGGCATCAAAGCAAGTTGTTGCATTCTGCACCATTCGGAGATGGCTACTCTCTATCTCGTATCCCTTGCTTTGGCCTTTGAATGCACCATCATAGCTATTATGTAGGAAATTTTATCCTTTTGTGTCATGCATATATATACTATTTTTTTCAATATTACAATATTCCTCAAAGTCTTCTACATGTCCAATTGAGCTCCATTGGGTATTTCTATTCAACTTCTTTGAGAAACAATCAATTTTCTACATCAAGGTATAGTCGCTAACCATGGCCGAGATCAATGATGTGTTTCACATGTTGGTTATTGTAATGAACTAGACTATTAGGACCACCACATGTTTAAGATATGACTCTCCTTCCCACCTTATGCCTCTACATATAGCTACTCAAATCAATGAGGAGCACAAATCTAACTAGAGTCCACAAGTGCACGTCTAATGTCCACCACTACTCTAGCACCTTCCATTAGGGTCCACTAGTGGTACGTGTACTTCCCACTCGATTTAAGTCTCTCTAGACTCAAGTTAACTCACCTTAACTTGAGTTAGAAGGATCTAGAGCTCTTTGGGCAAAAACCTCGCCCCATGCTCCCCATGGGGGTTGAACCCAAGACCTCCCCCTTATTGATATATTTCAGTAGCGCTGTGTGTGAACACACTTAGGACCGTCGAGATACTTTTTTCCCTTAAAGAGGTTTTTTCCCCCAGCTTGTATGTATGCCTATAACCCCTAACATGCTACTTATCTTTTGTACATTCACTTGATAATACATTCAATATTGTGTGTTGTGCTCCAAGCTTCTTGTTCTTCCTTGTGCTCTTCATGTGCTTTTGTAGACCTCAAACTCCAACAATTGGTACCAGAGTAGGTCATCGCTTCATCTAGGGCACAAAAATTGGTGAGCATACTCAAGGCAATTAGGAGTTTGAAATTGCTTCGCTTTGTGGTGTCGAAATCACAAGCTGAGCTTGTTTCGACCTCCAAATGCACTATCACAGTGCATGTGCAGGCAATTTTGGTCTTTTTGTGCCAAACATATATACAAATTTGGTTCGCCAATATAAGCATCTCAAAGTTTGCTACAGTTTTAGCAAAACTTGATAGGGTAGTTCTATTCAACTTTTTGAGATACAATAACTTTTTTGCATCAGGGTACTTTAGTCAATGGCCATTGAAAGCAATGATGTATTCTGTATGTTGGTTTTTGAGGATAAGTTGGATGGTATCAATTACCGGTTATGGGAATATATGATGCATCATTTATTGGTTGCAAAAGGACTATGGAATATTGTGTTGAGTGTTGAAAAATGACCTACTATAATTGATTTTTGCTAATGAAGTCTTGCCAGACAGTTCACTTGTGCATACTGTTCTGAATGGTTATCCAAATGCATATAAGAATTTTGCTTCTGCTTTTTGATTGATGATGAAAGGCAATCCAAATGCCTTAACATTTGAGGAGTTAGTCTCTATTTTGTTGTAGGAATATCAATCGAGGTAGAACAGGTCCATTATGTGTGTTGCAGATCAAGCTTTTCTAGCTAGCCATAAGGGCAAAGGTAAATGGAGCTCATCTACTACTAAGTAGAAATTTGCTAATTCTGCACAATCAAAGAAGGATGACAAAGATGAGAAGAAAACAGAAAAGAAAAAATTATTTTGCAAATACTATAAAGGAAGTGATCATGTCATAAAGAGTTGTCCAAAATTGGTTGCAAAAGAGGCAAAGAAGAAAGATGTCGGAATGGTTGTTGTAGTGGTCCCTACACCTAAAACAAAGTCTGCTAATCTTGTGCAAATGAAAATGGGTGTTTACTATTGTTTGCAATTATGACCCATCTGCTCATGAGTAATGTGTGTCTACAGTAGACTCAGATGTTTGGTACTTTGATATTGGGGCAACCAAACATATTACCTCGTAGTGCACTTTCTTCACTTCACTTGGGTCTGCCCCTATGGGGAATACTATCACATGCACCAACAACTCCTCTTATCCTATCATGGGATTTGGTAAGATCATTCTGACTACTCCTGATTTTAGTATCTTTACATTGTGGGATGCTTTATTAGTGCCAGGGATCAAGGAAAATATGTTATCAGTTTCAACATTAGCCAAGATCAGCTTGGTTGTGAAATTTGTTGATGACATATGTATAGTTCATGATCTGTCAAATGGCAATGTCATTATTGCTTATGGCATTTTATATCATGGGCTCTATAACCTCATAGATTATGCAAAATCTGTGAATGATTCAACATGTGTAGTTCAATATTCTCAAGTTATATTAGATGTAAAGCTTTGGCATGCATGCTTTGGTCATCTAAATTTTGTTAGCTTGCTATGCTTGCAAAAAACTAAAACGATGTCCTCTCTACCCAAACTTGACAACCTTTGTAAACATGTTTGTGAAGGCTATATTTTGGGCAAAATGCAGTGTTCCCCCTTCCCAAAAGATGGTCTTGTTTGAGTTACTCAAGAATTGTAGCTTGTTCATAGTGATGTTTGTGGTCATATGCAAATACCTTCTTTTGGGCACTACCTTTCCTTCGTGACTTTCATTGATGATTTTTCCACGCATGCATGGGTGTATCCACTGAAAGCAAAGTCCAAAGTGTTTATGTGCTTCAAACAATTTTTGGTTTTGACTGAAAATCTATCAGCATGCAAAATGTGCACCTTCCATTTTGATCGAGGGGAGGAATACATGTCTTCTGATTTTAATGTGTTCTAGTTAATGAGCTGCTGAAATAAAGAATAGATCACTCATGGAAATGGTGAGGTGTATGGTCAAAAGTCATGCTTTAACACATAGCTTTTGGCTTGAGGCTGATATTTGTGCAACATATGTACTTAACAGGTTGTTGGAGTTTGAAGTCTACAGAAGCACATGAAAAACACGAGGAAGAAGAAGAAGCTTGGAGGACAACACACAATACTGAATGTATTACCACTAGAGTGTACAAAGATAAGTGACCTGTTAGGGCTATATTGAAGCCACGAGAAAAAAACTACTAAAGAGGGAAAAAAGTGCCCCAACGGTCCTCCTGTGTTCACACACATCACTACCTAAATATATCAAAAAATCCCCCCTCGAAGTGATGCAATGAACAAGGAGCTGGTACTCATGCATAAGGAAGTGCCAAGCTATGTGGAATCAATCCACAAAAGGAAGTAAGCCTAAAGCTTTGCGAAAAGCTTCAAACTTCTCCCTAGGCAGAGCCTTCGTGAAAAGGTCTGTAATGTTCTCTTGCATGGGCACATATGCCGAGCTGATCTCTCCAGCAAAGAACCTCTCCCTAACATAATGATAATGCACCTCAATGTGCTTAGTGTGAGCATGGAACACAAGGTTCCTCGCAACTACCAATGTGCTCTGACTATCAGTGAAGATGGTGGTGGCAGAAAACTGACCAACACCCAAATCAGCCACTAGGGGTCTGAGCCACACACACTCAACAGTCATTGTGAAAGCTACTACCCTATACTAAGCTTCACAACTCGAAGTGGCAATAGTAGACTGCTTCTTGCTCAACCAAGATATACATGAGCTATGAAGCACGAAGCGAAAGCCACTAGTGGACACACAAGTGTCATAGCAACCAGCTCAATCAGAGTAAAAAAAAAGCATGTAAATCTGGCGGTTATGATTCTCGCTCGAGATAAAACAATCCTAGTAGTCGAGTATCACTCAAGTAGCAAAAGATATGCTTAACCGCTTGCCAATGATTGACACCTGGGCAATGCATAAACCTGCTCATCTGTGAGACAACAAATTGAATATCTGGCCGAGTAATGCATAAGTAAATCAAGCATCCAATAGCCTGTTGAGAGAGAACAACATCAAATGCATCTCCAACATCATGAGGACTCAATTTTAAACCTGTCTCCATAGGAGTGGCAATAGGTTTACAGTCTTCAAGGCCAAAACACTACAATAGTGTGTCAATATATTTCATTTGACACAAAGCTATTCCGCCATCAACTTGCATAAATTGAATGTCCAAATAATGATGCAAATGCCCCAAATCAGACATCTCAAATGAGGCATGCAAATTAGCCTTAAAATCAGCAATATGCTTCTCATGAGGACTACTGAGCAGCATGTCATCAACATAAACAACAATGATCAGAAGCACATCATTTACACGCTTAACATATAAGGTGCTCTCAATTGGACTATTCTCAAAACCATGTCTAATCAGATCAGCATGTATCTTTTCATACCAAGCACATGGTGCTTGCTTCAAACCATATAATGCCTTTTTGAAGTGTGCCCCACGTAGTGCCAATGGCCTTCTTGCGAGGAGGCAAGTCACATAAAGTCTAGATACTATTCTTCATGATAGCATCATATTCAGATTGCATAGTAGCCATCCAATTTTTTGGATTTTGTGCTTCATCAAATGAAACAGGCTCATTCTCATCACAGAGACTAGAGGCAACCACCATAGCATAGCAATCTGATGCAAAAGATGCACTATGAGAGCCTAAACAAGTACGATATGATAGAGGTGCATCTAATTTGCTATCATGCAAAGTCTGCTCCATCCATTTTGGCATAGTTTTTTCCTCCTCAATATCAACTCTCTCACCAACAAGTGCATCATGTAAATCTGCACAAAAAATGGAATGATCTGCATCATCACATGAAACCTATAAAGGCTGAGAAGTTGCCTCATGAGGACCAGCACTAGACTATCCACCTATAAAAAAGGTAACAAAGTTTCATACATGTCTTTGGAGCTAACTGATGTCTCCTTAGTACATGAAAGTAATGGTTGAATAGCATCTTCCACAAAAACAACATCACAGCTAACCAAAATGCATTTAGTATGTGGATGATATAGACGATAGCCTTTGCTTTCAGAACTATACCCAGCAAAAATACATTTCACTACTTTATCATCCAATTTCCTATGATGTTGTTCAGGCGCTAATGCATATGCAAAACAACCAAAAACACGCAAGTGAGCAACATATGGCATGTTCTTCTGTTCAGTAACTTCATTTTGTTGAGCTTTATATGGCACTGTACATTGATGTTTTATCCCACGCTTAGCCAAAAATGCACTAAAGTCAAAAGACATATATCCCCCCCCCCCTTGATCAGAATGGAGGGTGCCCATTTTACATGCTATCAGATTTTCAGGCAAAACCAAAAACTATTTGAAGCACATAAACACTTCACACTTTGCTTTCAATGGATATACCCATGCATGCCTAGAAAAATCATCGATGAAAGCCACAAAGTAAAGATAATTTCCAAAAGAGGGTGTGTGCAACGGACCACAGACATCATTGTGAACAAGTTGTAATTTCTGAGTAGCTCAAACTGAACCATCGAATACAATGTTTGTTGGTGTTTCAAAATCGAATGATAATGTTTGGTATGTTGATTCAGGTGCTTCAAATCACATGACCAGTCATGCGGAATGGTTTAGTACGTTGCAGAAATTGCCAGTTCCTAGATATGTTGAAACAGGTGATAACGCATCACACCCTATCGAGCATACAAGTAACATAGCATTGTCTATGGAAGACGGGAAGGTAAAACATCTTGCTAATGTGTTGCATGTTCCAAATATAACAAAGAATCTGGTTTCTGTTGGACAATTGGTTGACCAGGGATTACAAGTTAGGTTCAATGCTGATGGGTTATATGTAGAAGAATACAAACGGGATGGGAGATTGATTGCCAAAGGAAACAAAGTGGGTAGGATGTTCACCTTAAATGTGAAAATTCCTGAAATTAATGCAACCATGTTTGTAAAAGGTGCAGGAATCATTGCTGATATAGAGATCTAGCACAAACGGATTGGACATGCAAACTTGCAAAGGTTGAAATTGATGCAGTCAAAGGAGATTGTCCATGGACTACCAAATTTCAAGCTTTCAAAGATGCAAAAGGTATGTGCAGCATGTCAATTTGGTAAAAAGTCAAGATCATCGTTTCTGCATGACAAGCATGTTAGTGAGAATGTACTAGAAATAGTACATACAAAATGTTTGGGGTCCTACAAAGAGCACATTTATGAGCGGTTGCAGGTTTTATGTTACCTTCATTGATGACCATACATGAAACGTATGGGTATATTTCATGAAAGAGAAGAGTGAGGTGTTCACTCACTTCCAGAATTTTAAGGCTATGGTGGAAAAGCAGACATGAAAGTACATTCAAACATTAAGGTCTGATGGAGGAGGTGAATACATGTCAAATGAGTTCAACAATTTTCTAAAAATTCATGGAATTCGATGTTAGTTGTCATGTAGGTACACACCACAACAAAATGGCATTGCTGAACACAAAAATAGACATATTGCAGAAATAGCAAGAGCCTTGATGGCTGAGAAGAATATGCCTCATTATTATTGGGTAGAAGTTGTTCATACTACTCTAGGCATCATGAATAGAACTCCGACTACTGTTGTACATCAAGTTACACCTGAAGAGAAGTTCATAGGTAAAAAGCCAAGCTTATCACATTTGAAAGTTTTTTGTTGTATTGCATATGTACATGTTCCAGATGAGTTGAGGATGAAGCTTGATCCAAAAGCAGAAAAATGTGCCTTCATTGGATACTCCCTTGAGCAAAAGGGATATAAATGTTATAACCCACTCACACGACAAGTGAAAGTGATTAGAGGTGTGGTATTTGATGAAATGTCAAGCTTCTATGTAGATACCAAAGAAGGATTGAATCTTGAACCAAATGACAAAGAAAATGCTCAAAAATCAAGTGCAAAATCTCAAGCTTTGACTGGAACGGATGCATCACCAAGCAATAGTTCCAACTCAAATCCATGGAGTGGAAGATTGCGTGGAAATTTCAGTCCAGCAAATTCATCAAATGCATCCAAGAAAGGTAAAGAAAAGCTTTTTGTTGTTCATAAAACATGTGCAGGTTTTGAAGACGTTGATGGAGATTCAAGTGGTTCAGAAAAGAGCCTTGATGAGGAACTTGGATTGCCCTCTGTAAAGACTCCAAGAGTAAGAAGAGCACATGTAGATGATACAAGAAGAAGGACCCAGGACTAAGAAGATCTGGGAGGATGCGTAATTCAGTACAACGATTGGCATATGATAGTTACATGGCTCGCCATTGTCCCTACATGACAAAGGTAATACAAGATGTTGAACCTTCTTGTTTTGAAGATGCAATTGGTAATGCAGATTGGGAGAAAGCTATGGATGAGGAGATGGTTGCACTTTATGGGAATGATACATGGAAGCTGGTTCCATTGTCATAAGGAAAGAAACCCATAGGCTGCAAATGGGTTTACAAGGTAAAGCATAATGTTGATGGTAGCATAAGCAGGTATAAAGCACGATTGGTAGCTAAAGGATATGCACATACATATGGCATTGATTATGAAGAAACATTCAGCCTTGTAGCTAAAATGTCTATTGTTATAACACTTGTTCCATTAGCTACAACAAAAGGATGGAATTTGCATCAGATGGATGTGAAGAATGCTTTCCTACATGGTGAGTTACAGGAAGAAGTATATATGGACCAACCACAAGGATATGAAGATTCAAAGCACCCAAAATATGTTTGCAGGTTGCAAAAGGCTTTGTATGGGCTGAAGCAAGCTCCTCGTGCATGGCATGCAAGGATTGCTAATTACTTAACACCCATCCATAGATCCACTAATGATACGGAGTTAGTACACTCCATAGGATGAGGATCCTCATGGATGCATGAAGACGCTCACTTATGGATGTGTAAAGTTACAGAAAAAGAAGAGAAAAGAGAGATTTCTAGAGAGCGAGGTGCGAAGGAAACTCAAATATCAATTTGAGACCGAGCCTATGCACTAGTAGTATTTCCAAATGAAGAGTTTGAACCTCATGGTTGGGCTGAAATTCTAGCCACATGGATGTAGCCATCAATGAAGAGCAATGGACACCACACTGTGATGAAGATGGCTATGACATTTCAATTTTCACTATAGAACCACTTATGTGTGATTTAGTTCTTGAAGAATGTGAGCCGAGCACTGATGTACTTAAGGAAGCAAGTGACTCGGATCTAGAGTCAATCATTATGGAACCTTTTTTTGCACTAGAGGAGGAATTCCTCTATGAAGTAGAAGCTCACCCTCAAGGACAAGGAGAACTTATGAAAAATGTGAGACTAGCCACACAGGTAACCACCACGAGTGAAGGTAAGAAAAGAAAGAAGAGAGAAGTCACACGAGAGGAGGAAGAATCTTTGTTTGAGGTCCTTGAAAATTTTAAGAAGTATGAAGTAGAAGATAAAAAAGTCACGATAAGGATGCCTAAACGTGAAGCATTAACAAGATAGGCCTATGATAACAAAAAGAAAACTAAGAAAATCATTGTAATCATAGAAGAAGGTGAAGAATGATGCACATACATAGGACACGACCTAACTGAGGACAAGGAACAAGAGTTGATAGCTTTGTTAAGGGAATACAAAGATGTGTTTGCATGGAGTTATAAGGACTTAAAAGGAATAGACCCTGACATATGCTCAAATACGATACCCATGAACTCAAAAGTCAAACCCTCTAAGTAGAAGCCATACACATATAACGACAATTATGCTGCCAAAATTAAAAGAAGAGATAGACTGTTTGGTGGAAGTTGGTTCATCTACGAAATTGAGAACACAAAATGGGTGTCCCCCATTGTATTAGTGCCCAAAAAGAATGGCAAGTTACATGTATGAATTAACTTGAAAAAGGTTAATGCAGCCACCATTAGAGATAGTTATTCACTTCCTATCAGTGAGCATCTATTAGAAAGAGTAGCAGGCAAGGAAGTCTACATCTTCCTTGATGGGTCCTCTAGCTACAATTGCGTGGCCATTGCCCCAGAAGTTCAGCATAAGATGGCTTTTTCTGCAGAGTGAGGCATATTCACTTTTTGGGTAATGCCATTTGGGCTTACCAATGTGTCGACTACCTTTCAAAGGCTGATGTGTCATGTGTTTGAAGAGTTCTTGAGGAGAGACTTGGAAGTCTATGTCAATGATCTCTATGATCATTCCAACATTAGAAAAACACATATACATGAACTCAGACAAATCTTTGACAAATGTAGAGAATATCAAGTCTGCTTGAACCCAGAAAAATGTGTTTTTATGGTCAGGCAAGGCAAGATTCTAAGACACATAGTGTCAAAGAATGGCATATCCACAGATGAGGATAAATTTAGAGCTATTGCAGAGCTACCTAGGCCAAATAATGTCAAGGGAGTACAAGCTTTCATGGGGCATTGTGGATACTATTGACGTTTGATTCACATGTATGTGATCATTGCAAAGCCTCTATACTCCCTCTTGACTAAGTTTGAGTGGACTAACGAATGTGAAAACTCCTTTAATGAGGTTAAGCAACGATTGTGTTGAGCACCACTCTTGACGACACCAGATTGGAACAAACCATTCCATGTTCATGTGGACACATCCAATTATGCCATTGGGTGTGTACTAGATCAACCTACTAGTGAAGGTAATATGGATCTTCCTATTGCTTATGCTAGTAGACAATTGAATGCAGCAGAACGAAATTATATATCACTACTGAAAGAGAAGGATTAGGCATGGTATATGAAGTTAAAAAGTTTAGACATTATTTTCATGCAAATACGTTTAAAGTTTTTGTAGACCATCAAGCATTACTCTATCTAGTGAACAAACCGTGCTCTATCTAGCTACATCAGTGGATGCAAAGTTAAACTATATCAAGAACCCCTCATGGAGGAAATATTAAGTCGACTCAATAGTACAAAAAAAAAACAAGGAAGAAGAAAAGCGGGTGCGAGAAGAAGCACAAACAAAAGTCTTAGAACGCATCCGACAAACGAAATTGAGGAGACAAGGTAGAGATGAGCCTAGATCAGACACTCATGATGCTCCAACATACCACATGGCCATGTGTGAAGCATCAGGTGTATGTTCCCATAGAATAGTTGATCGAAGACCTTTTGTGACCCTAGAGGTAGCACAAGGAGAGAGTGCAAGAACTGTAAGAGCCCTGATTGATTCAAGTGCATTCACTACTGCAGTTAGAATTTCTTATTGTCAAGAATTGCAATTAAGCATCAATCCTATGGAGGCATATCTCATAGGATTCAGAGGACTAGAAACCCCTTGCATGGGTGAGGTGGAGCTTCCCATCTACCTTCAAGATATTCTAATGATAGTTAAGGTGCTAGTGTGTCAAGATAAGGATCTCACCGAATGTCTTGTCTTGGGCCAAGACTGGATCTATGATCATGCAATCATCCTGAACCTAAGAAGTCGACTTCTTCACATATGGGTGAATCAAAACCACATCAAAGTGGAGTTAGAAAATCAAGCACTCAAGCAACTAGGAAAGGCACCCACGCTTGGTCCGTCCAAGAACCCACATGAAGATAATGATGCTATTCTTTTCCAAAGTACTATGGTGCAAATAAAGGCCACTCATGAAGGAGTCATAGAGGCCAATAAGGAAATCCCTTCTTTTCCAAAGCGGATCCCAGGAAAACTAACAAGGCAACACAAGAAGCAGATGCAACAGATAGTCAAAGGGCATGCTCAACGACTAATGCAACATAAAATAATTCATGCAATAAAGCAGATCTTGATATGCAAGGGTGAACAACCCTCTACTCTGGAGACATGATCCCAAAATATGCTCCAAACGAATTACTCAGTCAAGGACTACAATGAAGGAGTATCCTAGGCATCAATCTAGATGGACCATTTCTATTTGGGTCCCAAAGTGGTCAATGAAGGCTGTCCCCAATGCTAGATAGATCTAGGTGCCCAAGACTTGCTTACAAGCTCAAATAGCTTTAGCTCAGCTGAAAAGCTTGAATCAACACTCATAGGCACTCACGACAAAAATCCTTGGGTAAACATCTACACTCCACACTATCACATCTCCGATCACACCTAGGAATATCTAGAAATGGGTACCCAAAAAGTCCCAAATCCAACACGATGTAATCTAGAAACTTGTATATGTCATCACTGCCAAACGCCATGATCCCATGATAAAAGTTTAGAGAATTAAACCCTATATCAAACCCCCTGACCCAATTTTGTAAATCAATCTGCATCGAAGTAGATAC
This sequence comes from Ceratopteris richardii, assembly GCA_020310875.1. Classification (NCBI taxonomy): domain Eukaryota; kingdom Viridiplantae; phylum Streptophyta; class Polypodiopsida; order Polypodiales; family Pteridaceae; genus Ceratopteris; species Ceratopteris richardii. The sequence goes on along the minus strand of CM035430.1, from coordinate 130,541,880 downwards.
ATGTTGAGTGTAGTGCACATCCAAAGTATGCATCTAGGGGAATCACTGACCTACTAACCAAAATTCATAAACATCACAAACACCTCACCCACTAACCCCTAAACACTTCGGGTATCATGTTGGTATTATAGAGGGAACATCGTAATATCATGTTTCCTATGCAATGCTAATATGCTTCTCTTCTTCCACTAGATAAGCATCAAGTGTTGGTGCATTTTCATCCAAGCCTAGTGCTTGATCATTTATCACTTTAATATGTATACTCTCAATAAGAGAAGCCATAACAACAACCTTTTGTAAAAGTTATTACTTGAAAAGTAAACTCATGAAAAGTAAAATTCAAGATAATCAAGCGACTTTGTTAGGTACAAATCACGCATCTAAAGTTGGAGAAATCACTTAGATGAGATTTCCCCAAGTTTTAGAACTTTTAGGTGGAATCCCCCCAAAGTTTAAATTCAAATTTCTCTATATATGCACATGAAAAGAGTCCTGGATTAGAGCAGACATTTGTTCTACATTGAGAGGAGATTCTGGTCACAAATTGCATCCCTGTTGAAGCACACATTGTACTCCTATTTCACATGCTTCATGCCTAATCACCTTATGTACCATATGTGCAATATAGATTGATTTCTTAGATCATCTTTGGAGTTTACTTCAACTACTGTCTCAGGCTCATATCTCATTTTCAAGCAACTTTGATCACTGATTTCTATGCATCTACTCATTCTTTTGATGAAATTTAAATTGGTATAGATAAAGTAATAAGCTTGTTTGCTTCATCTCAATTTTCATCATCTTTGGATCATTACTCTATGAGCTACATCAATTTGAAGTAACCTATGTATGCAGGCAGAGTACTGAAAAGTCAGGATGACACCCCAATGTTCCTAAAATGATTTCTCTCAATATATTCTATTAAAATTCATCAAATTTGTTGTTTTTGGTTCATCATATATTCAATTGAAAGTGTGAAAAATATCTCTAGTCAATTCTCAATAGGCTATGAGCTTTGAGTGAAATTCCAAAGTGCTTTTGATCCAAAAATAGCAAGTTTTTGATCATCTGTTTTGTGTCAAGTCATCTGTTTTGATGATTCATTTTGAGAATGATCTTGCAAAGTACTAAGGAATGCTAAGATGCTAAGATGCTAAGATGCTAAGAATACCCTTGCATCATTAGCAAGCTCAAGGTGTATTCTTAGCATCTTTGAAGTTACCTTGACAGGCGTAGAGCAGGGTTTTGCAATAGCAGACTCATCCTTGGAGTGTGTCCACCATCTCTTCTTTTAGTGGTATCAGAGCATAGTTGAATCAACATGGGAGATGGTTTTCCTTCTACCATTGAAAAATTGGATAGGAACAACTACCTTGCATGGTCTCTAAGGATGGAGGCCTACCTTCAAGGAAGCAATCTCTTTGGATACATATCTAAGGATGAAGTCATGCCAACAATGAGAAGCAAAGGGCAACCATCACATGAAGAGCAAGAGAGACTTACAACTTGGTGTTCAAATAATGCATTAGCTAGGTCCTATATTCTAAACTCAATCTCTAAGTTTATCTTACCTCATTTGAAAGGATACAAGAACTCAATGGAGACCTAGAATGCACTTGCTCCCTTCTTCTCTTCAAATACTAGAGCAAGGAAGAATCAACTATGGATGGAATTTACTACCTTGAAGAAAAGCCCCAAGCAAAGTGTGACTGATTATGTCACAAAGATGAAGCAGATCTCTGATCAATTAGGAAGCATTGAGAGGTGATTGAAGAAGAGGAAATCATAAGGAAAATCATCAATGGATTAAAATTGATGACAAGTGGGAATCCTTCATAGCTGCCATGGATCTATACATGGACATGCAAGTACCTGACCTCAACACTCTAATGGGCCAACTCCTCACACATGAAGCAAAGCTAAACAAAAATGGTGAATCCTCAAGAGGTAATCAAACTTCTGCCCTATACTCTGATAAAGCTAAAGCTAAGGATAAGTCAAAGTCCAAGAAGAATGAAGATGAAGGAAGTTCCTTCCAAGCCAACTTCACAAGTAGAGGAAAAGCTAGAGGTAGAGACAGAGGAGGAAAGCAAGGCAGGGGGAGACCCCAAACATCTCAACCTTGCAACATATGTGGTTATTATAATCACACTATTGAAAAATGTTACAAGAACCCAAGAAATTCTAGAGGAAGAGGATTCAATAGAGGTGGCTATGGATCAAATACAGGCAGATACAATGGAGGATACAAGAGCAACTACCACATCAAGAATAACAACTATCAAAGTGGATACAGAGGAAGGAAAGATTACAACAATTGCACTGAGGATCAAAGTCAAGAAGACTCACTTCTTCTCATGAACTTATCATTGAAGCAGGGTAAGGATGATGATCATGTTTTTTACATTGACTCAAGATGCTCCAATCATGTATCAAGAAATGTAGCATTGCTCTCTGACTTAGAAGATCTCAAGAACAAACATGAAGTGTAGACAAGCGATGATACAAGGCACTCAGTGGAAAAGATAGGTAATGTCAAAACATCAGATTGAAATATGAATCTTCTAAGCAAGGTATTGTATGTACCTACAATAACCAAGAACTTGATAAGTGTTGGATAAATTGTGGAGACGGGATTGCAGGTTAGATTCACAAGATATGGAGCCTATGTGGAAGATCCCAAGCAAGGATTGAGAAGGATATCCAAAGGAGAGAAAACAAAAAGACTCTTCACCTTTGAAGTGGAAGACACCAATAACATAGCATTATTTAGCTATGGATCTCAAACACTCTATGAAATTAGCTTGACATTTTAGGAGTAAGATGATGTGCAAACATAATCAACTCCATTACTTCATATCTCAAGATTGGCTAAACCAAAAATACTCAAACTTGATACATAGATAGTAGACTCTTCATTATAACTATAACAAGTTAATGTGTGTCAAATGGTTGAGTACACATAGAGAAATTACTTCTTCAAGATAACTAAAATGATGAAATGCAACAGAGAGGAGTAGATAGAAATAAACTTGAAGAAATGTATCAAATTATGTATGCTAATGAACATATGATACAAGGTAAGTGTAGTGGACTACTCATACATATGTTGAGTTCAAGGTATGCTCAATTGTGTAGCTCGATACCTCTCAAAATGACTCTCTCTAACCCACAACTAAAACCTTCTCCTTTTATACTCAACTATTGAGTTTGAATTTTGAAGTTCCCTCACCTAAAAGTGTTCCTACACTTTAGGGGTGATTTGAATTGATTCTGTCTACTACATGAGTCATGGGTTCAACTCCCTAGCTTCACTAGATTGCATATTCTCGAGCTTTTACATTTATCCAAAGGTAAATACACCTATATTGACGAGAAGGTGTTCATATATGGTCCTCCATGTGAGGTACATGAATTGATAACTAGTATTGAATATTTAGCCAAGAATTTAGGTTTGTTGAATGTACCAATAGATCCCCCTCAAGCTTAAGATACTTGACTCTTCAATCCTTCATGATTTCGTGCAAAGCAATCATTGATTTGAACCTATTCAATTTTCTTCCATCCAATGCCTTTGTCATTATATCTGCACATTGTTGATGTGTGGATACATATGAGAGTTGTATCTCCTTGCTCATGATCTTTTCTGTGACATAATGGTAGTGAACTTCAATGTGTTTTGTCCTAGCATGATAGATAGGGTTAGCAGCAAGATGCAATGAGCTAATGATGTCTCCAAATATGTGTGGAGTAGAAGTATTCAACCCTAAATTTGAATATAGGGTCTTTATCCACATAGCTTCTTGAGTAGTATTTGGTAGTCCTCTATATTCAACTTCAGTTTATGAGAGAGCAACTATAGGTTGCTTCTTTGAAGACCACGCGTGCATGTTGAATTAGATGTCTGCAAAAGCTCTCTAGTCAATTCATACCAAGTTGTGAGCTCTGAGCAAAATACTAAGCACCTACATTCCCAAAATAAAAAGTTTTCTCTCATTCCTTGCATATGCAAGTTGTTTGTTTTGGTGCAAACTTTTGGGGATGATGTTCAAAAGCACCTAGTGGTTTTAAATGAATTATTGTGAAGCCAAGGGAGTCTACTAAGCACCCCTGGAGTCAACTTGGTAGGTGTAGAGAAAGTTTTGTGCAAGACTAGCTCATCTCTAGAGCATACCCAACCATCTCCTCACAATAATGAATTTCACATTTCACAAATTGTTGATAGAGAAACAAGAAACAACCAATTCAAATGATTAGAGCCATTAGAGAAATTAAAAAAAAAAACTCAAATTAAGATATAGGTTAGGGATACGACCAATTCAAGGGATTAGGCTCATTCGAAGATCTAGGATAAGCCTAATCGCTTGAATCAATCGCCCCTCAAAATCATGAAAGATCAAAGATATTTTGCCTATTTCTTTTGCAAATGCCTATGAATGATAAGGGACAAGCAAGTTGTATATGGAAAAAATGAAAAAAGTGCAATTTTTGACACGAATCTAGGACACAACCAATTCAAGCGATTAGACTTATCAAAAACTATTGGATGGGCCTAATCGCTTGAATCAATCATGTGTGAAAATTAGTACAAATAGGCCCATCAAGACCTCTGGGTATTAGAATCATGCAAATAGACAGTCGATTTTAGGTTTTTGGCATGTTCTTGATGCAATGGTTGAATTAATTTCTTCAAATTCTGAACCAATAATAAGATATAAAAGTTCACATGGAATCCGAGGTCTAAGATGACTTCCTTTGTGTCTAGGACATCAAGGACATTGCATAGGGAGAAAGAAAAAAAATATGAAATTATGGAATGAAACGAGGGCATGAATGATTCAACCAATTAGGCCCATACAAGATCTTTTGATGGGCCTAATCACTTGAATTGGTTGTATGCCAAAATCATAAGAAACCCCATTTATTTGGTCAATCAATATCTATGAATTACAAGGAATAAGGGGATTCCATAAGAAGCAAACCAAAGAACTCAAGTATATGAATGAATCTAGGACATGAACAATTCAAGCAATTAGGCTTATCAAAAAATCTTGGATGGACCTAATCACTTGAATTGGTTGTGTCTCAAAGATGATTCATAAATGAAAGGGAAATGATTTTGAACATACCTTAACCTCATACATGTTGAGATATCAAGCTCAACATGTGATGATCAAGGATGACACATATCAGTTTTTTGTTTCTCTAACATGTATAGTGGTCACGCCAGTATATGTCAGGGATACTTCATTGATCTGTACTAGATTTATCTACCTAGAGTTATGGCACATTTGTTTCTTGCCACCTCACTCATTTGTGGACATTAGCTTTTTCCTTATGTACTGATCTTTATATATTGCACTTGTTGTATTCTTGTTTTTTTAGGTCATTCTTGTACATTCCCTTTTATGTAATAAAAAAAGTAGAAGAAGATCATTCTTCCTTGTCTCAATCTGTGTGTGTGCTTCTCCTTGAGAGTGAGAGTGTTTATGTGATCTCTCTTCCTTATCTCCTTCCTTGTGACATGGTATCAAAGCCAATGTGGCTGTAGAGAGCTCGTGGAGAAGGTGACAATGAAGAGTATGTAGCAAGGAATGGAGAAAGCGTGATTCACAAACGACCTCTGTTTGCTACGAAAATTGACGTGAAGCTAGAAGCCCTCAAAATATTTTTGGGTTTTATCCCTTTAGGATCACTCGTTTTTTCATATCGAAGTTTCGGAGCCATCTCGACCTTGTAAGGTCGTCGGATTGGCATTATGTAATTTATATTTTCCTATATCGCACGTACCAAAAGGTCGTAGCGAAGTGTTGTACCTTTTTATCAATTAATGAAAAGACATTACATTGGTTCTCCTGTAGCAAAGAGACGGGATCGCCAGACTGTCTGTCTGGGCGATTTGCAGCCTGTGGAGACGCCGTAGTGCAGCGTTCTTAAATTCTGAGTACTGTAACTCTTACTTTGTTAAGTTACATTAATTTGTGATTAACACAATAATATTATGTTATCGATAACAAGTCTGTGCGATGATAATTATTAATTCCGGCATTATCTACTGTGGAAGGCTTAACCGGAATATGAACAGTAATACTGTGTAGAAGGCATTATATTGAACTTTAACGTACTGCTTACTTAATAAGTTAAATGGGAAAATAGGATACAGGGCCTCTGATTTATCAGACCCCTACCATCCCCAAGAACCCGAAAAGAGTTTAAAAGTGTCTATGATGAAAAAGAGCACTTTTAACACTGGCGCCGTCTGTGGAAAGATGGCAATGGATTGAGAATAATTGAGAATAATCAGTAAGGTGGAGCAGTACATAAGGCAAGTGGTGCAGAGGTGATATATGCCGGTTACTCGGTCCGGCGAGTCTTATCCGAAGTATAGGAGAGATCAGCATCCCTGGACAGTACCAAATTTGTTAGGGACACCCCCAGGTGGTAGAAGTGCAGGCCATTTAAACCCAGTTGCCGAAGAATCAGAGCTAGTTAGTCGAGATTCCGGTACCAGTTCGGTGATAAATGATGAGATTCCGGTAGATTCCGATATAATTCCGGTGCGTTCTGAAGAAGGTGCAGTAACTTCGGAGTGTACAGGGATGCAGTGCTCAGTTGATTCGATACCATTTGGTCAGACTTTGAACCTTTCCGAGGATAGAGTTGTGTTAACCAGAGAGATCGTTGCTGGAGGAAGTATACCCTGTTTCGATGAAAGTTCGACAAGTTCCGGTGAAAGTTTGATACCAGTTGGTGGGAATTTATAGTTTTCCGGTGACAGTGTGATACTCCTTGGTGGATCTTTATTACGTACACCACTGTTCGGGGTAAGCTTGCCTACGTTTGATACCAAAGCGGAGGATAGGCTATTTGATTTGGAGATACGTAAAAGACTGAACGCTATTTTCGAACCGGAAGGTGAGCAATCTGATAATATAGATTCCAAAGGACAAGAGACACCCCCTCAAAACTTAGGAGACAGCAACGGTACCACTAATAGCACAATGAGTGGTCAACAGCAGCAACAACAGCAACAACAACAACAGCAACAACAACAGCCACCTCCACTTCGACTGGTTCCAACTGGGGTGACTTACACAAAGTTCGGTGGATTTCCAAGTGACGACCCTGATGCACATGTGCGAACCTTTGAGATAAGCTATGCAGTGTTGAACCATCCAGCCGATCCGACGTACAAGGCCATCGTATTTCAGGCAACATTAGTCAATGAAGCAGCGAGATGGTTAACAGAGTATGATATCAACCATTTCGTTAACTATGATGCAGTAAGGGATGCGTTTTTACAGAGGCTCCGGTTGAAGAAGAATCCCACCAAAATCTTCGACTATTTGCAGAATAACCGACAGAAGTCGCACCAGACTGTTCAAGAATATGCAACATTGTTTAGAACTCATTTAAGACAATTGCCTTCGGCACATGCTAATCTACTGGATGATGTTATAACCCAGTGGTTCATTAACGGTTTGACCCCACAGCTAAGACAAATCATGATCATCGGCTGTGTGGGGGCTATGACACTGGATGCTGTTATTGCGATGGCCCTGCAACTAGAGCATAAAGTTGGGGGATTCACCGAAGACTTGGAGTGGCTAAAAGCCAGTAAGAATGTTATAGATGATCCGGCTAAACAGATGTATTGCACCAACTGCAAAAATCCAGGGCACACCAGTGCTATATGTGCCCTTAACCAGATGTATTGTGCCATCTGCAACACAACCGGACACTCAACAAAAAACTATGCCTATAATGCTAAAGTGCAGGGACGAGCAGCTCTAAACGCTATTATACAAGAACCAGGTAAGCCAGCCACCCATTACGTGCCACCACATATGTGAAACAATCAGTCGCAAGGATACAGAAATTACCGGGGACAACGGAATACCAATTTCAATGCCAATTGATGGCAGGCGGGTACATCAGCGGAGGGTACTTCTCTGCCACCACCTCGATGTCATTTTTGCGGTGAGATTGGCCACATCCGGAGATTTTGCAAGGATGCAGCATAATACGACAAAAGGAAGAAGGAGCGTCAAAACCCGATGACCAACATGGTCTATATTTCACCAGTGGAATCACAAGCAGTAGTGATCCAGACAAGATCGGGTAAGCAGTTTCAACCAGCAGCTAAGGTGTTCAAACCTGGTATCCGTGAGCAGCAGCGAATGTATACCAAAGCTAGCCAATGGGCAGCTAAAGAGCAAACTGTGTTTCCTGATCCAATTCCGGTAACACAGGTTCCCCTGCCAAAAGCGAGAGCGAATGAACAAAATCCTAACCCAGTAACAGCAGAATCATCATCAGAAGCGGTGAGGAGTATGATTCAAGCAGATCAGGTATGGGAGATTCTATCTAAGGCTTCAATTACCCTCCCTTTGGGATAGTTGCTCGCGTTGGTGCCAAGAGTCAGGTAGCAGTTCCAACAACAGGTTAGTCCTGGATCTTCCTATACTCCGGCGACAGCCGCAATACAACCGGAAGCTGATTCTACGGTGGATCATTCCGTCCCATTAATCACTATATGGCATAAAAATCAAAAGATTACTCAAGTGTTAATTGATGGCGGTTCGGGTGTGAATATTGCGACTCCAGCTCTCTACAAGCAATTGGGATGGACCCAAATCGAGCCCGTACAATGTTTTGTACGAATGGCATACCAATCCCGAGTCCATCCGGTGGGATTAGTACGGAATATCCCGATTACTTTGTAGGGTACCACGTTCAAAATGACTTTTGTAGTTCTCGAACTACCAGAATCGAGCCTCGACTACAATCTGCTTTTCGGTCGACCATGGTTGAAACAAGCCAAAGTTGTACAGGATTGGTCAGCACAGGAATTGACTTTCAAAGATCATCACCGTAAATATGTTGTTAAATTGGATGCCATCAAGCCCTGCGAGCTTCATGCCAGACCATATGTAGCGGAGCCGGTCCACATATTGGATGGCTTATCTGACGATGAGGAAGAGGTGTTCCTGAAGAACAATAAATATCTGATCTCCTTAGGTATTGTAGATCTTCAATCGATAGCGGACACGTGGAGTCCGGCAGCGTGTACGGTTATTCCCGTGACCAGAGAGGCAGATGCAGATGATAGTGTTGCTATGGATGGAGCCACCCTACATCAGCTTTTACAGTCCGCTGACGATCTAGTGAAACCTTGACAATTTTATGTTCCAGAAGATCAGTTAGTAACATATAATTTGGGTGATGAGGCTAACCCGCGACTTGTTAAGATTAAGGCAGGATTGTCTGAGGCATTTCAAGAAGATTTGATCAGACTCTTGCGTGAGTTTTCCGATGTTTTTGCTTGGGACTATCGCAATATGAAAGGTCTTGATCCGCGGATCTATCAACATCGGGTAGTGCTCAAACCTGAGGCAAAGCCAATCAAAGAATTTAGTTACCGAATGAACCCCAATTATGCAGCAGAGGTCAAAGCAAAACTCGATCGATTATTGAAGGTGGGATTCATTGTACCAATCGAGCACGCTGAATGGATATCTCTGATCGTGATTGTTCCGAAGAAAAATAAACAGCTGCGTATCTGTGTGGATTACCAGAAACTGAATGCGGCCACGGTACCTGATCCATTTCCTCTCCCCTTTCTTGACACAATGCTTGACAGAGTGGCCGGGCATGAGATGTAATCCTTTCTGGACGGCTACAATGGTTATAACCAGGTGCGAATGCCAGAACAGGACATACCGAAAACAACTTTCATCACGAATTGGGGTGTTTATGCTTGTACGGTAATGTGGTTTGGGTTAAGGAATGCTTCGAGCACGTTTCAACGGTGTATGCAAGAAGTCTTTTCACCCTACCTGACTACTTTCATGCAAGTATATCTGGATGATTTTTCCTTATTTGGGAAAATGGCGGCGCACCTTTATCATTTACGGTGTTGCTTTGAAAAATGTCGCGAATACCGATTATGCTTGAATCCGACAAAGTCAGTTTTTGCGGTCTCTTGTGGCGAAATACTCGGCCATATTATCTCTGCACAAGGAATACAAGTTGATCCGGATAAAGTTGCAGCCGTGTTGCAGGCACTAGTCCCTACAACACCGAAAGAAGTTATGCGCTTCCTGGGCCAGATCCGGTGGCATGGCAGAGATTTACGGTGGTTAGCTCATTTAGCAACACCACTTGATCGGCTCATGACTAGTACTCCACGAAAGTACGAATGGACTCCAGAATGCCAAATTGCATTTGATCGTTTAAAAGGATTATTGACGCAGGCTCCAATTTTGCAACCCCCTGATTGGGAACGCCCGTTCCATGTCTTTGTCGATGCATCAGACATAGCCATTGGCAGCGTTTTAATGCAGCAAACTGACAAGTGGTTTCGGCTGGGCCGACAATTCATCTTTCACGTGGATCATGCCGCACTTGTGTATTTGGTCCGGCAACAACATTTAGGTGGTCGCTTGGCTCGATGGGTTTTATTATTACAGGAATTCGACTATGAAGTTATTCATCGACCCGGCACCGCACATGCCTTGGCAGATTTTCTATCTCGGTTAGATTCCGGTGAAGCTCCGGTGGGGGTTGATGACATCACACCGGCAATTTATGTTACTGAGCCAACTGTTGAAGAATCTACAGAGCTTCTTGTGTTGCCTACCTACTATGATACGTTACTCACTTTACTAATTGATGGATGTCTTCCTCCTCATACTCCCCCTGCTCTGCGGCGAAAAATTACGGTTTACAGTCGCGGATTCCGGTTGATTGTAGGTCAGCTATACTACATGGATCATACTGGTGTCTTACTTCGCTGTATCCCACCACATGAAGCAGATTTGGTTATGGCTATGGCTCATTCATTACCCTCCGGTGGACATTTTGCAGCAGATCTTACTTACCGTAAAATTCTGCAAAGTGGGCTTTGGTGGCCTACCATGTACAAAGATGTGACTCAGTTTGTGCAGCGGTGTGATACTTGTCAACGCTCTGGACAGCCATTACATCGGCACCTCTTTCCTCTGCAACTTGTCTTACCTTTGGAACCCTTTCAAAAGTGGGATCTTGATTTTATTGGGCCAATAACACCACCAGCAACCCTTAGCAACAATCGATATATACTGACTTGTACAGATTACATCACCAGGTGGGCGGAAGCCTGGGCTTTATGGTCAGCCACAACTGTTTTGGTGGTCAAATGCCTGATAAAGGATGTATTCCTGCGTTATGGATTACCTCTAGAAATTGTGACAGACCAAGGAACACACTTTGCCAACAATTTAATGCGAGTACTAACGCACACTTTTCAAATTCTGCATAAATTCAGTTCACCATACTATCCCCGTGCCAATGGATTGGCTGAAAGCACCAATAAAACTCTATTGACTATGCTTCGCAAATTGATCGTGGAATCTCCAGAACGTTGGGACCAGTTACTTCCCGTAGTTTTATGGGCATACCGGACTACATACAAAGTGGCAACCGGAATGACTCCCTTCAAGCTTGCTTATGGGTTGGAAGCGATCGCGCCGATGGAGATTGTAGTGCCAGGCCTACGAGTGGCCCTCACTCAGAAATTGTTGCCCGAAGACTCTTTACCATTTTGGTTGGAAGCACTGAGAGCCTTGGATGAACATCGTTGGGAAAGTTTGCTGGTTCTTCAAGAAGTTTAGTTGCGGCAAGCCCGTAGCCATGATCGTTTCCTCAAGACTCCAGTTTTTACGGTGGGCCAACTTGTGCTATTTTATAATGCTAAAGCAAATCGTGCTGCTGGGAAATTTAAATTACGGTGATTCGGTCCTTACCGGATTAGTGAGCAAGTGGGACCAGCTACTTTTCGGTTGACTACCTTGACCGGAGTTCCTCTTCCCAAAGTGATTAATGGTTCAAAGCTACGCCCATATCACCAACTGCCTGATCATTGCTGACGTGTTCCTCGTTTTTCTGTGTGTCGCTTATTTTCTTTTTATTTCTGTATTTCGGTTGAATATAGATTGTAACTCTCCTCGTTTTGATATCTAAATATGATTAATCGCCACCCCGTGTTACTGATTCTGCTCATGCATGCACGCCGTAATTATGGAGGTTATCATTTCAATACGGCGTGATGATTAGGGTTTTCGATCGCCTCACGTTGTTGTGTGTCTACTTAATCTTAATTCTTTCACCGTTAATCACTATTGTGTCTGTGTGTTTCTGTGTTCTGTGTTCTCTGTGTTCTTGTGCTTTCACGCGCGCATCATGGAAGCACTAGCCAATGTCGCTACCTTCCGTGAAGGACTCACCCCTGAAGTGAGTGAGTATTTGCGTATTCGTGGCCTCTCGAACTTCGGTGAATTGCCTTGGCATTCAGTGGAGTGTCACCCATTTTATGCACAGATTATTGCCGCTATCGCTGCCACACCTGCTACGGAGCAGAGTTGGCCTATCCTTTGCTTACCGACACGCGTAGTGATCACTCTAGCCTCGTTTGCCGATGCCTTTCGACTTCCTTGGGATGGATTGGAGAATGGTCCCCTCCTTCCTGTTGCAACCATGCTCGAATTATTCCCCCGGCACTCATCTAATGAGTATGCCATTTTGTGTCGCCCTGATCCGGAACGTACCGCATTGCAATTTTTAGTTGCTATCTTGAATTTGCAAAAATGTACCTACAGGATTTCGCGTCCCTTTTACTCGATGATTGACATGGCTTCTCGTGAGCCTGTGAATTTTGCATCTTTTTATTTCCGGTGCATTCACCGTGAATGTGTTACGGTTATTAAACATGTTAATAAGGGTGATCTTCCACACTCACATCTTCCCCATATCCTCACGTTCCTCTTTCCAGCCATTCAAGCCGCGCAACCTCTGCCAAATGCTCCATTCTTATTGCGTGAAGAATCTACTCGGATGCTCGAAGATGAGGAAGATGATGATGACGCAGACCTTTTCCAACTTCTTCACTGAAAACACACCCGTATAAGTCCGTCGGAGGGCCAGGTGCAAGGCTCCAAGCTGGCCATGAAGAAGAGGTCTTCCACGACACCGCCACTTCAATTCAAGTGGAGTCTTCTGGTCCTTCTTCTCAGAATCAGCAGCAGGAACAAAGTGCGTCCACCACCGAATCTGAAGAAATTTCTTCTAGGGAGGATTCGCAACAACAAACCCAAGATGATGTGCAGGCCATTGTTACTGCGATTGTCAATGAAGTGATTGCTTTGGTTGATGCTGTCATTGACAAAACTAAAGCAACAAGGCAGCAACCCACCGGAATTGTGTTGGTTCCTAATCTTCTTACCCCACTTCCTTCCAACATGAATACTGCTGCGCCAATTGCCCCAGTCCAGCCTATTGTTCCCGGAGTCCCTAGTTCTCCATCTTCTTCTCCCACCTATTCTCCACCATCTTCCCCTCATCTGTTCTCTGCTTCTACATCCTAATCCCTTCCTACCCTTCCGGTTCCAACCCCCATGTTTCATGAACTCGAGTCTATGGGTCGCCTGTTGATCCAATTCTCGCAGCAGTTACCAATGCAACTGAAGATGGTCACTGACAATATCAGACAGGAGTTGCAGCACAAAGTGGATGTCCTAGAGGCCGACATTGCGCCATTGCAAGAAGAAACTAATGTTGTTAAAGCAGAAAACCATGCCCTGCAATTACAGATTCAGCAACTTCAAGATCAGCTTGCACAAAAGGATGCTTTACTGTGTCAAAAGGATACAGACATAACCACGCTGAAGCAGGAACGTGATAAAACAGATGCGATGACCGCTATAGGTAATGAACTTCATAGCATGCGTGAAGCATACAGTATCTTAGAAGAAGCCTCTCAGTCTCTGGCCGCCAATGTGCTTAAAGCTGAAGCTGAGCTCCATAAGACTACTGAAACACTGTTCCGATGTGATCAAGAATTACAAGAAGAGCTTGGAAAATATCTCCAATTGAAGAAAGAATTGGAAGGAGTGCAGAAGGAAAGAGAAGCCTATTATAAAACCATGCAGTTCCAATCTGAAGAACTGGAGAGAAGAGAAAAACAATTAGGTGTTCAAGCAGAGCGCTTATCCAGAGTCGATAAACAAATTGAAGATATGAGATTGAACCGTGACACAACCCTTGCCAATGATTTTTATTTGCAAGAGGCATTTTTGCAGACTCAAACTGAAGTTTTGATGAGTCAAGTCATTGCGGCAAGTTCAGTTAGAACTGACGCACAGCTGGTAGAGACGGAGACACTAAAGCTAATGTTGGATTTGCTCAAACAGAAAATTACCAGAACCTTCAAATTAGCAAGGACCATGTATATACAAGGCATCGTAGACGAGCCTTGATTTTGTTTCCGTTGCGGGTTCAAGTCCACCGTGCGTGCCAATGTAAGGTCGCCGGATTGGCATTATGTAATTTATATTTTCCTATACCGCACGTACCGAAAGGTTGTAACGAAGTGTTGTACCTTTTTATCAATTAATGAAAAGACATTACGGTGGTTCTCCGGTAGCAAAGAGACGGGATCGCCAGACTATCTGTCTAGGTGATTTGCGGCCTGTGGAGACGCCGTAGTGCAGCGTTCTTAAATTCTGAGTATTGTAACTCTTACTTTGTTAAGTTACATTAATTTGTGATTAACACAGTAATGTTATGTTATCGATAATGTGTGACGATAATTATTAATTCCGGCGTTATCTACTGTGGAAAGCTTAACCGGAATATGAACAGTAATACTATGTAGAAGGCGTTATATTGAACTTTAACGTACTGCTTACTTAATAAGTTAAATGGGAAAATAGGATACAGGGCCTCTGATTTATCAGACCCCTACCATCCCCAAGAACCCAAAAAGAGTTTAAAAGTGTTTGTGACGGAAAAGAGCACTTTTAACAACCTCCATTTTGAGCCTACAAGGTGGGGCCCATAGAAAAACTAGGTCAGTTTCAGAAACTTAACTTGTGTCATGTTTGGAAACACTCATATATTCCAGGTCTAGAATTTCATGCTATTCTGTATACTTTTGATACACAAAAAGCGTGTTTTTTTGAGATTGAACTGTCATGTCATAGTGCGACAATGTTCAAGCAGAAGTGCTGCTTGTAGTGTTTTGCAATGTTGAGAATTGCAGAAATGGAAAATGAAGGTGGAATGAGTCAGCTTATGAGCGATAAAATGGACAAGAAGAATTTCCATGCTTGGAGATTTAGAATGATGAATTTCCTGATGGGAAAAGGCTACTGGAAGTACATTGAAGGAGAGAATGAAAATGCTCCGCAGTTACTAGAAAGGAACCGGACTGCAGATTAGTTAAGAGCATATGAGGAATGAAATCAAGGAGCATGAAAGGTAATGTACTAGCTATCTGTTAGCATATATGATAGCATGAGTGGACACATACATGATGCCAAGACTTTGAAAGAGGCTTGGAACAGTTTGGTCACATTGTATGAGACCAATACAAAGGCACAGAAATTGCAACTTAAGAACGAGTTGCATACATTGGAGAAGAAGAGCATGTCGGTAAGTGACTACACCTTGAAAATCAAAAGCATATGTGAGTCACTTGCATCTATTGGCATGAATATAGATGATGATGATAAGGTGGGAGTGTTTCTTCGTGGTTTAAGAGCTACATATAGGCAGTTCAGAACTTCTATATAGACCAGGGAAAATATTCCAAATTTTGCTGATCTGGTATCTATGCTGATTATTGAAGAAAAGAATCTTGGTGAGGATTCAAACTCCCAAGGAAAATCTAGTTTTGAATAGGTATTCTACTCTGGCAGAGGTAGAGGTTTTGGAAGTGGAAGAGGAAATAGTAACCAAGACCAAAGTCAACAATAGAATCATGCAGGAGGAAGAGGGCAGTTTCGAGGTAGAGGAAGCCAAAGAGGCCGCAAAAATTTTCAAAGAAATGATTCAGGTAATGATAATAAAGGATGATGGAATTGTGGTAAACCTGGACACTTTGAACGTGATTGCAAGTTGAAGAATCAAAATAACAGAAGGTAGTAGAATAACTAAGCATCCACAAGTTCAGATGATTCTGAGAAGTTGTTCATGGTTCAACATCACATGATGAATATGATGTTTGCTGGCATTTAAAAATCAAATGATAATGTTTGGTATGTTGATTCAGGTGCTTCAAATCACATGACCAATCATGCAGAATGGTTTAGTAGTTTGCAAAAATTACGAGTTCCTGGATATGTTGAAACAGGTGATGATACATCGCATCCTATCGAGCATACAGGAAATGTAAGATGCCACATTGATTTTCCACCCGAAAAAAAAAAGATGCGTAGGTAATAATGAAATTTTATGTTTAGGATATTCTGATCATGTCTGCAAAATTTTGTAGCAATAAGTTTTTACATTCTCTCTCTAGAAAGTTGTCGCATGAAATTTGTATGTTAATTTCGAGCATGAAGATGAAGGAATCTGAAAAAGTGTTGTATGAGAGAAAGGTAGAGTACTCTTAGTAGAAAAAGTTTACTTGATTGAATTTTTTGTAGTTCCTATGTTTTATGTCTCATTTGGTTCCATGAAGATAGGTTACTAAAGAAGATTTTTCATGTTTTTTCATCTCTCTCTAGAATTTTCGATTTTGCAGGGCCCAAAAGTGATATCTATAAGAAAATTTGGACCTGAGGCATCTCTAACACTATTGTACAGATTTAAGAACTGAATATTTTTGTCTCTCACAAGCTCAAGCCGATTCCTCACCGTTTTTGAGTTACAAGGCTTGGAAAAGTGCCGTTTTCTAACACTTGAAAAAAAAAAAAAGATAAGCCTTCATTCATTCATCTTATTCATGTTCGCGGATTTAGAAAATGCACATAGGTATATAGGTTATTTTTGGGTGATTGACGTGTGTGTGAGTGCGTTGCAAGGATCACCTCTATTTTTGCAGGTATGATTCTTGATGGTGGACATGAAAAGTTGATGCATGGGTGGTCTGGAAGTCTTGCATGAGACATGCGAAAAGACGCTATCTTGGAGCATGCAGATTCTAAAAGTGTGGGTCTAGGAAGGCGTGATTGGTTGTGCGTTGGCGAAAGGTGGAGATCCAAAAAGACGAAGAATGAGAGATAGAAAAGGAGGATGGTCGTACAGTCATTACGATCGTTTTTTGGCTTCTGGAATTGCGATTGAGATTGAGATTGAGATTGAGATTGAGATTGAGATTGTGATTGTGATTGAGATTGGGATTGAGATTGTGATTGTGATTGAGATTGGGATTGAGATCAGCTCGGGGGTGGTCGGGTGGATGAGGCTTCACATTGAAGCTATCTGATAGATTTTGTAACGCAGATCAGTACTGTTGGAGTTAGACGTCTGCAGGAGCACGCGAACAACACAAGGAAGAAGAAGAAGCTTGGAGCACAAACACACAATACTGAATGTATTACTAGAGAATGTACAAAGATAAGTAGCCCATTAGGGCAATAGGCATATATTCAAGCCAGGGGAAAAAAACCTCCTAAAGAGGGGAAAAAGTGCCCCAACCGTCCTAGTGTGTTCACACACATCACTACCTAAATATATCAACAAATCCCCCCTGGGAGTGATGCGGTGAACAAGGAGCTGGCACTCATGTATAAGCAAGTGCCAAGCTATGTGGAAATCACTCCACAAAAGGAAGTAAGCCCAAAGCTTTGCGGAAAGCTTCAAACTTCTCCCTAGGCAGAGCCTTCGTGAAAAGGTCTGCAATGTTCTCTTGCGTGGGCACATATGCCAAGCTGATCTCCCCAGCAGAGAACCTCTCCCTGACATAGTGATAATGCACCTCAATGTGCTTAGTGCGAGCATGGAACACAGGGTTCCTCGCAACTGCCAATGCGCTCTGACTGTCAGTGAAGATGGTGGTGGCAGAAGACTGGCCAACACCTAAATCAGCCATAAGGCATCTGAGCCACACACACTCAACAGTCGCTGTGAAAGCTGCCCTATGCTCAGCCTCACAACTGGAAGTGGCCACAGTAGGCTGCTTCTTGCTCAACCAAGATATACATGAGCTACCAAGCATGAAGCAAAAACCACTGGTGGACACACGAGTGTCATAGCAACCAGCCCAATCAGAGTCAGAAAAAGCATGCAAATCTGGCGGTAATGATCCCCCCTTGGGATAAAACAACCCAAGTATCCGAGTACCACTCAAGTAGCGAAAGATGCGCTTAACTGTCTTCCAATGCGTGACTCCTGGGCAATGCATAAACCTGCTCATCTGTGAGACAACAAACTGAATATCTGGCCAAGTAATGCATAAGTAAATCAAGCATCCAACAGCCTGTTGATAGAGAACAACATCAAATGCATCTCCAGTATCATGAAGACTCAATCGTAAACCTGTCTCCATAGGAGTGGCAATAGGCTTACCGTCTTCAAGGCCAAAACGCTGCAATAATGTGTCAATATATTTCGTTTGACACAAAGCCATTCCACCATCAACTTGCATAAACTGAATGCCCAAATAGTGATGCAAATGCCCCAAATCAAACATCTCAAATGAGGCATGCAAATCAGCCTTGAAATCAGCAACATGCTTCTCAATAGGACCAGTGAGCAGCATGTCATCAACATAGCATTAGGGAAAAAAATGAACCCTGCATGGGCCTTTTGGATTAAGGAGTGATTAGTGATGGACCAATGAGAGGAGGGTGGTGGACACAGTCTATAGCCTATAAATCACTAGGCTGAAGGGGGATGAGGGGACAGGATTCCCCTATGTTCAGGTTTTGCCTCTAGAGAGAGAAAGGAATCTCGTAACTTACCTGGGCCCAAAAATTCAAAATTTTCAAAAAGTTATAAAACTCATCATAACACCATTTAATGGTCCCCCAACCACTTTTTAGGATCAAAAGTGCTATTTTTGGGTTCTAAATCAAAATCCGTGCATGAACTGAAGTGAAAAAAGTGACTTTTTCAAAAATAACTCAAAATGCAACTTTCTCCCTCCAAAACCTCCCATTTTCATACCCAGGTCCCAAAAAGTCATCTCTTTCCACTACTTTCTCTCCCTAGCACACCATTGCAGCTCCTGCATCTCCATTTCTTTCTCTATGCATCATCTTCTTTGAATTCCTACTGTCATTTCCATAGCCTGATCTCCAATGGAGAAACCTAAATCTCATAGACGTCCAAAAGATGAGGTTATCGCGATAAAATGTCACAATATCAAGGCTCCAGAAGGATTTTGGTTAGGATAGGAGTTTTGCAAAGGTGCATGGGTGTACATGCAACCCTCTGGTGTTGGTCCTCACCGTGTGAGAGATCGTGGAAACTTGGATCTTCATTGGAAAGGGAAGTTACTAGGCTTCAAAAAGCTCAAAAATGGTGAAACTGTTGCCATTGTACAACATGTGTTCACAATGTCAACCATGAAATTGGAAAACTCAAACAAAATGAGATATCCTATCAACTGTAAGTATTACTCATTGACTTTTGTCCAAATTTCAGAATATACCTAGCTAAGTTGTGTATTTTTTTGTTGTAGACATATTTCCTTCTACCTTGGTGGAAGAACAACCACTTCATAGTCTTACAGGTACTTTCCAAGCATTGCATGCAGATGTTGGGTCGATAGTCTTTCCACAAGCCCGTCCTGCTCAACTATTATGTGAGAGAGTTTTCTTTTACACACATACATATGTTGTACCCTCTTCATCAAATGATTTTGGCAAGTTAGAGATGATTAAGGTAGATTCTCTCTTAAAGCTTGAGTGGCCGCAACCTGATGTATGGACATTAACATCTTTGAAGCATAAGATGGTGATGGACATACACAACTCTTTGAAATTTACAAGAGTTTCAAGATCTATAGGATTACATTGGTGTGTTCCTGTTCATCGTTTTGTACATTTATTTCAGATATTCACAATTCTAGAGACGTCAACAATGTTCATGTTAAAAGATATCACGTATGAGCAGGTAGAGTGTTTGCTAGGTGAAAAATGGGGACTTGTAGAAGGATGCACCAAAGGGGATAGATACATTTGTAAAATTGGTGCAAGAGGCATAGGATTTCGATACTTGAAACATCGTACTTCATTGTACATTAGATTCTATTATGATCGTTGGATGTGTAAACTTGGTGAATGGATACCATTACAAAGTTCTGAGGGTGTTTTAATTTCATTTGAAATTAAGATAAATCTACCCAACAATGAAATGGAAGTTATTTCAGTAAATCATCATTGGACTCTTGCCAACGTGAGAGAACATCTAGTAATCATGGGATTTGAGGATCTGGATCAATCAAAGTTCAGAATACAAGGGCATAAGGTAAGTAGCATATGGTATTTCTTCTTTTGTTTATACAAATTCTTACACTCAAATATGTTCATTTAAAGTTTTCTATTTGTCTGCAGATTGGTAAGAGGTTGGAGGATAAAATTAAAGTCCTCCTTGAATGGAGTGTGGATGGAACTCAACTTTCATTGTCATAGCTCAAGGACTATTTGAGTGCTACAGTGTACACACACCTATGTTCCATTTATAATCCTACATCTGCAACAATGTATTTAACATGCAAGACATGTAGCATGTAAAATTTTTTGATCTCAATATGATGTACAATTTGCCAAATCTTTGGTTTTTCCAATGGCAATTTATTATAATTTTAAAGTTCTGAGAATTTTTTTTTTCTATTGTGTTGTCGTGTATCTTATTCTGGTTAATGATTCTGTTCAATCTTTTTATGAGCAAAAGTTTTTTTTCTGAGAGTTCTGTGCATGATTGTTTTATTTGAAGGTATCAGTTTTAGTTTTAAAATGGGTCCCACTCACTTTAAAATTTTGAAACTACTATAAAAGCAACACTTATTCTCTCATTTCTCACTTTTGCAACCAAGAAGAGCTACAATCACTAGCAGAGTACGCACACAAGCTAGCATCACGCGCAATGGCTGCCGCATCCTCCAGTACCCTGCAACTCAAACGTCCACGTGAACTCTTCAATGAGTTCTTGGAATCAACTGAGTTCAAAGGTCAGAACCACTTGTATGACCTACTGTCTAGGGTCCCTGATCTAGACAAAACAATTCAACTGAACTCTGATGTGCTCAAGGAAATCATAGAGTTCCTTGAGTACTACATCTTGCGTTTTTCTATAGAAATACCGCCTTATGAGGGTAAATGGGTTCCATGTGACCTTCTACTCTACATACATAGAGGCGATGAAGCCTTCATGAAGCACCTTAAGCGCTTCATGGCAATTGCGGAAACTGCTGGGCACTTACTAGATGACTCTGTGCCATTAGTAAAAAAACTTAACAAAAAGAAGAGGATGGGTACAAAGTACCTATCCTACACTGCAACAACATATTTTATTATTAATGAGGAGCCAGAACCTACACCTGTTGAGCTCCCCAACCTTGCCACTGGGGGTTTTGTTAAGGAGAAGAATGAGCCTCAACCAGAGGCCATAAATTTTTCCAAAGAAAGCATTACAATCCACCAAGAATTCCCTGGTGGTGTTGAGGATAAACTACATGTGCAATCAAGCATGGAGGAGGCCCCCCCTTCAAATCTCAACCCCTCTGAGCCCACATTACCAGAGGTGGAACTTGAATATCTCTCCTGCATCGTTGTGGATGGAGAGGAATTTATTTTACTCCATGACATTGAGAAGGCATTCGGTCTACGTCTAGATGAATGCTTGAGTATTTTCTCCACAATGTCAGATGTTCCACTTGACAACACATCTGACATACTTGAAAAGAAGTCCATCCCACTTGGGGATTCTGTGGCAGACACCATATCAATGGTGTGTGCTGATATTTTAAATGATGACAACAATTCTACTACAGAGGAGGAGTTCAGTGCAGCACAGGAGAGGATACTGAAGCAAAAAATTCCTACATCCCATGTAGCAGAGCAGAGTGGCATGGCCCACTCTAGCATTGATCTTGATGCCCCTGGAAGAGGGGAGGAAGAAGACAAGCTTCATGATGTAAGTGGTAATTGAATTAAATAAATCGATAATTTTAAGTTAACATTGTAAGAGCTTGAATTCTCATTTGTTCTTAACAGGAAGCAATTGAGCTCGACAAGTTCGCAGCAAGGTCTGGTGGGGATCGAGCTTCTCGTGGGAGTGGTGCATCCTTGGCAAACTACATCGGAAAGTTGCCAAAGGATGATTTTGTTATCATACACAAAGACTACAGTCCCGATGGGCACTTCATCACTTGGTGCTTGAAGGCCCTTAGCAAGATTTTGTGTTTATGTACAATTACCCAAGGCACTAATTGTGTCATTTTGGTTAGGAAATCCTTAGTTGTAACTACTTTAGGACTTAATTTTAGAGGAAAAGTATTAGGGCAAATAGGTATCGCCATGAGTCTTGGAATGCAAGACCCCCATGTAATATCAAGATCTGTATTGACTTACCAGCTGCCTCAATCTCTCCAAAGGAGAAAGAAAGTTGTGGAGAAATTGAAGGCAGCTGAGAAATGATGTAATGTCTTGATAATACAAACTTTTTTTTTCATCATTTGTCTACTTCTGTATATGAATGTGCTAAAAAATTGAACTTATCTTCTCTCCACAAATTGTATCTAATTGGGGGTCTTTGTATTGTGCTTTGGTCCTCTGTATGATTATATGCTTAAAAAAGGCCAAAAAAGCCCCAGCCACAGAAACGCGGGAAACAGCCCTGCAAAATTTTTGCAGGGCTGTTTCCCGCGTTTCTGTGGCTGGGGCTTTTTTGGCCTTATCTAGTGTTTTTAGGTGCTACAATACATAGGAAACTATGTAATTTCATATTTTCAATTGGTTTTGGTATTATCAGGACCAGAAGTTTTCAGTAGGGTATAAACTCAGCCTTTAGTAGCTAAAGATCTCATTTCCTATAGGGTATAACCTCTTAATACCTAGACCATTGCATCTCTACCATATGTCTTATGCTTACCAAAGACCAAATATTGCAAAAAAAACCCCAGCCACAGAAACGCGGGATTCAGCCCTGCAAAAATTTTGCAGGGCTGAATCCCGCGTTTCTGTGGCTGGGGGTTTTTTGGTATGAAAAGGACATGTTGCACACCAGTATGTAGAAAAGGAACATATCTAGTCATAAAACAATAGGCAAGTGCATGCATGTTTTACTAAATCCATATATAACTGACTGAAAGAGAGAGAGAGAGAGAGAGAGAGAGTGAGAGAGAAAAAAGAGACAAAGAATATAAGTCAAAACAAAATTTTCTATTATCCATTGTATTACATCGCAAAGTAGCCTATCATAGGGTATAATATACACATCATGGGTTATTTCCTCTAATTCTTCTTGCTAGCTGAATGTCCTTCGGTTGTATGGTTACTCTCTTGGCATGGATAGCACAGAGGTTAGAGTCCTCAAGCATGGAGATGAGGTAGGCCTCAGCTGCCTCTTGAAGTGCTTCAAGTGCTATCCCTTGTATTCTTAGACCTCCTTGGTAGCTTTGTAGTTCCTCTTTCACTACCCTTGCAAAAGCTCTTCGTGGTATGAGTAGTTCAACGGACTTTTGGTAGTGTCGTATCTCTGCAAAAGCCCTGCAGTGCTTCCTTCGTCTTTGTGGAGCTCTTGGGTTGGGAGGTATGTTTGGCTGGCGTTGAGGTCGACGTCGAGGTTGATAGTTTTTTTTTCTCCGATGTACACGATGTGAGGGCCCAGCTTCATCTTGCACATTTTGTTGTTGATGTGGTTGTTGACTTTGCTCTCTTTCCTCCTCTGTTGGTATTTGCCCTTGTCCTTGTGGAAGTGTCTTACCTCCATGTGTCACCCTATGGCTCGTTGGTATTTGCATATCATTCCATGGTGGTTGATTGTTGCTTTCCTCATATGGGGATGACTCTTCGTCGCTCTCTGGTACACTCCTTCTGATCAACTTCTGTTTGGGTCTTGATTTGATGGGTGTCCTTGTTGGTGGCTCATCATCTGAAATGGCCTCTGATCGTCTTGGAGTGTAATAATCTTGTCTATTGGAAACTTCATTTTCTCGCACTGAATTGCTCCCAGGTGGTGTGCCATCGTGTGACACAGGCACAGATGTGCTCTGGGAACGACTTCGAGGCCTTTGGGGAGGTTGCAACCATGGTGGGCGTTGTGTCCCTAGATGAGGGCTAGGAAAGAAGACGCGATCTTTCCTTGCAGTTTGCTTGGTGCGTGCCATTCTCTTGAGTTGCAAAAAGTGTGAAATGAAGTGAGTTCTCTCTATTTATAGAGTTTTTTAAAAAACTGTTTGTTCACACTAGAACGGACAAAACCTGTTTAAAACCATACAGAATATTATATATTAAATAATAACACATTGAAATCAAGATTACAATAATCATATGTATTACCACATAATGGGAAATAGCGAATTCACTTTACTTCCAAGCTGAGCCTTCTCGTTGTCTCCTTGCACGCCACTGAGCATGATGAAGAGGACCTAACGATGACTTCCATTTCTCACTGGCAATGTTGTGTTGCATCTTTCTTGCAAGTTTTGCCAATTTTGAATCCCTAAGTCGTTCCACAAAAAACTTTCTCGAGAATGTAGTGCGGTAAAACCAATTAAACATCTCCTCCATGTAGTTTGATTGCATTGGGCCACCACCATGTCGGGTGTTTTTGAAGTAGACACCCCTCGCTTTGTAGTGTGACTTTTCCATTCCTTGGGTACTGAAAATCTCTAATGACCCATATCGATGCATGAAAAAAGCTCCATGTGCAAACAAAATATGCTAAAAATTGTTAAGTACATTGGAAAAAGGTAAGTGCAATGAACACTTGTAGAAGAAGATTACACTTACAATGTAGTGTGTTATATTGCTCTCTCCCCAACATTGAATGAAACACTTGGTGAACTCCACTAATGTTTCTTGAAACATTTGACGTTGAATAGCACTAGACCTAGTCAGACCCATTAAGCCTACAACCTTATCAAAGCTCGACCAAACTTTCTTTCTCTTATTACAAAGATCAACTTGAGAGTCATTGTCTGTTGTGATCATGCATAGGTCTTTCCACAGCTCATAACGTTCATTATTTTGAGTGCTAGTACCTCTTCTAAAAAAATGTCTTGCTTTATTCCCTGTCATTGACACTTGTTGCAAGCTATCTTGAGATTCTCCAACTTTCTTAACAACTAGGGTTACATTTCCACCATGACAACCAATTGAATTAAGAAGTTCCTCCAATTTCTTTATAGCTTGAATAGATTTATCAACTGGCTTCATGGCAAATGCGTATTCTATATGGAGCTTCAATAGTCTATCAAAAATTCTCATGAAGGCATGCAAGGTGCAAAAGTGGACATTGACTAAAGGGAATGGAATAATGGGATTCCAATCCTTATCTGACATGTCACGATTAGGTGTACCTAACATGGGACACCTCATTAAAGGTGTATCCCATTCAGCAGATGGAGTTGCATCTGTGTCATCAACTAAATCATCTATGTTGTTTTGTTTTCTCTTTGTTCGTTTATAACCTCGTGTACAATATGGACAAGGATAGAGAGTAGATGCACCTTGTTTGCACCCTAACATGCATTTGATAGTCTTTAAGTCTCCACCTAAGTGCCACTCTACTTCAAAATCACCAAGGCTTTCTACATTGATTTTGGCACCATGAATTTGAGAAGTTATCACCTCTGTGATCCATGGGATCCTATTGAAAATCCATGTAAGAACATCATTGGATTCTTTAGGTACTTCAATAGCACCTAACCACCATATATCTTTCTCTGATTGGACACTATATGTAAAGTGATGGGTAGATTCTTCACTATCATCAATAATAGCATGGGCCATAGCTTCGTTCATGAGTGTCACACTAAGTCTCTCCATACGGCATCCCTTTATGATTTGACATTCGTCTAGCTTCAATACAAACTTGAGTTTGGAACCACAATCTACATCAAATAACAAACATTATATTATTAAAAATACTATGAATGTCATTATCAAAACAATGGATATACCTTGAAGTGTGGATTTGGAAAATTTAACCATTTCCTTTTGGAGCCTCTCCAAATTGACAAATATGTTGTTGTACTTTGTGTAGATGAATCCCTGTCTAGATGTGTTTTTCAACTCTTTCTTTGATGTAGATGAATGATAAATGGATGCAGGCATAACATCTTCTATATGCAGGTAATTGCCAAGAGTATTGGCTACATCCTCATTGGTTATCTTCTTCCTCACAGATACCTTGTAAGGGCATGGAAAAATGCTCTGGAAAATACCTTTGTTTTGTAGAGCCTGCTTCAAAAGATTGTACAATGCAGTGTACGCTCTAGTACTAACACCTGCTTCATCACATACCATCTGTACCTCACTAGGACTAATAATATCTTCTAAGTTGCCTGCAAAATCTTTAATCACTTGGGTTTTGATGTGATTTCCTATTGGTGACTCCAAGATCATAAGCACATGTTTGTTGCTAAGACAAGAATTCAGAAACTTCAATTGATCCTCCATTGTTGAGGAAGCACTCGCATCTTCAACAAATGATCTGCACAATAAGAATCTCAATCTAAAAGTCTTTTAACATAACTAAACAAAGGAAATACATACCTAAGTGCGTAAACACGTCGCTTCCGTGCTCCACCACCAGTTGAAAGAGCTTGAAAGGATGATAATGGTCGTTTCCTAAATCTCATCCCAAGTGGAGTCTCTTTTAGTTGTGTAAGATTGGCTTTCAACTTTGTAATTGTGCTCTCCTTTTCTTCCACATCTTGTTTGAGACTATTATTGTGCTCATCCAAAGATTTGATAGCACTTTCTAAAGTGTGTATAGCACTCTCTAAACTGTGTATCTTGAAATGGTTGTGATGACATTGTTGCATCCAATAATTTGCTATAGATGTAGAATGGTTAGACAATCGCTTGCAATAGCCTAGGAGTCCATCTTCACCGGAACCAAGGAATTGTAGAAATGTGGAGATAGTATGGAATCTAGGATGAACATTAGCCATTGGATCCAAGGGATACAAAGCACCATGGACCCAAAGATCAATATTCTTCTCTCCAGCTGCACGTCGTGCATTTTGAGAATCTATGTCATTGCTACCTCTAGTTGTTGGTGCAAATTCTGTAGGAACACGAACATGTACACTCTTTGAGTGAGGAGCACGCGCTGGTGCTGGTGTCATGTTCGTAATACATGTGAGCACCATGATGTTCCAAAACTCCAGCACCGAATGGGAAGAAGCACACAGATGGCTGGAATGGCTAGTACAGTAGCTATGTGCAAGAAAAAAAGTGTGTTTTGGTATGTGGATAGGTCAAAATGACTTTTTTCAGTATGTTAGAGGGAAAATGAGTTTTTTTTCAAAAATTCATGTTTTGGGGCAACCAAAGTTACGAGTTTGATGATGTGGCACTTAACTTTTGGAGGGATTTTGAAAAGTATGTTTTTTAAGTATTTTTTATAAAAATAAGTCTAAAAAAATTAAGTTCTGACATATACATAAAAGTATGGGCCATTTCGAATAAAGAATAGCTGAAAAAGAGACTTTTTCAGAAAACTCATTTTTTTATTCATAAAGATGGACGGATTTGATGAGGTGGAAAGTGGTTTTTCTCTCTCTCTATGTGCAGAAGAGAGAGAAGGTCCTAGCTCAGCCTAAAAAAAAGCCTACTTCAGCCTACCAAAAAGTGCTCTATTAAATGCACTTTGTCCCCTTAACAAAGTACAAGATTAAGCTTAATCCCTAAAAATTAGGAATCCTTACAAGGCCCATGCAGGGTTCACTTTTTTTCCTAATGGACAACAATGATCAGAAGCACATCATTAGCACGCTTAACATATAAGGTGCTTTCAGTTGGATTGTTCACAAAGCCATGTGCAACCAGATAGGCATGTATCTTCTCATACCAAGCACGTCGTGCTTGCTTTAAACCATATAATGCCGTCTTTAACCTACACACCTGGTTTTCATGCCCTTTCTGCACAAAGCCACGGGGCTAAAAAACATACACTTCTTCATGCAAGTCACCATTCAGAAATTCTGTTTTAATGTCCAACTGATGTACATTCCAACCATGATGGGCTGCAAGTGCACAAATGCTCCGAACAGTAGTCATACGGCATGTAGGTGCAAAGGTCTCATCAAAATCAATGCCTCTTTCTTGCGCATAACCCTTTGCAACAAGCCTAGCCTTATACCTGTCAACTGTACCATCAGGTTTACGCTTGAGCTTGAATACCCACTTAGTGCCAATGGCCTTCTTGCCAGGAGGCAAGTCACATAAAGACCATGTACCATTCTTCATTATAGCATCATATTCAGATTGCATGGCAGCCATCCAATTTTCTGAATTTTGTGCTTCATCAAAAGAAATAGGCTCATTCTCATCATAGAGACTAGACGCAGCCATATCATAGCAATCTGATGCAAAGGAGGCACTATGAGAGCCTGAACGAGTATGATATGACAAAAGTGCATCTAATTTGCTGTCACGCAAAGTCTGCACCAGCCATTTTGGCATACTTTTTGCCTGCTCAATATCAGCTCTCTCATCAACAAGTGCATCATGTAAATCTGCATCAAAAATAGAATGATCTGCATCATCATATGAAACCTGCAAAGGCTGAGAAGTTGCCTCATTAGGGCCAACACTAGACTGTCCACCTGTAAAAAGAGGCATCAACGTATCATGCATGTCTTTGGAGCTAACAGATGTCTCCTTAGTACATGAAAGCAATGGCTGAATAGCATGTTCCACAAAGACAACATCACAGCTAACCAGAGTGCGTTTAGTCTGTGGATGATACATACGATAGCCTTTACTTTCAGAACTGTACCCAACAAAAATACATTTTATTGCCTTATCATCCAATTTTCTGCGATGTTGTTCAGGCACTAATGCATATGCCAAACAACCAAAAACACGCAGATGAGCAACAGATGGCTTGCGGTCATGCCAAGCCTCATATGGAGTGATAGACTGCAACGCTTTAGTGGGACACCTGTTCAGTACATATGCTGCACACATGATAGCCTCAAGCCAGAAACTATGTAGTAAAGCCTGAGTCTTGACCATGCACCTCGCCCTCTCCATGAGTGACCTGTTCTTTCGTTCAGCAACTCCATTCTGTTGAGGTGTATACAACACTATACACTGGTGTTTTATCCCACGTTCAGCCAAAAATGCATTAAAATCAGAAGACATATATTCTCCCCCTCGATCAGAACGGAGGGTGCCCATTTTACATGCTGACAGATTTTCAGCCAAAACCAAAAACTGTTTAAAGCACATGAACACTTCGGTCTTTGCTTTGAGTGGATATACCCATGCATGCCTGGAAAAATCATCAATGAAAGTCACGAAGTAAAGGTAATTCCCAAAAGAGGGTGTCTGCATAGGACCATAGACATCACTATGTACAAGCTGCAATTTCTGCGTAGCCCAAACTGAACCATCTTTTGGAAAGGAGGAATGCTGCATTTCGCCCAAAATACAGCCTTCACATACATGTTTTCCAGGTGCCTCAAGCTTGGGCAAAGAAGACACCATATCAGATTTCTGCAGGCGTAGCAAACTAGCAAAATTTAGATGACCAAAGCGTGCATGCCAAAGCTTTGCATCTGACATAGCCTGAGAATCATGAACTGCACATGCCGAATCATTCACAGATCTTTCATAGTCTATGAGCTTATACAACCCATGACATAAAATGCCAGAAGCAATAATCACATCGCCATTTGATAGATCATGAACTGTACACCTGTCATCAACGAATTTCACAACCAAGCCAATCTTGGCTTGTGCAGAAACTGATAACAGATTCTTCTTGATCCCTGGCACAAATAAGGCATCTGACAAGGTGAAAGAACTACCATCAGCAGTAGTCAGAATGATCTTACCAACTCCCATAACAGGATAAGAGGAGTTGTTGGCGCATGTGACAGTATTCCCTGTAGGAGCAGGCTCGATGGAAGAGAAGAAACTGCGTTGCGAGGTAATATGTTTGGTCGCCCCACTGTCAAAGTACCAAACATCTGAGTCCACTGCAGACATGCACTCCTCATGAGAAGATGGGTCAAAACTACAAACAGTAGTAAACGCCCATTCTTCTTCCTGCACAAGATTAGCAGACTCTATTTTTGGTGTAGAGGCTTCTGCAACAACCATTCCAGCCTCCTTTTTCTTTGCCTCTTTTGTAGCCAGTTTTGTACAGTTCTTTATGATATGATCATTTCCTTTACAGTACTTGCAAAACAATTTCTGCTTTTTTGATTTCTTCTCATCTTTATCTTGGTTCTTCGAATGTGCAGCATTTGCAGATTTCTGCTTACTAGTAGAAGAGCTCCATTTTCCTTTGCCCTTCTGACTAGCCAGGAAAGCTTGATCTGCAACACGCGTAATGGACCTGTTCTGCCTAGATTGATCTTCCTGCAACAGAACAGAGAGTAACTCCTCAAATGATAAGGCATTCGGATTGCCTTTCATCATCAACCGAAGAGTAGAAGCAAAACTCTGATATGAATCAGGAAGACCATTCAGAACGGTCTGCACAAGTGAGCTATCTGATATAACCTCATCAGCAGAAATCAATTGTTCCTTCAAATCTTTGATCTTTGTTAGGAAACTGTCCATAGAATCACCTTCATTCATGTGCTCACTCTCCCAATTGTTTTCGGAGGTAAGCAACACGAGCCTCATTCCTAGCTTGGTACAATGTGGTAAGTGTATCCCAAGCATCCCTAGCTGTTCTGCAAGAGCGAATATGAGGAATAATGGCACGTTTGACAGACAAAGCTATCAATGCATGTGCCTGGGCATCTCTGCCATCCCAACGAATTTGCTCTGCAGTAGGTGCAACAGAAATAGCAGCACGAACAGGAATCTACGAAATATCATCCTCGACACCATCTTCATCAGCTCCAACACCTGTATTTGTAGTATCTGTCGTTACAGGTGTAACAGGACGTCTTTCAACACCCTGTACAATGTTCCACAATCCTTTTGCAACCAAAACATGTCGCATCATATAAGCCCATAATGGATAGTTGGTACCATCCAACTTATCCTCAACAACCAACATATGGAATACATCACTGCTTTCAG